>NW_024121475.1:21174-53066 GCF_016745375.1 Pimephales promelas
GACGAGAGAGAGAGAGAGAGAATCGCAGGGAAATAAATCCATTCAAACTACAATATCTGACTTTCTGTTGCTCAGAGCGAATGACTTTAAATTGGAAAGTTGATCGGCTTGACGAGAACATATACGTGGTAATTTTGTAACTGTAGGTAAATTGAGCAAAGTTATAACACACTTTATGGTTTTTTTAGTCATAAAATTCATTTCCTCGCCACGGCCAGACCGTTCGAGATATCAAAAATCCGTCCGGAATTGAGCATCCTCAATGTCTTGACTTCATGCACACCGATTTGGTTGTGATTGGTAAACACATGCATTGTGATTTGATGTATTTCTCCTAGGACAATTATTCAAACAACCCATAATTCATAATTCATAAATAACTTCCATTTGAACTGTCATAAAACTTAGAGCACGAAAGTTGTTTGGCCTGATGTGATCTTTAATTGTACGAGTTTCATATTAATTCATGCAAGTGTGTTTGATTTATGGACAAATTTTCGAATCCCAGTCCAGGGGGCGCTGTCGAGCCGCCCTGCACGCCCGGTTACCAGCTTCAGCCCGGCCCTGATGGCCATGGGTTCTGACCCGTGTGCAAAGTTTCAAGAGTTTTCGAGGATGTTAAGGCCCCCGAAAATGCAGAGAAGTCGCACACAGCAAATAAAGGGTTAAAATTAACCTGACAGGCGCCCCTCCTCTCACTCACCACAGAGAGACACTGAGAGACTGGCAAAATTCTGAGATTTTCTCTCTACATTCAAACAAACATATCTGACTTTCTGTGGGTCCTAGCTAATGAGTGTCATTAGAAAGTTGTCCGGCTCGAGGAGTACAATATACATACTGATTTTTGTAACTGTAGATAAAACTAACAACCCACTTTTGTCAAAAGGTGGGCTACTGAGCCCTCACCACACCCGTTTCTGAACGTTGCACATGTCTACTGGCTAATAAATGTGATGTGTCTGTCGAGTTTCATGCAATTTGAAGCATGCTAAGAGTCTCAAAAGCATCCTAAAAGAATGGTAAAGTTTGATGCGTTGCCACGGCAACAGTTTCAAAGATATCAAGAATCCATTTACAGGTCTTCATCTGCATGTATTTGCATTATACAGATGAAGTTTGAAGCAAATCGAGTAAAATTAGAGGGTGATTTCAAAGCATTTTGAAAATGACACACTTCTGCTGCCAGTTGGTGGCGCTATAACTTTGACTCACAATAGTCACATCCATGTGATCGTCCTCTTACAGCGAACACACTGCTGAAGTTTCATCAAGATCGGTTAATGTATGCTGAAGTTATGATACACTTCCTGTTTCACGTTTCTCGCCATAATTTTGTTTCCTCGCCACGGCCAAACCGTTCGAGATATCAAAAATCCCCTCGCAAACTTTCATCCTCAATGTCTTGACTTCACGCTGACCGAGTTTCGTCGAATTTGGATCAAAGCTCTAGGAGGAGTATTAAAAATCCATTGCGAGTGTTTTACAACAACCCTAAATAGCCGACTTCCTGTTGGGCTGGGGTAAAAAGTAAAGCACGAGGTATAGATGAAACGATGAGATCAACATGTGTACCGAGTTTCATATTATTACATGCAAGCGTGTTTGATTTATGGACCAAGTGTTCGGACCCCGTTCCAGGGGGCGCTGTCTAGCCCCCCTGCCACGCCCGGTACCATCTTCAGCCCGGCCTGATGGCCGCGGGTTCTGACCCGTGTGCAAAGTTTCAAGAGTTTTTGAGCATGTTAAGGGCCCAAAAGTGCCCGAATAGTCGTTAAATAATAATAATAATAATAAATTATAGCTGCGAGCAGCGATGGCGGGCCCAAGCCGGAGGCACCGCAACCCCGGTTCCTTTAGTTACCTAAAGGCACCCGGGTGGCGGTGCCGAAGGCTTTGGCCCTTTCATGATTAAATGTTAAAACGGCTTGCCATACTCTGTCATTTCGACTAGTCACAATTATGTTACAGATATCTTAAATGATAATACAAACTATCCAAAGTGTAACGACTAGACAGAAAGACTTTGTTGATATCTACAATGTTAATTCCGGACAGGCAAACTTAGCTTTTAAATGTTAAAAGGGCTTGCCATACAGGGACGTAGGCTCAGAGAGAGGCTCACCATATTCAGACCAAAATATCTGACTTCCTCTTGGTCCGAGCTAATGACTATGTATTAGAATTTGTACGGCTTGAGGAGTACAATGTATATACCGATTTTTGTAACTGTAGATAAACTAACAACCCACTTTTAAGTATATATATGGTCTTTAGTGTTTCTGCACGACGTGCAAAAACTTAACCCCCGCTTTTTTAAGTATATATATATATATATATATATAAAGAGGGTTATTCTGCACGACGTGCAAAAACTTAACCTCCGCATTGACTGTCGAAGAGAAGTGTGCAGAAGAGCTTGCATCAGTGAGGGCTTTGCAAAATATATATACATACAAACACACACACACATATAAATGAGGTTAGTGTTTTACAATATTAAGGAAAGCAAATGTATTGAAATATAGCACATTAATTTTAAATTCATTCAGCTTCAATTACCAATTTGTAGTTTACCAATTTATCTTACTTTTATTTAAAGCAAACTATACATTTAAAAGATTAGGGTTATATGCATATTTTGTCATTTAAAAAAATACAAAATTGTTATGCAAAAAGATAAGGACTTGCAGAAAAAATCTACAGTCAGCCACACACACACACACACACACACACACATAAACGCAGACACCAGCAACCCCCCCCCTCCTCTTCCCCACACAGACACTGATAGAGACAAGATACACATCCAAACTGCAATATCTGACTTTCTTTTGGTCTGAGCTTCTTACTGTTAATTAGAAAGTTGATCGGCTTGACAAGAACAATATACGTGGCATGTTTTGTAACTGTAGGTAAAACGAGCAAAGTTAACACATTTTATGTGTCCTTTTTTAGTCATAAAATTATTTTCCTCGCCACGGCCAAACCGTTCGAGATATCAAAAATCCGTCCGGAATTGAGCATCCTCAATGTCTTGACTTCATGCACACCGAGTATGGTGGTGATTGGTAAACACATGCGTTGTAATTTGATGTATTTCTCCTAGGAGATTTATTCAAACAACACATAATTCCCAACTTCCATTTGAACTGTCTTAAAACTTAGAGCAGAGATGGCGCGCAGGTCACGCAAGTCTCAAGTAAGTCTCAAGTCTTAACCGTCAAGTCTCAAGTAAGTCCCAAGTATTTTTTTTGGGGGGGGGGCAAGTCAAGTCAAGTCACAGGCTATGTCAAGTCAAGTCAAGTCTTGTAGTAGGTTAAGTCAAGTGCAAGTCAAGTCACCTTATTATTTTAATTTTACATGCAGAATCTGATCTTAATAAAATGAAAAGACAAGATAAGTATTTGCCAGTAAATTACAATAATTTGCATTGTAAATACTCATGTTCAGTAAAATACACCATGGAATCAAACAAAATTGTAACTTCATAAAATTATTTATTTTTCACTTCTGCCAACAGTGTGTTTGAAATGTTTTAAATTTTCAACATTGAGTCCATAAAACAAATAACAGCTTAACATCCTACAGACTCTCTGAACACCTTCCTCTCTCTCAAACACAGTTTACAAACAATATTAAACTTTGTTACATCTCTCTCTCTCTCTCTCTCTCTCTCTCTCTCTCTCTCTCTCTCTCTCTCACACACACACACAGTGGCGGTTCTAGACCATTTCAACTGGGGGGCCAAGCTGGGGCCAGTTGTACTGTTAGAGGGGCCAGTTACATTTAGACCTTATCATTTTCTGCACTGCACTGAATGCATAAATAAGCAAAATACCATGTTTATAATTATCCAACAATTTGCATTTCCATTATATTTTTACATTTGCATTACATATATCAGTCTGTATTTGAATTTCCATTTTATTTTTTTACATTGAATATACAGTATGTATATATATATATATATATATAATTTTTTACAAATTAATCTACGATTTTTGTGGGTTTTTTTTTTTTTTTTTTTTTGCAAAAAGATCAGCAAATTATCCTCTAAACTGGCCTTTTTAGGGGGCTTTCCTCTCAGGGTGAATGAGCTTTTTTATAATTGTTTTTTTCCTGACATCTTTGAAAGACAGAAGCAATAATTAATGCATCCTTGGCCAGGATATAATTATAAAATATGACATGATTTTAAAAGTGACCTATAATATCGACTATGCAATACACTTTAATTTATCTAGTGCTAATAAAATTATTAAGCCTATTTGGAGAGAGAGATGTTTTAAAATCGACTATGCATTACACTTTAATTTATCTAGTGCTAATAAAATTATTAAGCCTATTTGGAGAGAGAGATGTTTATAATGTGACAATATGTCAGTCATCGTGATTCGTGTAATAAGATGACTAGGCCTAGACTACTTGTTCTGAGCAGGTGTTGTCAGTGAACAGGCTGTAAAACTGTTGTCTAAGTTACAGACTGATACTAATTAAATGGGAAACGAATCGATTACCTAACGTAACCTCGGTTCTCTCTAGATGAGGGAACGAGCATTGCGTAAGCTAGCTTACGCTACGGGAAAGATTCATCTTACATCAGTCAAGTTGTCATAGTTTTTGTCAAACAAGTTGTGAATTTGTTGTAACATTAAAACAGGAGATCATGACTTACTCCGTGCTCCAAGTGATGTTCGGAGCTCCAGTGATTAGTTTCATCTGTGGGACGGGTGAAGAAACTTTCGGAAGATGTAACAGAATCATATGAACAATTCCAGGATATGCTTTTTTTCATTGGTTGTTGCGTTAAATTTTACCCAGATACAATAGTGCCCTTTTCTGATTGGCTATTAAGTAGCACTTCTCTTTTTTTGATTGGCTGATGCGTAGCAGGGTCGACTGCTGAACTCCAGGCGAGACGCGCTTGATTCTCACGTGAGAGCGGCGCGGCCAGAGAAATTGCGTATATTAAATATATTATTAATAGTTTTTCCGCATGAGAAATACAATGTGTGACGGGAGTGTGAGACAAAAGACTGAAACGAGTGACTGTCATGCTCAATGCGTGACACACTATAAAAAAAATATTTCACACTGACTCCACATTTAGGGGGGCCACAAGGGGGTCCAAGCTTGTTGTCGCAGGGGCACTGGCCCCCCCAGGCCCCCGCCTAGAACCGCCACTGCTCACACACACACACACACACACTTTCTCTCTCTCTCAAGAAGCAAAAACATGACTGCTAAAGGTTGTATCAGCGATGGCGGGGTAACATCACTTAACATCACGAGTGATATTCCCTTAGGCCACGCCCCCTTGTCTCCCCAAAGTATTATAAGCAATCATGCGCATCCCGTGTGCAGAATGATGCACTTGAAGCAACACCAAGTCACAGCACGCAACGCTTCACATTGAAAAGAACATAGCGAAGGGATGGTATCTATAATCTATGCTTAGTAGGGCTGCACGATTTGGGAAAATGTCATATTGCCATTATTGAGCCAATATTGCAATTGCGATTTGCGACTCCGATATAATAAAATGGTTTCATGAGTCCAACTTGCTTGGTTCTAAAGTAAAATGCACACACAGATTAATGTTTATTTCTCAACTCAAACTAAAAACAACAACAACAACAATAAATGATTGATAACACCTATAATGAACAATAAACCATCAACCAAACCAACATTACAGTGATTCCATCAATTGAAAGCCATCAACTTTTTAAAAAATTATTAGGCTTAAAAAAAATATATAACAGCTTTTAAATTAAGTGAACTTCAAACAATCCCCACATAAACCCATAATAAAAAACATATTTACCTGTGCCCTTCCTGTCTTAACAGGTACAGAAATTGAATAAAGTTATCAAACAGTCTGCGCTGCCTGAATCATAAATTATATATATATATAATAATCCTTATTAAAGCTACAAAAGTTCTTTACTCAAGATCAGTGAGTAATTTTCTAATTTCCCTTTGTTCTTTTAACTTTACTGAAAGAACGCTTTATTCGCTGCTGGCCCTTTAAGAGCACCCGTTGCCGAGACGCGGATCTCACACGCGCCTCATAGCACAACCCTTTAATCCATAGACTTTTCTTATGTTATGAAGATACTAGACAAAACCACATTTTGGCATAATTGTGTGTGCTATTGTTCGTTCAAGCTCGAAAGAGAACTGTTCTGGGCTGGCACACGGTCAGTGCATGCGCATTATGCGAGTCTCATCTATTCTAATCTAGGGCACTCACAGGCAGCTTTTCACTTCTTGTCGTGCAAAATGCGAAAAGGCATTTGAACCAATAAGAGGGGGATCTTGTAACACTAGTCAAAGGATGACAAAAAAGAAGAGATGCTGCGCTAATAGCCCTACTTTGTTTATTTCATATAAAATCGCGGCATTTTGCGTTATATAATTGCATAGGTTTGAGATCGCTATTACGACTGCGATATAATTAATCGTGCAGCACTAATGCTTAGTGTATTCTAAAGGGCAATAAACTCCACTCCAGCAAGATAGTCATTTTATGCAAATCATAGACCTTTATGCCTTATCTACAAATAAAGTATAATATTGGGAACATTGATCTTGAAGAGAGTGTCGTCGTGTTACTGTCGCAACCGAACGCGACGCGCTAATGCTGATGCATGGAGAATGACTGAGGCGAGATGACTTTCCGTTAACTTTAACTTAGAGACTAAAATATTAATTTTACCACACATTAAGCTATTGAATGACTTTAGAAGTCTTGGAATATAGTGTGAAAACTTGATTGTGCTTTACAGTTTTTTATGCCTTTAGTGGGGCTTAACAAAATAACACAATATGCAGAATGTCGGACGTCACTTATAGGCTAAACTGTTTTTATAGATAAAACTATTTACATTCGGCAGTCATGAAAACAAATCTCAGATAACGGTTGACTAGGTAACAATGTGTAATTTTGCGCCGGAGTTCTCCTTTAACTTACATTAGCTAGCTAACTACGAACGAGCTAACCAGATAACATTAACAAATTGACAAGCACTTACTGGGCAGGCTCTTCAAATGACGGACGAAATTGGAGGTTGTCATCTGACTGTCCGCGATCTTAACGTTGCATGTCTTGCAAAGCGCTGTTCTTTTGCCATCTTGTTGTAAGAAATTCTTGAATCCGAAAGCGACCCTCGTTATCCCTCCGGCTGACATGTTGATGTGATCTGATGTAAGTGGGCGTGGTGTGCGCGTAAGGTATGAGAAGGCATGACTGATGATCTCTGATCCAGTCATGACAGCGCTATTCTCAGCCTGCGCTCCAGCTGGATCAACTTTATTTTTTTTACATAATTTATATATTTTATATTCAAACTGAAAACATGATGTGATTAACACTCAAGTCATATTATTACATGCAAGTGTGTTTGATTTATGGACCAAATTTTCAGATCAAGTTTATGGACCAAGTTAATTTAATTAATAAACTAATTATATAAAACTATTAATGCACTACAATTAAACTGGTTATATGCCTTTACTTATAAAAAATAAAAAACTTATTTAAAAAAATACCAGGCTTAAGGCATTTATTTTTTATGCAGGCCATACACACAGGAGTGAAATGGTTAAGACCCCTCCCCCTACAAACACACACACATACACAGACAGGCAAAGACAGCAGGCTCAGATTGAGCAAGACCACATTCAAACAAACATATCTGACTTTCTGTGGGTCCTAGCTAATGAGTGTCAATTAGAAAGTTGTCCGGCTCGAGGAGTACAATATACATACCGATTTTTGTAACTGTAGATAAAACTAACAACCCCACTTTTGTCAAAAGGTGGCGCTACTGAGCCCTCACCACGCCCGTTTCTGAAACTTTGCACGTGTCTACTGGCTAATAAATGTGATGTGTCTGTCGAGTTTCATGCAATTTCAAGCATGCTAAGGGTCTCAAAAGCATCCTAAAAGAATGGTAACGTTTGATGCGTCGCCACGGCAACAGTTTCAAAGATATCAAGAATCCATTCACAGGTCTACATCTGCCGTATGTTTACATTATACAGATGACGTTTGAAGCAAATCGGGTAAAAATAAAAGGGTGATATCAAAGCATTTTGAAAGTGACACACTTCCTGCTGCCAGTTGGTGGCGCTATAACTTTGACTCACAATAGTCACATCCATGTGATCGTCCTCTTACAGCGAACACACTGCTGAAGTTTCATCAAGATCAGTTAATGTATGCTGAAGTTATAACACACTTCCTGGTTCACGTTTCTCGCCATGATTTCGTTTCCTCGCCACGGCCAAACCGTTCGAGATATCAAAAATCCCCTCGCAAACTTTCATCCTCAATGTCTTGACTTCATGCTGACCGAGTTTTGTCGAATTTGGATCAAAGCTCTAGGAGGAGTATTTAACATTCCATTGCGAGCGTTTTACAAACAAACCTCAATAGCCGACTTCCTGTTGGGCTGGGGTAAAAAGTAAAAGCGCGAGGTATAGATGAAACTATGAGATCAACATGTGCACCGAGTTTCATATTATTACATACAAACGTGTTTGAGTTATGGACCAAGTGTTCGGACCCCGTTCCAGGGGGCGCTGACGAGCCGCCCTGCCACGCCCGGGTACCAGCTTCAGCCCGGCTCTGATGGCCGCGGGTTCTGACCCATGTGCAAAGTTTCAAGAGTTTTCGAGCACGTTAAGGGCCCCAAAAATGCCCAAAAGGTTACAAAATAATAATAAATATAGCTGCGAGCAGCGATTGCGGGCCCAAGCCGGTGGCACCGCAACCCCGATGCCTTTAGTTACCCAAAGGCACCGGGATGGTGGTACCGCCGGCTTTGGCCCTTTATCGCTGCTCACAGCTATATTTATATTTAATATAAAGCCGGTGGCACCGCCACCTTGGTGCCTTTAGGGTTATTCTGTACGACGTGTAAAAACGTAACCCCCGCTTTGACTATCAAAAAGAAGTGTATTGTAGAGCTTGCATCAATGCGGACTCGATGCGCTGTGCGCTGTAACTCCATGTGGCTTTAAGCGCATCATTCTCCACTCGGGATGCGCATAAGCGTTTTGTGCCACACTGTACTGAGCCTTTCATATCATAATGCAGTGACGCAATGACAGATTATTAATTGCCTTTCTTGTTCTGTTCCATCTATTATATGTTGATAATAGATAGGACAGAGCACTAAAAACCTCAAACAAAGCACTAAAAACTTAAGCTGTTTGCTGTGTAGTCTGAGAATGAGCTGTTTGATTTGCACCCTCTTCCTCTTCACTGTCCTCCATAAAAACCAGCTATTCAGGTCCATGTTGTTCTAGAAAGTTTGTATGTTGCTGCCTCAATTAACATCTCTGCTATACATTTAAAACATGGCTATATCTAAAATAATTTATCTTTTTGATTTTTGTTATCTTGTTTTTCATGAATATTTTACAACAATACAAAGAGCAATGTGTATTTTCCATTAATATAGTTTGTAATGGCTTTTTTTGTCATAGATTATAATCATATATTTTTTGGATTTGTTATTTATCTTTATAATGAAGTTGTCTGTATTAAGTAGATTGTGTTTAACACACACAAGAGTGATTTATTAGTTCAACACATAGTTATAGAAATTCTACTTTATCTAAAAAAAACCTGCACTTTATACACACACACACACACACACACACACACACACACACACACACACACACACACACACACACACACACACACACACACACATAAATACATGTAAATAAAAATCCAAAAAAAAAAACATCAAATGTGTTTTTAGTCAGAGTATTATTTTATACAGAAACAAATATTTGTAATTCAGATAAGAATGAAGTTAGTGTTTTAAAATCTTAAGGAAAACAAATATATTGAAATATAGCACATGAATTTTAAATTCATTCAACTTCAATTACAAATACAATCTTACTTTTATTTAAAGCAAACTATACATTTAAAAGATGGGGGTTATATGCCTATTTTGTCATTTAAAAATATTGTTATGCAAAATTGTTATGCAAAAAGACAAGGACTTAGAGACAAGGACTTGTAGGAAAAATCGCAGCCAGCCACACACACACACACACATAAACACAGACAACAGCCCTCCCCTCCCCACACAGACACACACACCCACACACACACACACAGAGAGAGAGAGAGAGAGAGAGAGAGAATCGCAGGGGAAATAAATCCATTCAAACTACAATATCTGACTTTCTGTTGCTCAGAGCGAATGACTTTAAATTGGAAAGTTGATCGGCTTGACGAGAACAATATACGTGGTAAGTTTTGTAACTGTAGGTAAATTGAGCAAAGTTATAACACACTTTATGTGTCCTTTTTTAGTCATAAAATTCATTTCCTCGCCACGGCCAGACCGTTCGAGATATCAAAAATCCGTCCGGAATTGAGCATCCTCAATGTCTTGACTTCATGCACACCGAGTTTGGTTGTGATTGGTAAACACATGCGTTGTGATTTGATGTATTTCTCCTAGGACAATTATTCAAACAACCCATAATTCATAATTCATAAATAACTTCCATTTGAACTGTCATAAAACTTAGAGCACGAAAGTTGTTTGGCCTGATGTGATCTTTAATTGTACCGAGTTTCATATTAATTCATGCAAGTGTGTTTGATTTATGGACAAATTTTCGAATCCCAGTCCAGGGGGCGCTGTCGAGCCGCCCTGCCACGCCCGGTTACCAGCTTCTGCCCGGCCTTGATGGCCATGGGTTCTGACCCGTGTGCAAAGTTTCAAGAGTTTTAGAGGATGTTAAGGCCCCCGAAAATGCCAGAGAAGTCGCACACAGCAAATAAAGGGTTAAAATTAACCTGACAGGCGCCCCTCCTCTCACTCACACAGAGAGACACTGAGAGACTGGCAAAATTCTGAGATTTTCTCTACATTCAAACAAACATATCTGACTTTCTGTGGGTCCTAGCTAATGAGTGTCAATTAGAAAGTTGTCCGGCTCAAGGAGTACAATATACATACCGATTTTTGTAACTGTAGATAAAACTAACAACCCCACTTTTGTCAAAAGGTGGCGCTACTGAGCCCTCACCACGCCCGTTTCTGAAACTTTGCACGTGTCTACTGGCTAATAAATGTGATGTGTCTGTCGAGTTTCATGCAATTTCAAGCATGCTAAGGGTCTCAAAAGCATCCTAAAAGAATGGTAACGTTTGATGCGTCGCCACGGCAACAGTTTCAAAGATATCAAGAATCCATTCACAGGTCTACATCTGCCGTATGTTTACATTATACAGATGACGTTTGAAGCAAATCGGGTAAAAATAAAAGGGTGATATCAAAGCATTTTGAAAGTGACACACTTCCTGCTGCCAGTTGGTGGCGCTATAACTTTGACTCACAATAGTCACATCCATGTGATCGTCCTCTTACAGCGAACACACTGCTGAAGTTTCATCAAGATCGGTTGATGTATGCTGAAGTTATGATACACTTCCTGTTTCACGTTTCTCGCCATAATTTTGTTTCCTCGCCACGGCCAAACCGTTCGAGATATCAAAAATCCCCTCGCAAACTTTCATCCTCAATGTCTTGACTTCACGCTGACCGAGTTTCGTCGAATTTGGATCAAAGCTCTAGGAGGAGTATTAAAATTCCATTGCGAGTGTTTTACGAACAACCCTAAATAGCCGACTTCCTGTTGGGCTGGGGTAAAAAGTAAAAGCGCGAGGTATAGATGAAACGATGAGATCAACATGTGTACCGAGTTTCATATTATTACATGCAAGCGTGTTTGAGTTATGGACCAAGTGTTCGGACCCCGTTCCAGGGGGCGCTGTCGAGCCCCCCTGCCACGCCCGGGTACCATCTTCAGCCCGGCCCTGATGGCCGCGGGTTCTGACCCGTGTGCAAAGTTTCAAGAGTTTTCGAGCATGTTAAGGGCCCCAAAAGTGCCCGAAAAGTCGTAAAAAAATAATAATAAATAATCCTTAGGAAAACAATAGGGCCTTCGCCCTTTCAGGGCTTGGGCCCTAAATATAGCTGCGAGCAGCGATTGCGGGCAAGCGGTGGCACCGCAACCCCGATGCCTTTAGTTACCCAAAGGCACCGGGATGTGGTACGCCGGCTTTGGCCCTTTATCGCTGCTCACAGCTATATTTATATTTAATATAAAGCCGGTGGCACCGCCACCTTGGTGCCTTTAGGGTTATTCTGTACGACGTGTAAAACGTAACCCCCGCTTTGACTATCAAAAAGAAGTGTATTGTAGAGCTTGCATCAATGCGGACTCGATGCGCTGTGCGCTGTAACTCCATGTGGCTTTAAGCGCATCATTCTCACTCGGGATGCGCATAAGCGTTTGTGCCACACTGTACTGAGCCTTTCATATCATAATGCAGTGACGCAATGACAGATTATTAATTGCCTTTCTTGTTCTGTTCCATCTATTATATGTTGATAATAGATAGGACAGAGCACTAAAAACCTCAAACAAAGCACTAAAAACTTAAGCTGTTTGCTGTGTAGTCTGAGAATGAGCTGTTTGATTTGCACCCTCTTCTCTTTCACTGTCCTCCATAAAAACCAGCTATCCAGGTCCATGTTGTTCTAGAAAGTTTGTATGTTGCTGCTCAATTAACATCTCTGCTATACATTTAAAACATGGCTATATCTAAAATAATTTATCTTTTGATTTGTTTATCTTGTTTTTCAATGAATATTTTACAACAATACAAAGAGCAATGTGTATTTTCCATTAATATAGTTTGTAATGGCTTTTTTGTCATAGATTATAATCATATATTTTTTGGATTTGTTATTTATCTTTATAATGAAGTTGTCTGTATTAAGTAGATTGTGTTTAACACACACAAGAGTGATTTATTAGTTCAACACATAGTTATAGAAATTCTACTTTATCTAAAAAAACCCTGCACTTTAACACACACACACACACACACACACACACACACACACACGCACACACACACACACACACACACACACACACAAATACATGTAAATAAATACAAAAAAAAAAACATCAAATGTGTTTTTAGTCAGAGTATTATTTTATACAGAAACAAATATTTGTAATTCAGATAAGAATGAAGTTAGTGTTTTAAAATCTTAAGGAAAACAAATATATTGAAATATAGCACATGAATTTTAAATTCATTCAACTTCAATTACAAATACAATCTTACTTTTATTTAAAGCAAACTATACATTTAAAAGATGGGGGTTATATGCCTATTTTGTCATTTAAAAATATTGTTATGCAAAATTGTTATGCAAAAAGACAAGGACTTAGAGACAAGGACTTGTAGGAAAAATCGCAGCCAGCCACACACACACACACACATAAACACAGACAACAGCCCTCCCCTCCCCACACAGACACACACACCCACACACACACACACAGAGAGAGAGAGAGAGAGAGAGAGAGAATCGCAGGGGAAATAAATCCATTCAAACTACAATATCTGACTTTCTGTTGCTCAGAGCGAATGACTTTAAATTGGAAAGTTGATCGGCTTGACGAGAACAATATACGTGGTAAGTTTTGTAACTGTAGGTAAATTGAGCAAAGTTATAACACACTTTATGTGTCCTTTTTTAGTCATAAAATTCATTTCCTCGCCACGGCCAGACCGTTCGAGATATCAAAAATCCGTCCGGAATTGAGCATCCTCAATGTCTTGACTTCATGCACACCGAGTTTGGTTGTGATTGGTAAACACATGCATTGTGATTTGATGTATTTCTCCTAGGACAATTATTCAAACAACCCATAATTCATAATTCATAAATAACTTCCATTTGAACTGTCATAAAACTTAGAGCACGAAAGTTGTTTGGCCTGATGTGATCTATAATTGTACCGAGTTTCATATTAATTCATGCAAGTGTGTTTGATTTATGGACAAATGTTCGAATCCCAGTCCAGGGGGCGCTGTCGAGCCGCCCTGCCACGCCCGGTTACCAGCTTCAGCCCGGCCCTGATGGCCATGGGTTCTGACCCGTGTGCAAAGTTTCAAGAGTTTTCGAGGATGTTAAGGCCCCCGAAAATGCCAGAGAAGTCGCACACAGCAAATAAAGGGTTAAAATTAACCTGACAGGCGCCCCTCCTCTCACTCACACAGAGGGACACTGAGAGACTGGCAAAATTCTGAGATTTTCTCTACATTCAAACAAACATATCTGACTTTCTGTGGGTCCTAGCTAATGAGTGTCAATTAGAAAGTTGTCCGGCTCGAGGAGTACAATATACATACCGATTTTTGTAACTGTAGATAAAACTAACAACCCCACTTTTGTCAAAAGGTGGCGCTACTGAGCCCTCACCACGCCCGTTTCTGAAACTTTGCACGTGTCTACTGGCTAATAAATGTGATGTGTCTGTCGAGTTTCATGCAATTTCAAGCATGCTAAGGGTCTCAAAAGCATCCTAAAAGAATGGTAACGTTTGATGCGTCGCCACGGCAACAGTTTCAAAGATATCAAGAATCCATTCACAGGTCTACATCTGCCGTATGTTTACATTATACAGATGACGTTTGAAGCAAATCGGGTAAAAATAAAAGGGTGATATCAAAGCATTTTGAAAGTGACACACTTCCTGCTGCCAGTTGGTGGCGCTATAACTTTGACTCACAATAGTCACATCCATGTGATCGTCCTCTTACAGCGAACACACTGCTGAAGTTTCATCAAGATCAGTTAATGTATGCTGAAGTTATAACACACTTCCTGTTTCACGTTTCTCGCCATAATTTTGTTTCCTCGCCACGGCCAAACCGTTCGAGATATCAAAAATCCCCTCGCAAACTTTCATCCTCAATGTCTTGACTTCATGCTGACCGAGTTTTGTCGAATTTGGATCAAAGCTCTAGGAGGAGTATTTAACATTCCATTGCGAGCGTTTTACAAACAAACCTCAATAGCCGACTTCCTGTTGGGCTGGGGTAAAAAGTAAAAGCGCGAGGTATAGATGAAACTATGAGATCAACATGTGCACCGAGTTTCATATTATTATATACAAACGTGTTTGAGTTATGGACCAAGTGTTCGGACCCCGTTCCAGGGGGCGCTGACGAGCCGCCCTGCCACGCCCGGGTACCAGCTTCAGCCCGGCTCTGATGGCCGCGGGTTCTGACCCATGTGCAAAGTTTCAAGAGTTTTCGAGCACGTTAAGGGCCCCAAAAATGCCCAAAAGGTTACAAAATAATAATAAATATAGCTGCGAGCAGCGATTGCGGGCCCAAGCCGGTGGCACCGCAACCCCGATGCCTTTAGTTACCCAAAGGCACCGGGATGGTGGTACCGCCGGCTTTGGCCCTTTATCGCTGCTCACAGCTATATTTATATTTAATATAAAGCCGGTGGCACCGCCACCTTGGTGCCTTTAGGGTTATTCTGTACGACGTGTAAAAACGTAACCCCCGCTTTGACTATCAAAAAGAAGTGTATTGTAGAGCTTGCATCAATGCGGACTCGATGCGCTGTGCGCTGTAACTCCATGTGGCTTTAAGCGCATCATTCTCCACTCGGGATGCGCATAAGCGTTTTGTGCCACACTGTACTGAGCCTTTCATATCATAATGCAGTGACGCAATGACAGATTATTAATTGCCTTTCTTGTTCTGTTCCATCTATTATATGTTGATAATAGATAGGACAGAGCACTAAAAACCTCAAACAAAGCACTAAAAACTTAAGCTGTTTGCTGTGTAGTCTGAGAATGAGCTGTTTGATTTGCACCCTCTTCCTCTTCACTGTCCTCCATAAAAACCAGCTATCCAGGTCCATGTTGTTCTAGAAAGTTTGTATGTTGCTGCCTCAATTAACATCTCTGCTATACATTTAAAACATGGCTATATCTAAAATAATTTATCTTTTTGATTTTTGTTATCTTGTTTTTCATGAATATTTTACAACAATACAAAGAGCAATGTGTATTTTCCATTAATATAGTTTGTAATGGCTTTTTTTGTCATAGATTATAATCATATATTTTTTGGATTTGTTATTTATCTTTATAATGAAGTTGTCTGTATTAAGTAGATTGTGTTTAACACACACAAGAGTGATTTATTAGTTCAACACATAGTTATAGAAATTCTACTTTATCTAAAAAAAACCCTGCACTTTATACACACACACACACACACACACACACACATAAATACATGTAAATAAAAAAAAAAAAAAAAAAAAACATCAAATGTGTTTTTAGTCAGAGTATTATTTTATACAGAAACAAATATTTGTAATTCAGATAAGAATGAAGTTAGTGTTTTAAAATCTTAAGGAAAACAAATATATTGAAATATAGCACATGAATTTTAAATTCATTCAACTTCAATTACAAATACAATCTTACTTTTATTTAAAGCAAACTATACATTTAAAAGATGGGGGTTATATGCCTATTTTGTCATTTAAAAATATTGTTATGCAAAATTGTTATGCAAAAAGACAAGGACTTAGAGACAAGGACTTGTAGGAAAAATCGCAGCCAGCCACACACACACACACACATAAACACAGACAACAGCCCTCCCCTCCCCACACAGACACACACACCCACACACACACACACAGAGAGAGAGAGAGAGAGAGAGAGAGAAATCGCAGGGGAAATAAATCCATTCAAACTACAATATCTGACTTTCTGTTGCTCAGAGCGAATGACTTTAAATTGGAAAGTTGATCGGCTTGACGAGAACAATATACGTGGTAAGTTTTGTAACTGTAGGTAAATTGAGCAAAGTTATAACACACTTTATGTGTCCTTTTTTAGTCATAAAATTCATTTCCTCGCCACGGCCAGACCGTTCGAGATATCAAAAATCCGTCCGGAATTGAGCATCCTCAATGTCTTGACTTCATGCACACCGAGTTTGGTTGTGATTGGTAAACACATGCATTGTGATTTGATGTATTTCTCCTAGGACAATTATTCAAACAACCCATAATTCATAATTCATAAATAACTTCCATTTGAACTGTCATAAAACTTAGAGCACGAAAGTTGTTTGGCCTGATGTGATCTTTAATTGTACCGAGTTTCATATTAATTCATGCAAGTGTGTTTGATTTATGGACAAATTTTCGAATCCCAGTCCAGGGGGCGCTGTCGAGCCGCCCTGCCACGCCCGGTTACCAGCTTCAGCCCGGCCCTGATGGCCATGGGTTCTGACCCGTGTGCAAAGTTTCAAGAGTTTTAGAGGATGTTAAGGCCCCCGAAAATGCCAGAGAAGTTGCACACAGCAAATAAAGGGTTAAAATTAACCTGACAGGCGCCCCTCCTCTCACTCACACAGAGAGACACTGAGAGACTGGCAAAATTCTGAGATTTTCTCTACATTCAAACAAACATATCTGACTTTCTGTGGGTCCTAGCTAATGAGTGTCAATTAGAAAGTTGTCCGGCTCGAGGAGTACAATATACATACTGATTTTTGTAACTGTAGATAAAACTAACAACCCCACTTTTGTCAAAAGGTGGCGCTACTGAGCCCTCACCACACCCGTTTCTGAAACGTTGCACATGTCTACTGGCTAATAAATGTGATGTGTCTGTCGAGTTTCATGCAATTTGAAGCATGCTAAGAGTCTCAAAAGCATCCTAAAAGAATGGTAAAGTTTGATGCGTTGCCACGGCAACAGTTTCAAAGATATCAAGAATCCATTCACAGGTCTTCATCTGCCATGTATTTGCATTATACAGATGAAGTTTGAAGCAAATCGAGTTAAAATTAGAGGGTGATTTCAAAGCATTTTGAAAGTGACACACTTCCTGCTGCCAGTTGGTGGCGCTATAACTTTGACTCACAATAGTCACATCCATGTGATCGTCCTCTTACAGCGAACACACTGCTGAAGTTTCATCAAGATCGGTTGATGTATGCTGAAGTTATGACACACTTCCTGTTTCACGTTTCTCGCCATAATTTTGTTTCCTCGCCACGGCCAAACCGTTCGAGATATCAAAAATCCCCTCGCAAACTTTCATCCTCAATGTCTTGACTTCACGCTGACCGAGTTTCGTCGAATTTGGATCAAAGCTCTAGGAGGAGTATTAAAAATTCCATTGCGAGTGTTTTACGAACAACCCTAAATAGCCGACTTCCTGTTGGGCTGGGGTAAAAAGTAAAAGCGCGAGGTATAGATGAAACGATGAGATCAACATGTGTACCGAGTTTCATATTATTACATGCAAGCGTGTTTGAGTTATGGACCAAGTGTTCGGACCCCGTTCCAGGGGGCGCTGTCGAGCCCCCCTGCCACGCCCGGGTACCATCTTCAGCCCGGCCCTGATGGCCGCGGGTTCTGACCCGTGTGCAAAGTTTCAAGAGTTTTTGAGCATGTTAAGGGCCCCAAAAGTGCCCGAATAGTCGTATAAATAATAATAATAATAAAAAATATAGCTGCGAGCAGCGATGGCGGGCCCAAGCCGGTGGCACCGCAACCCCGGTTCCTTTAGTTACCTAAAGGCACCCGGGTGGCGGTGCCGAAGGCTTTGGCCCTTTTATGATTAAATGTTAAAACGGCTTGCCATACTCTGTCATTTCGACTAGTCACAATTATGTTACAGATATCTTAAATGATAATACAAACTATCCAAAATGTAATTACGAATAGACAGAAAGACGTTGTTGATATCTACAATGTTAATTCCGGACAGGCAAACTTAGCTTTTAAATGTTAAAAGGGCTTGCCATACAGGGACGTAGGCTCAGAGAGAGGCTCACCATATTCAAACCAAAATATCTGACTTCCTCTTGGTCCGAGCTAATGACTATGTATTAGAAAGTTGTCCGGCTTGAGGAGTACAATGTATATACCGATTTTTGTAACTGTAGATAAAACTAACAACCCCACTTTTGTCAAAAGGTGGCGCTATTTAGTCCTTGCACTATGCCCGTTTCTGAAACTTTGCACATGTCTACTGGCTAATAAATGTGATGTATCTGTTGAGTTTCAAGCAATTTCAATTTCAATTTGACTGTTGAAAAGAAGTGCGCCGATTAGATACTCAGGATCGGTATCGGCTCTGACACTGCCATCTTTGACGAGGCTGATTCAAATTCTATATTGTGCATATACTATTCTATGTTAGGCACAAAGGCACAAAAACTTTCTAAAGTACCATAAAGTTTTTGTGTACTGTATTATTAGTGTTCTGAAGCTATTATGTGATATAGAAATTAATATTTAAGTCATTAAATTCAAGAACACAAACTTTTCCCTCTCTGCGCCTGTCAGTCATTCTCCATTCAGCATTCAAACAGCACGTCACATTCGGTTACAGTCAATGATGAAACGATCTTCAAGATGATTCAATGTTAATCCTATTATACTGGATCTTTAAGATAAAGGTCTAAAGGTCTATATTTTCGAATGAAGAAACTTTTTCTTGCTGGACTTTATTGCTGTAACTTAATCGTGTTACTTTCTACCGGGTGTCGGACGCTGTCGGTTAGATCACAACACTAGAGTCAGAGCACTATAATTGTTCTTCACGCACACAGTAACTGAAATTTAAAACCTTTAAAAGAAAAGGCTCAATAAACTATTGCATAGATAGATAATGTATAATACACTGTTCATAAATATGTATTTCCTTTGTGCTTTGAACTTTTCAATACGGACTCAATGCGCTGTAACTTCATGTGGCTTCAAGCACATCATTCTCCGCTCGGGATGCACATAAGTGCTTTGTGCTGCACCGTATTGGAGCCGTAATATCATAATGCAGTGACGTAATGACAGATTATTAATTGCCTTTCAATTATATGTTGCTGCGTCATTAAACATCTGTCCTATGCATTTCAAACATTTATAGCAGCCATGGCTATATTTTTTTATGATTTTTGTTATCTTGTTTTTCATGAATGTATTTTTCAAAAATAAGAGCAATGTGTATTATCTATTATTAATATGGTTTATAATAGCATTTTTGTCATAGATTATGACAAAGTAATCATATGATCCACCAGCGAGGAACCAGCAGAACAGAGTGAACATTCTTTCTGTTTAGTTCAATCCTACTTAATAGGAATTTATTTAAAATGCTCGCTCTACTCCACACCATTAATGTCTTGTGCGGACATCCGTATTTCGACTTTCGGTTTTAAGTAAGCGATTTAAAAGCTCCCAAGTCCCAGCGGAGTCACACGTTGATTAACCGGTGGGAATATACACAATAGGCCTACCTGATATTGAACACAAGAGGGCAGTATAGCACTACGTATGACTCAGATTATTATTTTTTTATGAATTTTACAACAATTCTGGCTGTTTTTGAACGTAAACATAATTCTTAAATGAAAAAAAGGAAAAATTGGGGAAGTTATAATATTTGTATAATTTAATTTAGAAACAAATGATGTATAATTACATTTTTAGAAGATATGAGGCTTTTAGTGTTTACTTTTTTGACATTACTTTAATCTTTTGCCATAGTTGCACATGTCTACTGGCTAATAAATGTGATGTATCTGTTGAGTTTCAAGCAATTTCAAGCATGCTAAGAGTCCCAAAAGCATCAAAAAAGAATGTTAAAGTTTGATTCGTTGCCACGGCAACAGTATCAAAGATATCAAAAATTCATTCACAGGTCTACATCTGCCGTGTATTTACATTATACAGATGAAGTTTGAAGCAAATCGGTTAAAAATAAGAGAGTGGTTTCAAAGCATTTTGAAAGTGACACACTTCCTGCTGCCAGTTGGTGGCGCTATAACTTTGACTCACAATAGTCACATCCATGTGATCGGTCTCTTACAGCGAAAACACTGCTGAAGTTTCATCAAGATCAGTTAATGTATGCTGAAGTTATAACACACATCCTGTTTCATGTTTCTCGCCATAATTTCGTTTCCTCGCCACGGCCAAACCGTTCGAGATATAAAAATCCCGTGGCACTTTTCATCCTTAATGTCTTGACTTCACGCTGATCGAGTTTCGTCGAATTTGGTTCAGTGCTCTAGGAGCAATACTTTAAATTCCATTGCATGTGTTTTAAACACAACCCTAAATAGCCGTCTTCCTGTTGGGCTGTGGTAAAAAGTAAGAGTGTGAAGTAGGCTATATATGAAACGATGAGATCTATATGTGTACCAAGTTTCATATTATTACATGCAAGTGTGTTTGATTTATGGACCAAATTTTCAGACCAAGTTTATTGACCAAGTTAATCTGATTAATAAACTAATTATATAAAACTATTGTCAATGCACTACAATTAAACTAGTTATATGCCTTTACTTATAAAAAATAAAAATAAAAACTTATTTAAAAAATACCAGGCTTGAGAAATTTATTTTCTTTATGCAGGTCATACACACAGCAGTGAAATGGTTAAGCCCCCTCCCCCTGCACACTCACACACACACACAGACAGCCAAAGACAGAGACACAGAGACATGTAGGCTCAGAGTGACCATATTCAAACAAAAATATCTGAGTTTCTGTGGGTCCTAGCTAATAAGTGTAAATTAGAAAGTTGTCCGGCTCGAGGAGTACAATATACATACCAATTTTTGTAACTCTAGTTAAAACTAACAACCCCACTTTTGTCAAAAGGTGGCGCTACTGAGCCCTCACCACGCCCGTTTCTGAAACTTTGCACATGTCTACTGGCTAATAAATGTGATGTGTCTGTCGAGTTTCATGCATTTTGAAGCATGCTAAGGGTCTCAAAAGCATCCTAAAAGCATCCTAAAAGAAGGGTAAAGTTTGATGCGTCGCCACGGCAACAGTTTCAAAGATATCAAGAATCCATTCACAGGTCTACATCTGCCGTATGTTTACATTATACATATGAAGTTTGAAGCAAATCGGGTAAAAATAAAAGGGTGATATCAAAGCATTTTGAAAGTGACACACTTCCTGCTGCCAGTTGGTGGCGCTATAACTTTGACTCACAATAGTCACATCCATGTGATCGTCCTCTTACAGCGAACACACTGCTGAAGTTTCATCAAGATCAGTTAATGTATGCTGAAGTTATAACACACTTCCTGTTTCACGTTTCTCGCCATGATTTCGTTTCCTCGCCACGGACAAACCGTTCGAGATATCAAAAATCCCCTCGCAAACTTTCATCCTCAATGTCTTGACTTCACGCTGACCGAGTTTCGTCGAATGTGGATCAAAGCTCTAGGAGGAGTATTTCAAATCCATTGCGAGCGTTTTACAAACAAACCTCAATAGCCGACTTCCTGTTGGGCTGGGGTAAAAAGTAAGAGCGCGAGGTATAGATGAAACGATGAGATCAACATGTGTACCGAGTTTCATATTATTACATGCAAGCGTGTTTGAGTTATGGACCAAGTGTTCGGACCCCGTTCCAGGGGGCGCTGACGAGCCCCCCTGCCACGCCCGGGTACCAGCTTCAGCCCGGCTCTGATGGCCGCGGGTTCTGACCCGTGTGCAAAGTTTCAAGAGTTTTCGAGCACGTTAAGGGCCCCAAAAGTGCCCAAAAGGTAGTAAAATAATAATAATTATAATAATAAAGAAAAATAATCCCAAGGAAAACAATAGGGCCTTCGCCCTTTCAGGGCTTGGGCCTAATAATAATAAAGGCAATTTCAGGGCTTGGCCCTAATAATAAATATAGCTGCGAGCAGCGATGAAGGGCCCAAGCCGGTGGCACCGCAACCCCGGTTCCTTAGTTACCTAAAAGCACCAGGGTGGCCATGCCACTGGCTTTGGCCCTTCATCGCGGATCACAGCTATATATATATATATATATATATATATATATATATATATATATACTGTATATATACATATATATATGAAGCCGGTGGCACCGCCACCCTGGTGCCTTTAGGTTTATTGTGCACGACATGCAAAATGTAACCCTGCTTTGACTGATGCAAGCTCTACAGCACAGTTTATAGTAAGAAAGAATATAGTAAGAAAGAAAAGTAAGCTGTTACTCTGAGATGGTTTGGGAAACAAACATTCATCATGTCGCATTGGTTTTAGTTACTTGTCCTCGAACAGAGCCCTAATCTGTTTATATTTCAGTTACACATTCTACATTGATTAAAAAAGAAAAATCAAATGTGTTTTTAATTCATACAGAAATAAAATATTTATAATTCAGCTGAGAATAAAGTTAGTTCAAATTTTAAGAAAAACAAATATATGATCTGAAATATAGCACATTCATTTTTAAATTCATTCAGGTTCAATTACCAAAAATACAATCTTAATTTAATTTAAAGCAAATAATAAATCTAAAATATATGGGTTATATGCATATTTTGTAAAAAAAGAAAAAAAAAAGAAAGATATATATCCAAAAACACAAGGCCTTAAACTTTAACAAGGGTGCAACTCTTATCACTACAACAAACATAGTCACACACACAAGTCAAGTCACTTACATTTTAGATGCAATATTGACTTTTTAGATGCAATATTGACTTTTTTCTGTTTCAGCAGAGAAAATAGTTAAACAAAGATCACAGCGACCCATCGCGCATCTCAAAGCAATGTGTTTTCTCATTACTGAATGATTCAGCATTTTGAATCCATGACTCGTTCATTAAGACGGTCATCTGGCGACACCTTATGGTGATTTAGGGTTATGTTTAAAAGTATCGTTCTTTACAGCGATTTTTAATTGACTCCTGTTAAACCAATCTCGTAACATTATTGTGTAACCGATTTAATTTGATCAGCCTTACCTAGGGTAACAGCCCTATAGTGTCTTATTATTCTAAATTATTGAATTTATTGATCAAATTTACTAATGAAAAATGAAGCATACATTTATTAAGACTAGGCTGCCCTGCAGATATTAGGCTACAATATGCAGATTTAAATATACCATTTATCAAATAATCTGTTTATTTTTAGGTTACACATTACATTGTTTAAAAAATAAAAATCAAATGTGACCCGCTCTGGCGAAATGAGTCGGAAGTTGCAACCTTCCATTTTAAGATATGGGCCGATTATGTGGAAAAACCATGAAATAACAAAAAAAAAAAAAAAAAAAAATTTTTTTTTTGCTAATTTCAAAGAACAGACATTCAAAAATAATCTCACAGGGTTTCGTAGTCGAGATAATTGAGTAAAGGTATTTAAATAACGATTAAAGTTGTCAAAGCTTTAAATTCGCTGAAATAAACATTGCTCTTCTCAACTCCCCTCGTCACCTCTGAGCATTTCCCGGGTATCCCCTGAAACGTTGAACTCACTGGAGGCTTCTAACCTAAACTGCGTGAGTATATTTATCTGCAAGAAGAATATAGCCTATGTAAGGCTGTAACGATCGCGACACTCAGATCCACGAACCTGTGTCGCGGTGTGAGAAGACAGAATCACGACACCGACACGTCCCTTCAACTCCCGAAGTTATCCTTCACGTCCAGACCCAATGCTAGCTACAACATCTTTAAAAATTACTATTAGTATTATTTGAAGTTAACATTATAAAATACGTAGACTTACACCACAAAACTTAAATTATTACTAATTTTTTTTTAAATTGGGCAATTTCAGCATTATGGAGGAGATCCAATTCCCAGATAATTAAATATTTTAATAAATTGGCCTATGTGAACCACACTGCACAAACCAAAAGTAATACTCACCGGATGAAGAAGGGTTGACTCTCTCCAGAACATAAAATCTTTATTTTATTTTCCGTGTTCGCATTTATGAGGAAAAACAATCCGAACGTGACCGTTCTCTGGAAGCAGCACTAAAACTTTCACATAGCTTAAACATGCAAGCACAAAGCCTTTCTTTAAAGTAAATTTCGTTTTAAAATAATTATCTTAATTTAAATCAATGTTTCATCAACCAATTACTAGGATTTAATAATAAGAAATAAATTGCAGACAATAGGCTAGGCCTAATCACGACGCGGAGACGCGCGGCACGTGAACTGAAGCTTGTCTCATGAACCGAAAGTCAGCGTATAAGGTATCCTCACAGACATATATATTGAAATGTCTACTTTTAAACACAACCATTCAAAATGAAAGAAAACAGACTGCTCTCTGCTTATGTGGGCTAATCCGTATGAAAACTGAATTTCTCTCTGACTCCTCTTTAATCTTTCTGATTTTAGAACATTTTTGTAAAAGTGACTTTTTAATTATTTATTTCAAAAAAATTAAAAATAAGTTGAGTTTCAGCCTCGTTAAATTGCATTTATATATGTTAATCTATTTGGTCAAATTAAGCTATATAAAATAAATAGTTTATCCCTTAAAATGCTATGGATTTTGAAAGATATCAAAAAAAAAAAAAAAAAAAACGGGCAAAAAAACTTTAAAAGCGATTTTCTTAGGTTTTCAATTGGAAAAAAAGGGCAGACGACCAGAATTCAAATCTGTATATCTTTACAACCATTCAAGGTATGACCAAGGTATCATTTGAAAGCTTACAGTGTCCTCTTTCCATTAATATCAAAATCTCAATTTTTAAATTTGGGTCACTGTGACTAATTTTGCTGGATCAGGTCGGTCACAAATGTGTTTTTTATTGTAGTATTATTTTATACAGAAATACATTATAATTATATATAATATACAAAATATAACCGTGGGCGCGATTAAACAGTGTTACAATAAAACTCAACATTGTGTTTTTTAAAAATAAATTCAAATAATACAAATCCCGAAATTGCGCTAATTTTAAAATTAAACTAAAACTCATGGCTGCACAAGCATTCATAACTGTGCGCGCCAACAGCGAGGAACCAGCAGAACAGAGTGAACGTTCATTCTGTTTAGTTCAATCCTACTTAATAGGAATTTATTTAAAATGCTTGCTCTACTCCACAACATTAATGTCTTGTGCGGATATCTGTATTTTGACTTTCGGTTTTAAGTAAGCGATTTAAAAGTTCCCGAGTCCCAGCGGAGTCACACGTTGATTAACCGGTGGGAATATACACAATAGGCCTACCTGATATTGAACACAAGAGGGCAGTATAGCACTACGTATGACTCAGATTATTTTTTCTTCTTCTGAATTTTAAAACCATTCTGGCTGTTTTTGAACGTAAACATAATTCTTAAATGAAAAAAGGGAAAAACTGGTTTAATTATAATATTTGTATAATTTAATTTAGAAACAAATGATGTATAATTACATTTTTAGAAGATATGAGGCTTTTAGTGTTTACTGTTTACTTTTTTGACATTACTTTAATCTTTTGCCAAAGTTGCACATGCCTACTGGCTAATAAATGTGATGTATCTGTCGAGCTATCTGTATCTATCTGTTTCAAGCAATTTCAAGCATGCTAAGAGTCCCAAAAGTATCAAAAAAGAATGTTAAAGTTTGATTTGTTGCCACAGCAACAGTATCAAAGATATCAAGAATCCATTCACAGGTCTACATCTGCTGTATTTTTACATTATACAGATGAAGTTTGAAGCAAATCGGTTAAAAATAAGAGGGTGATATCAAAGCATTTTGAAAGTGACACACTTCCTGCTGCCAGTTGGTGGCGCTATAACTTTGACTCACAATAGTCACATCCATGTAATCAGCCTCTTACAGTGAACACACTGCTGAAGTTTCATCAAGATCAGTTAATGTATGCTGAAGTTATAACACACTTCCTGTTTCACGTTTCTCGCCATAATTTTGTTTCCTCGCCACGGCCAAACCGTTCGAGATATCAAAAATCCCCTCGCAAACTTTCATCCTCAATGCCTTGACTTCATGCTGACCGAGTTTCGTGCCGTGTGTTTGAATTCTCTAGGAGGAGTATTGCACATTCCATTGCGAGCGTTTTACAAACAAACCTCAATAGCCGACTTCCTGTTTGGCTGGGGTAAAAAGTAAGAGCGTGAGGTATAGATGAAACGATGAGATCAACATGTGTACCGAGTTTCATATTATTACATGCAAGCGTGTTTGATTTATGGACCAAGTGTTCGGACCCCGTTCCAGGGGGCGCTGTCTAGCCCCCCTGCCACACCCAGGTACCATCTTCAGCCCGGCTCTGATGGCTGTGGGATCTGACCTGTGTGCAAAGTTTCAAGAGTTTTCAAACCCGTTAAGGGCCCAAAAAGCCGCTAAGAGTCTCAAAATCATAAAAAAAAAGAATTTTAAAGTTTGATGCGTTGCCACGGCAACAGTATCAAAGATATCAAGAATCCATTCACAGGTCTTCATCTGCTATGTATTTACATTATACAGATTAAGTTTGAAGCACATCGGGTAAAAATAAAAGGGTGAGTTCAAAGCATTTTGAAAGTGACACACTTCCTGCTACCAGTTGGTGGCGCTATAACTTTGACTCACAATAGTCACATCCATGTGATCGTCCTCTTACAGCGAACACACTGCTGAAGTTTCATCAAGATCAGTTAATGTATGCTGAAGTTATAACACACTTCCTGTTTCACGTTTCTCGCCATAATTTCGTTTCCTCGCCATGGCCAAACCGTTCGAGATATCAAAAATCCCCTCGCAAACTTTCATCGTCAATGCCTTGACTTCATGCTGACCGAGTTTCGTGCCGTGTGTTTGAATTCTCTAGGAGTAGTACTTCAAATTCCATTGCGAGTGTTTTATGAACAACCCTAAATAACCGACTTCCTGTTGGGCTGGGGTAAAAAGTAATAGTATGAGGTATATATGAACGATGAGATCTATATGTGCACCGAGTTTCATATTATTACATGCAAGCGTGTTTGATTTATGGACCAAGTTTTCGGACCCCGTTCCAGGGGGCGCTGTCTAGCCCCCTGCCACGCCCGGGTACCATCTTCAGCCCGGCCCTGATGGCCGCGGGTTCTGACCCGTGTGCTAAGTTTCAAGAGTTTTTGAGCATGTTAAGGGCCCAAAAGTGCCCGAATAGTCGTATAAATAATAATAATAATAAATATAGCTGCGAGCAGCGATGGCGGGCCCAAGCCGGTGGCACCGCAACCCCGGCTCCTTTAGTTACCTAAAGGCACCGGGGTGGCGGTGCCGAAGGCTTTGGCCCTTTCATGATTAAATGTTAAAACGGCTTGCCATAGTCTGTCATTTTGACTAGTCACAATTATGTTACAGATATCTTAAATGATAATACAAACTATCCAAAATGTAATTACGACTAGACAGAAAGACATTGTTGATATCTACAATGTTAATTTCCGGATAGGCAAACTTAGCTTTTAAATGTTAAAAGGGCTTGCCATACACGGACGTAGGCTCAGAGAGAGTCTCACCATATTCAAACCAAAATATCTGACTTCCTCTTGGTCTGAGCTAATGACTATGAATTAGAAAGTTGTCTGGCTTGAGGAGTACAATGTATATAACGATTTTTGTAACTGTAGATAAAAATAACAACCCCACTTTTGTCAAAAGGTGGCGCTATTTAGTCCCTGCACCATGCCCGTTTCTGAAACTTTGCACATGTCTACTGGCTAATAAATGTGATGTGTCTGTTGAGTTTCATGCAATTTCAAGCATGCTAAGAGTCTCAAAAGCATCCTAAAATAAATTTCAAAGTTTGAAGCTTTGCCACGGCAACAGTTTAAAAGATATCAAGAATCCATTCACAGGTCTACATCTACCGTATGTTTACATTATACAGATGAAGTTTTTCATCTGTTTTTCATCATTATACAGATGAAGTTTTTCATCTGTTTACATTATACAGATGAAGTTTTTCATTCATATTATTACATGCAAGCGTGTTTGATTTATGGACCAAGTTTTCGGACCCCGTTCCAGGGGCGCTGTCTAGCCCCCTGCCACGCCTAGGTACCATCTTCAGCCGGGCCTGATGGCTGTGGGATATGACCTGTGTGCAAAGTTTCAAGAGTTTTCAAACCCGTTAAGGGCCTCAAAAGCCATTAAGAGTCTCAAAATCATCAAAAAAAAAAGAATTTTAAAGTTTGATGCGTTGCCACGGCAACAGTATCAAAGATATCAAGAATCCATTCACAGGTCTTCATCTGCCATGTATTTACATTATACAGATGAAGTTTGAAGCAAATCGGGTAAAAATAAGAGGTTGATTTCAAAGCATTTTGAAAGTGACACACTTCCTGCTGCCAGTTGGTGGCGCTATAACTTTGACTCGAAATAGTCACATCCATGTGATCGTCCTCTTACAGCGAACACACTGATGAAGTTTCATCAAGATATGTTAATGTATGCTGAAGTTATAACACACTTCCTGTTTCACGTTTCTCGCCATAATTTCGTTTCCTCGCCACGGCCAAACCGTTTGAGATATCAAAAATCCCCTCACAAACTTTCATCCTCAATGTCTTGACTTCTTGCACACCGAGTTTGGTTGTGATTGGTAAACACATGCGTTGTAATTTGATGTATTTCTCCTAGGACAACTATTCAAACAACCCATAATTCTCAACTTCCATTTTAATTGTCGTAAAACTTAGAGCACGAAAGTTGTTTGGCCTGATGTGATCTATAATTGTACCGAGTTTCATATTAATTCACGCAAGTGTGTTTGATTTATGGACAAATGTTCGAATCCCAGTCCAGGGGGCGCTGTCGAGCCGCCCTGCCACGCCCGATGACCAGCTTCAGCCCGGCCCTGATGGCCATGGGTTCTGACCCGTGTGCAAAGTTTCAAGAGTTTTAGAGGATGTTAAGGCCCCCGAAAATGCCAGAGAAGTCGCACACAGCAAATAAAGGGTTAAAATTAACCTGACAGGCGCCCCTCCTCTCACTCACACAGAGAGACACTGAGAGACTGGCAAAATTCTAAGATTTTCTCTACATTCAAACAAAGATATCTGACTTTCTGTGGGTCCTAGCTAATGAGTGTCAATTAGAAAGTTGTCCGGCTCGAGGAGTACAATATACATACCGATTTTTGTAACTCTAGTTAAAACTAACAACCCCACTTTTGTCAAAAGGTGGTGCTACTGAGCCCTCACCACGCCCGTTTCTGAAACTTTGCACATGTCTACTGGCTAATAAATGTGATGTGTCTGTCGAGTTTCATGCGATTTGAAGCATGCTAAGGGTCTCAAAAGCATCCTAAAAGAATGGTAAAGTTTGATGCGTTGCCACGGCAACAGTTTAAAAGATATCAAGAATCCATTCACAGGTCTACATCTGCCGTATATTTACATTATACAGATTAAGTTTGAAGCAAATCGGGTAAAAATAAAAGGGTGATTTCAAAGCATTTTGAAAGTGACACACTTCCTGCTGCCAGTTGGTGGCGCTATAACTTTGACTCACAATAGTCACATCCATGTGATTGTCCTCTTACAGCGAACACACTGCTGAAGTTTCATCAAGATCAGTTAATGTATGCTGAAGTTATAACACACTTCCTGTTTCACGTTTCTCGCCATAATTTCGTTTCCTCGCCACGGCCAAACCGTTCGAGATATCAAAAATCCCCTCGCAAACTTTCATCCTCAATGCCTTGACTTCATGCTGACCGAGTTTCATGCCGTGTGTTTGAATTCTCTAGGAGGAGTATTGCACATTCCATTGCGAGCGTTTTACAAACAAACCTCAATAGCCGACTTCCTGTTTGGCTGGGGTAAAAAGTAAGAGCGTGAGGTATAGATGAACGATGAGATCAACATGTGTACCGAGTTTCATATTATTACATGCAAGCGTGTTTGAGTTATGGACCAAGTGTTCGGACCCCGTTCCAGGGGGCGCTGTCTAGCCCCCCTGCCACACCCAGGTACCATCTTCAGCCCGGCTCTGATGGCTGTGGGATCTGACCTGTGTGCAAAGTTTCAAGAGTTTTCAAACCCGTTAAGGGCCCCAAAAGCCGCTAAGAGTCTCAAATCATCAAAAAAAAGAATTTTAAAGTTTGATGCGTTGCCACGGCAACAGTATCAAGATATCAAGAATCCATTCACAGGTCTTCATCTGCTATGTATTTACATTATACAGATTAAGTTTGAAGCAAATCGGGTAAAAATAAGAGGGTGATTTCAAAGCATTTTGAAAGTGACACACTTCCTGCTGCCAGTTGGTGGCGCTATAACTTTGACTCACAATATTCACATCCATGTGATCGTCCTCTTACAGCAAAAAAAACTGCTGAAGTTTCATCAAGATCAGTTAATGTATGCTGAAGTTCTGACACACTTCCTGTTTCACGATTCTCGCCATAATTTCGTTTCCTCGCCACGGCCAAACCGTTCGAGATATCAAAAATCCCCTCGCAAACTTTCATCCTCAATGCCTTGACTTCATGCTGACGAGTTTCGTGCCGTGTGTTTGAATTCTCTAGGAGGAGTACTTCAAATTCCATTGCGAGTGTTATGAAACAACCCTAAATAACCGACTTCCTGTTGGGCTGGGGTAAAAAGTAATAGTTTGAGGTATATATGAACGATGAGATCAACATGTGTACCGAGTTTCATATTATTACATGCAAGCGTGTTTGAGTTTATGGACCAGTTTTCGGACCCCGTTCCAGGGGGCGCTGTCTAGCCCCCCTGCCACGCCGGGTACCACTTCAGCCCGCCCTGATGGCCGCGGATTCTGACCCGTGTGCAAAGTTTCAAGAGTTTTTGAGCATGTTAAGGGCCCAAAAGTGCCCAAATAGTCGTATAAATAATTAATAATAATAATAAATATAGCTGCGAGCAGCCGATGGCGGGCCCAAGCGGAGGCACCGCAACCCCGGTTCCTTTAGTTACCTAAAGGCACCCGGGGTGGCGGTTGCCGAAGCTTTGGCCCTTTATGATTAAATGTTAAAACTCTCATACTCTGTCATTTCGACTAGTCACAATTATGTTACAGATATCTTAAATGATAATACAAACTATCCAAGTATAACGACTAGACAGAAAGACGTTGTTGATATCTACAATGTTAATCCGGACAGGCAAACTTAGCTTTTAAATATATAAAGGGATACTGCTCTTGCAGGGACGTAGGCTCAGAGAGAGGCTCACCATT
>NW_024121476.1:0-26666 GCF_016745375.1 Pimephales promelas
AATACATCTTAATTTAATTTAAGCAAATAAATAAATCTAAAAAATATAGGTTTATGCAGTATTTGTAAAAAAAGAAAAAAGAAAAAAAGAAGAAAGCATTATATATCCAAAACACCAAGGCCTTAAACTTTAACAAAGGGTGCAACTCTTATCACTACAACAAACATAGTCACACACACAAGTCAAGTCACTTACATTTTAGATTGCAAATTGACTTTTTAGATGCAATATTGACTTTTTTCTGTTTCAGCAGAGAAAATAGTTAAACAAAGATCACAGCGACCCATCGCGCATCTCAAAGCAATGTGTTTTCTCATTACTGAATGATTCAGCATTTTGAATCCATGACTCGTTCATTAAGACGGTCATCTGGCGACACCTTAGTGTGATTTAGGGTTATGTTTAAAAGTATCGTTCTTTACAGCGATTTTAATTGACTCCTGTTAAACCAATCTCGTAACATATATGTGTAACCGATTTAATTTGATCAGCCTTACCTAGGGTAACAGCCCTATAGTGTCTTATTATTCTAAATTATTGAATTTATTGATCAATTTACTAATGAAAAATGAAGCATACATTTATTAAGACTAGGGCTGCCCTGCAGATATTAGGCTACAATATGCAGATTTAAATATACCATTTATCAAATAATCTGTTTATTTTTAGGTTACACATTACATTGTTTTAAAAAATAAAAATCAAATGTGACCCGCTCTGGCGAAATGAGTCGGAAGTTGCAACCTTCCATTTTAAGATATGGACCGATTATGTGGAAAAACCATGAAATAACAAAAAAAAAAAAAAAAAAAAAATATATATATATAATATATTATATATATTTTTGCTAATTTCAAAGAACAGACATTCAAAAATAATCTCACAGGGTTTCCTAGTCGAGATAATTGAGTAAAGGTATTTAAATAACGATTAAAGTTGTCAAAGCTTTAAATTCGCTGAAATAAACATTGCCTTTCTCAACTCCCCTCGTCACCTCTGAGCATTTCCCGGGTATCCCCTGAAACGTTGAACTCACTGGAGGCTTCTAACCTAAACTGCGTGAGTATATTTATCTGCAAGAAGAATATAGCCTATGTAAGGCTGTAACGATCGCGACACTCAGATCCACGAACCTGTGTCGCGGTGTGAGAAGACAGAATCACGACACCGACACGTCCCTTTCAACTCCCGAAGTTATCCTTCACGTCCAGACCCAATGCTAGCTACAACATCTTTAAATTACTATTAGTATTATTTGAAGTTAACATTATAAAATACGTAGACTTACACCACAAAAACTTAAATTATTACTAAATTTTTTAAAATTGGGCAATTTCAGCATTATGGAGGAGATCCAATTCCCAGATAATTAAATATTTTAATAAATTGGCCTATGTGAACCACACTGCACAAACCAAAAGTAATACTCACCGGATGAAGAAGGGTGACTCTCTCCAGAACATAAAATCTTATTTTATTTTCCGTGTTCGCATTTATGAGGAAAAACAATCCGAACGTGACCGTTCTCTTGAAGCAGCACTAAAACTTTCACATAGCTTAAACATGCAAGCACAAAGCCTTTCTTTAAAGTAAATTTCGTTTTAAAATAATTATCTTAATTTAAATCAATGTTTCATCAACCAATTACTAGGATTTAATAATAAGAAATAAATTGCAGACAATAGGCTAGGCCTAATCACGACGCGGAGACGCGCGGCACGTGAACTGAAGCTTGTCTCATGAACCGAAAGTCAGCGTATAAGGTATCCTCACAGACATATATTGAAATGTTTTAAACACTACTTCTACTTTTAAACACAACCATTCAAAATGAAAGAAAACAGACTGCTCTCTGCTTATGTGGGCTAATCCGTATGAAAACTGAATTTCTTTCTGACTCCTCTTCAATCTTTCTGATTTTAGAACATTTTTGTAAAAGTGACTTTTTAATTATTTATTTCAAAAAAATTAAAAAATAGTTGAGTTTCAGCCTCGTTAAATTGCATTTATATATGTTAATCTATTTGGTCAAATTAAGCTATATAAATAAATAGTTTATCCCTTAAAATGCTATGGTTTGAAAGATATAAACAAAAAAAAAAAAAACGGGCAAAAAAACTTTAAAAGCGATTTTCTTAGGTTTTCAATTGGAAAAAAAAGGGCAGACGACCAGAATTCAAATCTGTATATCTTTACAACCATTCAAGGTATGACCAAGGTATCATTTGAAAGCTTACAGTGTCCTCTTTCCATTAATATCAAAATCTCAATTTTTAAATTTGGGTCACTGTGACTAATTTTGCTGGATCAGGTCGGTCACAAATGTGTTTTTTATTGTAGTATTATTTTATACAGAAATACATTATAATTATATATAATATACAAAATATAACCGTGGGCGCGATTAAACAGTGTTACAATAAAACTCAACATTGTGTTTTTTAAAAATAAATTCAAATAATACAAATCCCGAAATTGCGCTAATTTTAAAAATTAAACTAAAACTCATGGCTGCACAAGCATTCATAACTGTGCACGCCAACAGCGAGGAACCAGCAGAACAGAGTGAACGTTCATTCTGTTTAGTTCAATCCTACTTAATAGGAATTTATTTAAAATGCTTGCTCTACTCCACACCATTAATGTCTTGTGCGGATATCTGTATTTTGACTTTCAGTTTTAAGTAAGCGATTTAAAAGTTCCCGAGTCCCAGCGGAGTCACACGTTGATTAACCGGTGGGAATATACACAATAGGCCTAACTGATATTGAACACAAGAGGGCAGTATAGCACTACGTATGACTCAGATTATTTTTTCTTCTTCTGAATTTTACAACCAATCTGGCTGTTTTTGAACGTAAACATAATTCTTAAATGAAAAAAGGGAAAAACTGGTTTAATTATAATATTTGTATAATTTAATTTAGAAACAAATGATGTATAATTACATTTTTAGAAGATATGAGGCTTTTAGTGTTTACTGTTTACTTTTTTGACATTACTTTAATCTTTTGCCAAAGTTGCACATGCCTACTGGCTAATAAATGTGATGTATCTGTCGAGCTATCTGTATCTATCTGTTTCAAGCAATTTCAAGCATGCTAAGAGTCCCAAAAGTATCAAAAAAGAATGTTAAAGTTTGATTTGTTGCCACAGCAACAGTATCAAAGATATCAAGAATCCATTCACAGGTCTACATCTGCTGTATTTTTACATTATACAGATGAAGTTTGAAGCAAATCGGTTAAAAATAAGAGGGTGATATCAAAGCATTTTGAAAGTGACACACTTCCTGCTGCCAGTTGGTGGCGCTATAACTTTGACTCACAATAGTCACATCCATGTAATCAGCCTCTTACAGTGAACACACTGCTGAAGTTTCATCAAGATCAGTTAATGTATGCTGAAGTTATAACACACTTCCTGTTTCACGTTTCTCGCCATAATTTTGTTTCCTCGCCACGGCCAAACCGTTCGAGATATCAAAAATCCCCTCGCAAACTTTCATCCTCAATGCCTTGACTTCATGCTGACCGAGTTTCGTGCCGTGTGTTTGAATTCTCTAGGAGGAGTATTGCACATTCCATTGCGAGCGTTTTACAAACAAACCTCAATAGCCGACTTCCTGTTTGGCTGGGGTAAAAAGTAAGAGCGTGAGGTATAGATGAAACGATGAGATCAACATGTGTACCGAGTTTCATATTATTACATGCAAGCGTGTTTGATTTATGGACCAAGTGTTCGGACCCCGTTCCAGGGGGCGCTGTCTAGCCCCCCTGCCACACCCAGGTACCATCTTCAGCCCGGCTCTGATGGCTGTGGGATCTGACCTGTGTGCAAAGTTTCAAGAGTTTTCAAACCCGTTAAGGGCCCCAAAAGCCGCTAAGAGTCTCAAAATCATTAAAAAAAAAGAATTTTAAAGTTTGATGCGTTGCCACGGCAACAGTATCAAAGATATCAAGAATCCATTCACAGGTCTTCATCTGCTATGTATTTACATTATACAGATTAAGTTTGAAGCACATCGGGTAAAAATAAAAGGGTGAGTTCAAAGCATTTTGAAAGTGACACACTTCCTGCTACCAGTTGGTGGCGCTATAACTTTGACTCACAATAGTCACATCCATGTGATCGTCCTCTTACAGCGAACACACTGCTGAAGTTTCATCAAGATCAGTTAATGTATGCTGAAGTTATAACACACTTCCTGTTTCACGTTTCTCGCCATAATTTCGTTTCCTCGCCATGGCCAAACCGTTCGAGATATCAAAAATCCCCTCGCAAACTTTCATCCTCAATGCCTTGACTTCATGCTGACCGAGTTTCGTGCCGTGTGTTTGAATTCTCTAGGAGTAGTACTTCAAATTCCATTGCGAGTGTTTTATGAACAACCCTAAATAACCGACTTCCTGTTGGGCTGGGGTAAAAAGTAATAGTATGAGGTATATATGAACGATGAGATCTATATGTGCACCGAGTTTCATATTATTACATGCAAGCGTGTTTGATTTATGGACCAAGTTTTCGGACCCCGTTCCAGGGGGCGCTGTCTAGTCCCCCTGCCACGCCCGGGTACCATCTTCAGCCCGGCCCTGATGGCCGCGGGTTCTGACCCGTGTGCTAAGTTTCAAGAGTTTTTGAGCATGTTAAGGGCCCCAAAAGTGCCCGAATAGTCGTATAAATAATAATAATAATAATAATAATAATAAATATAGCTGCGAGCAGCGATTGCGGGCCCAAGCCGGTGGCACCGCAACCCCGATGCCTTTAGTTACCCAAAGGCACCGGGATGGTGGTACCGCCGGCTTTGGCCCTTTATTGCTGCTCACAGCTATATTTATATTTAATGTAAAGCCGATGGCACCGCCACCTTGGTGCCTTTAGGGTTATTCTGTACGACGTGTAAAAACGTAACCCCCGCTTTGACTATCAAAAAGAAGTGTATTGTAGAGCTTGCATCAATGCAGACTCGATGCGCTGTGCGCTGTAACTCTATGTGGCTTTAAGCGCATCATTCTCCACTCGGGATGCGCATAAGCGTTTTGTGCCACACTGTACTGAGCCTTTCATATCATAATGCAGTGACGCAATGACAGATTATTAATTGCCTTTCTTGTTCTGTTCCATCTATTATATGTTGATAATAGATAGGACAGAGCACTAAAAACCTCAAACAAAGCACTAAAAACTTAAGCTGTTTGCTGTGTAGTCTGAGAATGAGCTGTTTGATTTGCACCCTCTTCCTCTTCACTGTCCTCCATAAAAACCAGCTATTAGGTCCATGTTGTTCTAGAAAGTTTGTATGTTGCTGCCTCAATTAACATCTCTGCTATACATTTAAAACATGGCTATATCTAAAATAATTTATCTTTTTGATTTTTGTTATCTTGTTTTTCATGAATATTTTACAACAATACAAAGAGCAATGTGTATTTTCCACTAATATAGTTTGTAATGGCTTTTTTTGTCATAGATTATAATCATATATTTTTTGGATTTGTTATTTATCTTTATAATGAAGTTGTCTGTATTAAGTAGATTGTGTTTAACACACACAAGAGTGATTTATTAGTTCAACACATAGTTATAGAAATTCTACTTTATCTAAAAAAACCCTGCACTTTATACACACACACACACACACACACACACACACACACAAATACATGTAAATAAAAATACAAAAAAAAAACATCAAATGTGTTTTTAGTCAGAGTATTATTTTATACAGAAACAAATATTTGTAATTCAGATAAGAATGAAGTTAGTGTTTTAAAATCTTAAGGAAAACAAATATATTGAAATATAGCACATGAATTTTAAATTCATTCAACTTCAATTACAAATACAATCTTACTTTTATTTAAAGAAAACTATACATTTAAAAGATGGGGGTTATATGCCTATTTTGTCATTTAAAAATATTGTTATGCAAAATTGTTATGCAAAAAGACAAGGACTTAGAGACAAGGACTTGTAGGAAAAATCGCAGCCAGCCACACACACACACATAAACACAGACAACAGCCCTCCCCTCCCCACACAGACACACACACACACACCCACCCACCCACACACACACACACACACACACACACACACACAGACACAGAGAGAGAGAGAGAGAGAGAGAGAGAGAGAGAATCGCAGGGGAAATAAATCCATTCAAACTACAATATCTGACTTTCTGTTGCTCGGAGCGAATTACTTTAAATTGGAAAGTTGATCGGCTTGACGAGAACAATATACGTGGTAAGTTTTGTAACTGTAGGTAAATTGAGCAAAGTTATAACACACTTTATGTGTCCTTTTTTAGTCATAAAATTCATTTCCTCGCTACGGCCAGACCGTTCGAGATAACAAAAATCCGTCCGGAATTGAGCATCCTCAATGTCTTGACTTCATGCACACCGAGTTTGGTTGTGATTGGTAAACACATGCGTTGTAATTTGATGTATTTCTCCTAGGACAATTATTCAAACAACCCATAATTCATAATTCATAAATAACTTCCATTTGAACTGTCATAAAACTTAGAGCACGAAAGTTGTTTGGCCTGATGTGATCTATAATTGTACCGAGTTTCATATTAATTCATGCAAGTGTGTTTGATTTATGGACAAATGTTCGAATCCCAGTCCAGGGGGCGCTGTCGAGCCGCCCTGCCACGCCCGGTTACCAGCTTTAGCCCGGCCCTGATGGCCATGGGTTCTGACCCGTGTGCAAAGTTTCAAGAGTTTTCGAGGATGTTAAGGCCCCCGAAAATGCCAGAGAAGTCGCACACAGCAAATAAAGGGTTAAAATTAACCTGACAGGCGCCCCTCCTCTCACTCACACAGAGGGACACTGAGAGACTGGCAAAATTCTGAGATTTTCTCTACATTCAAACAAACATATCTGACTTTCTGTGGGTCCTAGCTAATGAGTGTCAATTAGAAAGTTGTCCGGCTCGAGGAGTACAATATACATACCAATTTTTGTAACTCTAGTTAAAACTAACAACCCCACTTTTGTCAAAAGGTGGCGCTACTGAGCCCTCACCACGCCCGTTTCTGAAACTTTGCACATGTCTACTGGCTAATAAATGTGTTGTGTCTGTCGAGTTTCATACAATTTGAAGCATGCTAAGGGTCTCAAAAGCATCCTAAAAGCATCCTAAAAGAAGGGTAAAGTTTGATGCGTCGCCACGGCAACAGTTTCAAAGATCCACAGCTATCGCGGATCACAGCTATATATATATATATATATATATATATATACTGTATATATACATATGAAGCCGGTGGCACCGCCACCCTGGTGCCTTTAGGTTTATTGTGCACGACATGCAAAATGTAACCCTGCTTTGACTGATGCAAGCTCTACAGCACAGTTTATAGTAAGAAAGAATATAGTAAGAAAGAAAAGTAAGCTGTTACTCTGAGATGGTTTGGGAAACAAACATTCATCATGTCGCATTGGTTTTAGTTACTTGTCCTCGAACAGAGCCCTAATCTGTTTATATTTCAGTTACACATTCTACATTGATTAAAAAAGAAAAATCAAATGTGTTTTTAATTCATACAGAAATAAAATATTTATAATTCAGCTGAGAATAAAGTTAGTTCAAATTTTAAGAAAAACAAATATATGATCTGAAATATAGCACATTCATTTTTAAATTCATTCAGGTTCAATTACCAAAAATACAATCTTAATTTAATTTAAAGCAAATAATAAATCTAAAATATATGGGTTATATGCATATTTTGTAAAAAAAGAAAAAAAAAAGAAAGAAAGATATATATCCAAAAACACAAGGCCTTAAACTTTAACAAGGGTGCAACTCTTATCACTACAACAAACATAGTCACACACACAAGTCAAGTCACTTACATTTTATATGCAATATTGACTTTTTAGATGCAATATTGACTTTTTTCTGTTTCAGCAGAGAAAATAGTTAAACAAAGATCACAGCGACCCATCGCGCATCTCAAAGCAATGTGTTTTCTCATTACTGAATGATTCAGCATTTTGAATCCATGACTCGTTCATTAAGACGGTCATCTGGCGACACCTTATGGTGATTTAGGGTTATGTTTAAAAGTATCGTTCTTTACAGCGATTTTTAATTGACTCCTGTTAAACCAATCTCGTAACATTATTGTGTAACCGATTTAATTTGATCAGCCTTACCTAGGGTAACAGCCCTATAGTGTCTTATTATTCTAAATTATTGAATTTATTGATCAAATTTACTAATGAAAAATGAAGCATACATTTATTAAGACTAGGCTGCCCTGCAGATATTAGGCTACAATATGCAGATTTAAATATACCATTTATCAAATAATCTGTTTATTTTTAGGTTACACATTACATTGTTTAAAAAATAAAAATCAAATGTGACCCGCTCTGGCGAAATGAGTCGGAAGTTTCAACCTTCCATTTTAAGATATGGGCCGATTATGTGGAAAAACCATGAAATAACAAAAAAAAAAAAAAAAAAAAATTTCAAAATTTCAAAGAACAGACATTCAAAAATAATCTCACAGGGTTTCGTAGTCGAGATAATTGAGTAAAGGTATTTAAATAACGATTAAAGTTGTCAAAGCTTTAAATTCGCTGAAATAAACATTGCTCTTCTCAACTCCCCTCGTCACCTCTGAGCATTTCCCGGGTATCCCCTGAAACGTTGAACTCACTGGAGGCTTCTAACCTAAACTGCGTGAGTATATTTATCTGCAAGAAGAATATAGCCTATGTAAGGCTGTAACGATCGCGACACTCAGATCCACGAACCTGTGTCGCGGTGTGAGAAGACAGAATCACGACACCGACACGTCCCTTCAACTCCCGAAGTTATCCTTCACGTCCAGACCCAATGCTAGCTACAACATCTTTAAATTACTATTAGTATTATTCGAAGTTAACATTATAAAATACGTAGACTTACACCACAAAACTTAAATTATTACTATTTTTTTTTTTAAATTGGGCAATTTCAGCATTATGGAGGAGATCCAATTCCCAGATAATTAAATATTTTAATAAATTGGCCTATGTGAACCACACTGCACAAACCAAAAGTAATACTCACCCGATGAAGAAGGGTTGACTCTCTCCAGAACATAAAATCTTTATTTTATTTTCCGTGTTCGCATTTATGAGGAAAAACAATCCGAACGTGACCGTTCTCTGGAAGCAGCACTAAAACTTTCACATAGCTTAAACATGCAAGCACAAAGCCTTTCTTTAAAGTAAATTTCGTTTTAAAATAATTATCTTAATTTAAATCAATGTTTCATCAACCAATTACTAGGATTTAATAATAAGAAATAAATTGCAGACAATAGGCTAGGCCTAATCACGACGCGGAGACGCGCGGCACGTGAACTGAAGCTTGTCTCATGAACCGAAAGTCAGCGTATAAGGTATCCTCACAGACATATATATATTGAAATGTCTACTTTTAAACACAACCATTCAAAATGAAAGAAAACAGACTGCTCTCTGCTTATGTGGGCTAATCCGTATGAAAACTGAATTTCTCTCTGACTCCTCTTTAATCTTTCTGATTTTAGAACATTTTTGTAAAAGTGACTTTTTAATTATTTATTTCAAAAAAATTAAAAATAAGTTGAGTTTCAGCCTCGTTAAATTGCATTTATATATGTTAATCTATTTGGTCAAATTAAGCTATATAAAATAAATAGTTTATCCCTTAAAATGCTATGGATTTTGAAAGATATCAAAAAAAAAAAAAAAAAAAAAACGGGCAAAAAAACTTTAAAAGCGATTTTCTTAGGTTTTCAATTGGAAAAAAAAGGGCAGACGACCAGAATTCAAATCTGTATATCGTTACAACCATTCAAGGTATGACCAAGGTATCATTTGAAAGCTTACAGTGTCCTCTTTCCATTAATATCAAAATCTCAATTTTTAAATTTGGGTCACTGTGACTAATTTTGCTGGATCAGGTCGGTCACAAATGTGTTTTTTATTGTAGTATTATTTTATACAGAAATACATTATAATTATATATAATATACAAAATATAACCGTGGGCGCGATTAAACAGTGTTACAATAAAACTCAACATTGTGTTTTTTAAAAATAAATTCAAATAATACAAATCCCGAAATTGCGCTAATTTTAAAATTAAACTAAAACTCATGGCTGCACAAGCATTCATAACTGTGCGCGCCAACAGCGAGGAACCAGCAGAACAGAGTGAACGTTCATTCTGTTTAGTTTACTTAATAGGAATTTATTTAAAATGCTTGCTCTACTCCACAACATTAATGTCTTGTGCGGATATCTGTATTTTGACTTTCGGTTTTAAGTAAGCGATTTAAAAGTTCCCGAGTCCCAGCGGAGTCACACGTTGATTAACCGGTGGGAATATACACAATAGGCCTACCTGATATTGAACACAAGAGGGCAGTATAGCACTACGTATGACTCAGATTATTTTTTCTTCTTCTGAATTTTAAAACCATTCTGGCTGTTTTTGAACGTAAACATAATTCTTAAATGAAAAAAGGGAAAAACTGGTTTAATTATAATATTTGTATAATTTAATTTAGAAACAAATGATGTATAATTACATTTTTAGAAGATATGAGGCTTTTAGTGTTTACTGTTTACTTTTTTGACATTACTTTAATCTTTTGCCAAAGTTGCACATGCCTACTGGCTAATAAATGTGATGTATCTGTCGAGCTATCTGTATCTATCTGTTTCAAGCAATTTCAAGCATGCTAAGAGTCCCAAAAGTATCAAAAAAGAATGTTAAAGTTTGATTTGTTGCCACAGCAACAGTATCAAAGATATCAAGAATCCATTCACAGGTCTACATCTGCTGTATTTTTACATTATACAGATGAAGTTTGAAGCAAATCGGTTAAAAATAAGAGGGTGATATCAAAGCATTTTGAAAGTGACACACTTCCTGCTGCCAGTTGGTGGCGCTATAACTTTGACTCACAATAGTCACATCCATGTAATCAGCCTCTTACAGTGAACACACTGCTGAAGTTTCATCAAGATCAGTTAATGTATGCTGAAGTTATAACACACTTCCTGTTTCACGTTTCTCGCCATAATTTTGTTTCCTCGCCACGGCCAAACCGTTCGAGATATCAAAAATCCCCTCGCAAACTTTCATCCTCAATGCCTTGACTTCATGCTGACCGAGTTTCGTGCCGTGTGTTTGAATTCTCTAGGAGGAGTATTGCACATTCCATTGCGAGCGTTTTACAAACAAACCTCAATAGCCGACTTCCTGTTTGGCTGGGGTAAAAAGTAAGAGCGTGAGGTATAGATGAAACGATGAGATCAACATGTGTACCGAGTTTCATATTATTACATGCAAGCGTGTTTGATTTATGGACCAAGTGTTCGGACCCCGTTCCAGGGGGCGCTGTCTAGCCCCCCTGCCACACCCAGGTACCATCTTCAGCCCGGCTCTGATGGCTGTGGGATCTGACCTGTGTGCAAAGTTTCAAGAGTTTTCAAACCCGTTAAGGGCCCCAAAAGCCGCTAAGAGTCTCAAAATCATAAAAAAAAGAATTTTAAAGTTTGATGCGTTGCCACGGCAACAGTATCAAAGATATCAAGAATCCATTCACAGGTCTTCATCTGCTATGTATTTACATTATACAGATTAAGTTTGAAGCACATCGGGTAAAAATAAAAGGGTGAGTTCAAAGCATTTTGAAAGTGACACACTTCCTGCTGCCAGTTGGTGGCGCTATAACTTTGACTCACAATAGTCACATCCATGTGATCGTCCTCTTACAGCGAACATACTGCTGAAGTTTCATCAAGATCAGTTAATGTATGCTGAAGTTATAACACACTTCCTGTTTCACGTTTCTCGCCATAATTTCGTTTCCTCGCCATGGCCAAACCGTTCGAGATATCAAAAATCCCCTCGCAAACTTTCATCGTCAATGCCTTGACTTCATGCTGACCGAGTTTCGTGCCGTGTGTTTGAATTCTCTAGGAGTAGTACTTCAAATTCCATTGCGAGTGTTTTATGAACAACCCTAAATAACCGACTTCCTGTTGGGCTGGGGTAAAAAGTAATAGTATGAGGTATATATGAACGATGAGATCTATATGTGCACCGAGTTTCATATTATTACATGCAAGCGTGTTTGATTTATGGACCAAGTTTTCGGACCCCGTTCCAGGGGGCGCTGTCTAGCCCCCCTGCCACGCCCGGGTACCATCTTCAGCCCGGCCCTGATGGCCGCGGGTTCTGACCCGTGTGCTAAGTTTCAAGAGTTTTTGAGCATGTTAAGGGCCCCAAAAGTGCCCGAATAGTCGTATAAATAATAATAATAATAATAATAATAATAAATATAGCTGCGAGCAGCGATGGCGGGCCCAAGCCGGAGGCACCGCAACCCCGGTTCCTTTAGTTACCTAAAGGCACCCGGGTGGCGGTGCCGAAGGCTTTGGCCCTTTCATGATTAAATGTTAAAACGGCTTGCCATACTCTGTCATTTCGACTAGTCACAATTATGTTACAGATATCTTAAATGATAATACAAACTATCCAAAGTGTAACGACTAGACAGAAAGACTTTGTTGATATCTACAATGTTAATTCCGGACAGGCAAACTTAGCTTTTAAATGTTAAAAGGGCTTGCCATACAGGGACGTAGGCTCAGAGAGAGGCTCACCATATTCAGACCAAAATATCTGACTTCCTCTTGGTCCGAGCTAATGACTATGTATTAGAAAGTTGTACGGCTTGAGGAGTACAATGTATATAGCGATTTTTGTAACTGTAGATAAAACTAACAACCCCACTTTTAAGTATATATATGGTGCCTTTAGTGTTATTCTGCACGACGTGCAAAAACTTAACCCCCGCTTTTTTAAGTATATATATATATATATATATATATATATATATATAAGAGGGTTATTCTGCACGACGTGCAAAAACTTAACCTCCGCATTGACTGTCGAAGAGAAGTGTGCAGAAGAGCTTGCATCAGTGAGGGCTTTGCAAAATATATATACATACAAACACACACACACACACACATATAAATGAGGTTAGTGTTTTACAATATTAAGGAAAGCAAATGTATTGAAATATAGCACATTAATTTTAAATTCATTCAGCTTCAATTACCAATTTGTAGTTTACCAATTTATCTTACTTTTATTTAAAGCAAACTATACATTTAAAAAGGGGGGGGGGGGCAAGTCAAGTCAAGTCACAGGCTATGTCAAGTCAAGTCAAGTCTTGTAGTAGGTTAAGTCAAGTGCAAGTCAAGTCACCTTATTATTTTAATTTTACATGCAGAATCTGATCTTAATAAAATGAAAAGACAAGATAAGTATTTGCCAGTAAATTACAATAATTTGCATTGTAAATACTCATGTTCAGTAAAATACACCATGGAATCAAACAAAATTGTAACTTCATAAAATTATTTATTTTTCACTTCTGCCAACAGTGTGTTTGAAATGTTTTAAATTTTCAACATTGAGTCCATAAAACAAATAACAGCTTAACATCCTACAGACTCTCTGAACACCTTCCTCTCTCTCAAACACAGTTTACAAACAATATTAAACTTTGTTACATTTCTCCTCTCTCTCTCTCTCTCTCTCTCTCTCTCTCTCTCTCTCTCTCTCTCTCTCTCTCTCTCTCTCTCTCTCTCTCTCTCTCTCTCTCTCACACACACACACACAGTGGCGGTTCTAGACCATTTCAACTGGGGGGGCCAAGCTGGGGCCAGTTGTACTGTTAGAGGGGCCAGTTACATTTAGACCTTATCATTTTCTGCACTGCACTGAATGCATAAATAAGCAAAATACCATGTTTATAATTATCCAACAATTTGCATTTGCATTATATTTTTACATTTGCATTACATATATCAGTCTGTATTTGAATTTCCATTTTATTTTTTTACATTGAATATACAGTATGTATATATATATATATATATATATATATATATATATAATTTTTACAAATTAATCTACGATTTTTGTGGGTTTTTTTTTTTTTTTTGCAAAAAGATCAGCAAATTATCCTCTAAACTGGCCTTTTTAGGGGGCTTTCCTCTCAGGGTGAATGAGCTTTTTTATAATTGTTTTTTTCCTGACATCTTTGAAAGACAGAAGCAATAATTAATGCATCCTTGGCCAGGATATAATTATAAAATATGACATGATTTTAAAAGTGACCTATAATATCGACTATGCAATACACTTTAATTTATCTAGTGCTAATAAAATTATTAAGCCTATTTGGAGAGAGAGATGTTTATAATGTGACAATATGTCAGTCATCGTGATTCGTGTAATAAGATGACTAGGCCTAGACTACTTGTTCTGAGCAGGTGTTGTCAGTGAACAGGCTGTAAAACTGTTGTCTAAGTTACAGACTGATACTAATTAAATGGGAAACGAATCGATTACCTAACGTAACCTCGGTTCTCTCTAGATGAGGGAACGAGCATTGCGTAAGCTAGCTTACGCTACGGGAAAGATTCATCTTACATCAGTCAAGTTGTCATAGTTTTTGTCAAACAAGTTGTGAATTTGTTGTAACATTAAAACAGGAGATCATGACTTACTCCGTGCTCCAAGTGATGTTCGGAGCTCCAGTGATTAGTTTCATCTGTGGGACGGGTGAAGAAACTTTCGGAAGATGTTGTAACAGAATCATATGAACAATTCCAGGATATGCTTTTTTTCATTGGTTGTTGCGTTAAATTTTACCCAGATACAATAGTGCCCTTTTCTGATTGGCTATTAAGTAGCACTTCTCTTTTTTTGATTGGCTGATGCGTAGCAGGGTCGACTGCTGAACTCCAGGCGAGACGCGCTTGATTCTCACGTGAGAGCGGCGCGGCCAGAGAAATTGCGTATATTAAATATATTATTAATAGTTTTTCCGCATGAGAAATACAATGTGTGACGGGAGTGTGAGACAAAAGACTGAAACGAGTGACTGTCATGCTCAATGCGTGACACACTATAAAAAAAATATTTCACACTGACTCCACATTTAGGGGGGCCACAAGGGGGTCCAAGCTTGTTGTCGCAGGGGCACTGGCCCCCCCAGGCCCCCGCCTAGAACCGCCACTGCTCACACACACGCACACACACACTTTCTCTCTCTCTCAAGAAGCAAAAACATGACTGCTAAAGGTTGTATCAGCGATGGCGGGGTAACATCACTTAACATCACGAGTGATATTCCCTTAGGCCACGCCCCCTTGTCTCCCCAAAGTATTATAAGCAATCATGCGCATCCCGTGTGCAGAATGATGCACTTGAAGCAACACCAAGTCACAGCACGCAACGCTTCACATTGAAAAGAACATAGCGAAGGGATGGTATCTATAATCTATGCTTAGTAGGGCTGCACGATTTGGGAAAATGTTATATTGCCATTATTGAGCCAATATTGCAATTGCGATTTGCGACTCCGATATAATAAAATGGTTTCATGAGTCCAACTTGCTTGGTTCTAAAGTAAAATGCACACACAGATTAATGTTTATTTCTCAACTCAAACTAAAAACAACAACAACAACAATAAATGATTGATAACACCTATAATGATCAATAAACCATCAACCAAACCAACATTACAGTGATTCCATCAATTGAAAGCCATCAACTTTTTAAAAAATTATTAGGCTTAAAAAAAATATATAACAGCTTTTAAATTAAGTGAACTTCAAACAATCCCCACATAAACCCATAATAAAAAACATATTTACCTGTGCCCTTCCTGTCTTAACAGGTACAGAAATTGAATAAAGTTATCAAACAGTCTGCGCTGCCTGAATCATAAATTATATATATAATAATCCTTATTAAAGCTACAAAAGTTCTTTACTCAAGATCAGTGAGTAATTTTCTAATTTCCCTTTGTTCTTTTAACTTTACTGAAAGAACGCTTTATTCGCTGCTGGCCCTTTAAGAGCACCCGTTGCCGAGACGCGGATCTCACACGCGCCTCATAGCACAACTCACAACTCTCACATTTTGGCATAATTGTGTGTGCTATTGTTCGTTCAAGCTCGAAAGAGAACTGTTTATTCTGGGCTGGCACACGGTCAGTGCATGCGCATTATGCGAGTCTCATCTATTCTAATCTAGGGCACTCACAGGCAGCTTTTCACTTCTTGTCGTGCAAAATGCGAAAAGGCATTTGAACCAATAAGAGGGGGATCTTGTAACACTAGTCAAAGGATGACAAAAAAGAAGAGATGCTGCGCTAATAGCCCTACTTTGTTTATTTCATTTAAAATCGCGGCATTTTGCGTTATATAATTGCATAGGTTTGAGATCGCTATTACGACTGCGATATAATTAATCGTGCAGCACTAATGCTTAGTGTATTCTAAAGGGCAATAAACTCCACTCCAGCAAGATAGTCATTTTATGCAAATCATAGACCTTTATGCCTTATCTACAAATAAAGTATAATATTGGGAACATTGATCTTGAAGAGAGTGTCGTCGTGTTACTGTCGCAACCGAACGCGACGCGCTAATGCTGATGCATGGAGAATGACTGAGGCGAGATGACTTTCCGTTAACTTTAACTTAGAGACTAAAATATTAATTTTACCACACATTAAGCTATTGAATGACTTTAGAAGTCTTGGAATATAGTGTGAAAACTTGATTGTGCTTTACAGTTTTTTATGCCTTTAGTGGGGCTTAACAAAATAACACAATATGCAGAATGTCGGACGTCACTTATAGGCTAAACTGTTTTTATAGATAAAACTAGGCTATTTACATTCGGCAGTCATGAAAACAAATCTCAGATAACGGTTGACTAGGTAACAATGTGTAATTTTGCGCCGGAGTTCTCCTTTAACTTACATTAGCTAGCTAACTACGAACGAGCTAACCAGATAACATTAACAAATTGACAAGCACTTACTGGGCAGAATATGGCTCTTCAAATGACGGACGAAATTGGAGGTTGTCATCTGACTGTCCGCGATCTTAACGTTGCATGTCTTGCAAAGCGCTGTTCTTTTGCCATCTTGTTGTAAGAAATTCTTGAATCCAAAAGCGACGACGACCCTCGTTATCCCTCCGGCTGACATGTTGATGTGATCTGATGTAAGTGGGCGTGGTGTGCGCGTAAGGTATGAGAAGGCATGACTGATGATCTCTGATCCAGTCATGACAGCGCTATTCTCAGCCTGCGCTCCAGCTGGATCAACTTTATTTTTTTTTACATAATTTATATATTTTATATTCAAACTGAAAACATGATGTGATTAACACTCAAGTCATATTATTACATGCAAGTGTGTTTGATTTATGGACCAAATTTTCAGATCAAGTTTATGGACCAAGTTAATTTAATTAATAAACTAATTATATAAAACTATTAATGCACTACAATTAAACTGGTTATATGCCTTTACTTATAAAAAAATAAAAAACTTATTTAAAAAAATACCAGGCTTAAGGCATTTATTTTTTATGCAGGCCATACACACAGGAGTGAAATGGTTAATACCCCTCCCCCTACAAACACACACACATTCACAGACAGGCAAAGACAGCAGGCTCAGATTGAGCAAGACCACATTCAAACAAACATATCTGACTTTCTGTGGGTCCTAGCTAATGAGTGTCAATTAGAAAGTTGTCCGGCTCGAGGAGTACAATATACATACCGATTTTTGTAACTGTAGATAAAACTAACAACCCCACTTTTGTCAAAAGGTGGCGCTACTGAGCCCTCACCACGCCCGTTTCTGAAACTTTGCACGTGTCTACTGGCTAATAAATGTGATGTGTCTGTCGAGTTTCATGCAATTTCAAGCATGCTAAGGGTCTCAAAAGCATCCTAAAAGAATGGTAACGTTTGATGCGTCGCCACGGCAACAGTTTCAAAGATATCAAGAATCCATTCACAGGTCTACATCTGCCGTATGTTTACATTATACAGATGACGTTTGAAGCAAATCGGGTAAAAATAAAAGGGTGATATCAAAGCATTTTGAAAGTGACACACTTCCTGCTGCCAGTTGGTGGCGCTATAACTTTGACTCACAATAGTCACATCCATGTGATCGTCCTCTTACAGCGAACACACTGCTGAAGTTTCATCAAGATCAGTTAATGTATGCTGAAGTTATAACACACTTCCTGGTTCACGTTTCTCGCCATGATTTCGTTTCCTCGCCACGGCCAAACCGTTCGAGATATCAAAAATCCCCTCGCAAACTTTCATCCTCAATGTCTTGACTTCATGCTGACCGAGTTTTGTCGAATTTGGATCAAAGCTCTAGGAGGAGTATTTAACATTCCATTGCGAGCGTTTTACAAACAAACCTCAATAGCCGACTTCCTGTTGGGCTGGGGTAAAAAGTAAAAGCGCGAGGTATAGATGAAACTATGAGATCAACATGTGCACAGAGTTTCATATTATTACATACAAACGTGTTTGAGTTATGGACCAAGTGTTCGTACCCCGTTCCAGGGGGCGCTGACGAGCCGCCCTGCCACGCCCGGGTACCAGCTTCAGCCCGGCTCTGATGGCCGCGGGTTCTGACCCATGTGCAAAGTTTCAAGAGTTTTCGAGCACGTTAAGGGCCCCAAAAATGCCCAAAAGGTTACAAAATAATAAATATAGCTGCGAGCAGCGATGGCGGGCCCAAGCCGGAGGCACCGCAACCCCGGTTCCTTTAGTTACCTAAAGGCACCCGGGTGGCGGTGCCGAAGGCTTTGGCCCTTTCATGATTAAATGTTAAAACGGCTTGCCATACTCTGTCATTTCGACTAGTCACAATTATGTTACAGATATCTTAAATGATAATACAAACTATCCAAAGTGTAACGACTAGACAGAAAGACTTTGTTGATATCTACAATGTTAATTCCGGACAGGCAAACTTAGCTTTTAAATGTTAAAAGGGCTTGCCATACAGGGACGTAGGCTCAGAGAGAGGCTCACCATATTCAGACCAAAATATCTGACTTCCTCTTGGTCCGAGCTAATGACTATGTATTAGAAAGTTGTACGGCTTGAGGAGTACAATGTATATACCGATTTTTGTAACTGTAGATAAAACTAACAACCCCACTTTTAAGTATATATATGGTGCCTTTAGTGTTATTCTGCACGACGTGCAAAAACTTAACCCCCGCTTTTTTAAGTATATATATATATATATATATATATATATATATATATATAAGAGGGTTATTCTGCACGACGTGCAAAAACTTAACCTCCGCATTGACTGTCGAAGAGAAGTGTGCAGAAGAGCTTGCATCAGTGAGGGCTTTGCAAAATATATATACATACAAACACACACACACACACATATAAATGAGGTTAGTGTTTTACAATATTAAGGAAAGCAAATGTATTGAAATATAGCACATTAATTTTAAATTCATTCAGCTTCAATTACCAATTTGTAGTTTACCAATTTATCTTACTTTTATTTAAAGCAAACTATACATTTAAAAGATTAGGGTTATATGCATATTTTGTCATTTAAAAAAATACAAAATTGTTATGCAAAAAGATAAGGACTTGCAGAAAAAATCTACAGTCAGCACACACACACACACACATAAACGCAGACACCAGCAACCCCCCCCCCTCCCTCTTCCCCATACAGACACTGATAGAGACAAGATACACATCCAAACTGCAATATCTGACTTTCTTTTGGTCTGAGCTTCTTACTGTTAATTAGAAAGTTGATCGGCTTGACAAGAACAATATACGTGGCATGTTTTGTAACTGTAGGTAAAACGAGCAAAGTTAACACATTTTATGTGTCCTTTTTTAGTCATAAAATTATTTTCCTCGCCACGGCCAAACCGTTCGAGATATCAAAAATCCGTCCGGAATTGAGCATCCTCAATGTCTTGACTTCATGCACACCGAGTATGGTGGTGATTGGTAAACACATGCGTTGTAATTTGATGTATTTCTCCTAGGAGATTTATTCAAACAACACATAATTCCCAACTTCCATTTGAACTGTCTTAAAACTTAGAGCAGAGATGGGCGCAGGTCACGCAAGTCTCAAGTAAGTCTCAAGTCTTAACCGTCAAGTCTCAAGTAAGTCCCAAGTATTTTTTTGGGGGGGGGCAAGTCAAGTCAAGTCACAGGCTATGTCAAGTCAAGTCAAGTCTTGTAGTAGGTTAAGTCAAGTGCAAGTCAAGTCACCTTATTATTTTAATTTTACATGCAGAATCTGATCTTAATAAAATGAAAAGACAAGATAAGTATTTGCCAGTAAATTACAATAATTTGCATTGTAAATACTCATGTTCAGTAAAATACACCATGGAATCAAACAAAATTGTAACTTCATAAAATTATTTATTTTTCACTTCTGCCAACAGTGTGTTTGAAATGTTTTAAATTTTCAACATTGAGTCCATAAAACAAATAACAGCTTAACATCCTACAGACTCTCTGAACACCTTCCTCTCTCTCAAACACAGTTTACAAACAATATTAAACTTTGTTACATCTCTCTCTCTCTCTCTCTCTCTCTCTCTCTCTCTCTCTCTCTCTCTCTCACACACACACACAGTGGCGGTTCTAGACCATTTCAACTGGGGGGGCCAAGCTGGGGCCAGTTGTACTGTTAGAGGGGCCAGTTACATTTAGACCTTATCATTTTCTGCACTGCACTGAATGCATAAATAAGCAAAATACCATGTTTATAATTATCCAACAATTTGCATTTGCATTATATTTTTACATTTGCATTACATATATCAGTCTGTATTTGAATTTCCATTTTATTTTTTTACATTGAATATACAGTATGTATATATATATATATATATATATATATATATATATAATTTTTACAAATTAATCTACGATTTTTGTGGGTTTTTTTTTTTTTTTTGCAAAAAGATCAGCAAATTATCCTCTAAACTGGCCTTTTTAGGGGGCTTTCCTCTCAGGGTGAATGAGCTTTTTTATAATTGTTTTTTTCCTGACATCTTTGAAAGACAGAAGCAATAATTAATGCATCCTTGGCCAGGATATAATTATAAAATATGACATGATTTTAAAAGTGACCTATAATATCGACTATGCAATACACTTTAATTTATCTAGTGCTAATAAAATTATTAAGCCTATTTGGAGAGAGAGATGTTTATAATGTGACAATATGTCAGTCATCGTGATTCGTGTAATAAGATGACTAGGCCTAGACTACTTGTTCTGAGCAGGTGTTGTCAGTGAACAGGCTGTAAAACTGTTGTCTAAGTTACAGACTGATACTAATTAAATGGGAAACGAATCGATTACCTAACGTAACCTCGGTTCTCTCTAGATGAGGGAACGAGCATTGCGTAAGCTAGCTTACGCTACGGGAAAGATTCATCTTACATCAGTCAAGTTGTCATAGTTTTTGTCAAACAAGTTGTGAATTTGTTGTAACATTAAAACAGGAGATCATGACTTACTCCGTGCTCCAAGTGATGTTCGGAGCTCCAGTGATTAGTTTCATCTGTGGGACGGGTGAAGAAACTTTCGGAAGATGTTGTAACAGAATCATATGAACAATTCCAGGATATGCTTTTTTTCATTGGTTGTTGCGTTAAATTTTACCCAGATACAATAGTGCCCTTTTCTGATTGGCTATTAAGTAGCACTTCTCTTTTTTTGATTGGCTGATGCGTAGCAGGGTCGACTGCTGAACTCCAGGCGAGACGCGCTTGATTCTCACGTGAGAGCGGCGCGGCCAGAGAAATTGCGTATATTAAATATATTATTAAGTTTTTCCGCATGAGAAATACAATGTGTGACGGGAGTGTGAGACAAAAGACTGAAACGAGTGACTGTCATGCTCAATGCGTGACACACTATAAAAAAAATATTTCACACTGACTCCACATTTAGGGGGGCCACAAGGGGGTCCAAGCTTGTTGTCGCAGGGGCACTGGCCCCCCCAGGCCCCCGCCTAGAACCGCCACTGCTCACACACACACACACTTTCTCTCTCTCTCAAGAAGCAAAAACATGACTGCTAAAGGTTGTATCAGCGATGGCGGGGTAACATCACTTAACATCACGAGTGATATTCCCTTAGGCCACGCCCCCTTGTCTCCCCAAAGTATTATAAGCAATCATGCGCATCCCGTGTGCAGAATGATGCACTTGAAGCAACACCAAGTCACAGCACGCAACGCTTCACATTGAAAAGAACATAGCGAAGGGATGGTATCTATAATCTATGCTTAGTAGGGCTGCACGATTTGGGAAAATGTCATATTGCCATTATTGAGCCAATATTGCAATTGCGATTTGCGACTCCGATATAATAAAATGGTTTCATGAGTCCAACTTGCTTGGTTCTAAAGTAAAATGCACACACAGATTAATGTTTATTTCTCAACTCAAACTAAAAACAACAACAACAATAAATGATTGATAACACCTATAATGATCAATAAACCATCAACCAAACCAACATTACAGTGATTCCATCAATTGAAAGCCATCAACTTTTTAAAAAATTATTAGGCTTAAAAAAAATATATAACAGCTTTTAAATTAAGTGAACTTCAAACAATCCCCACATAAACCCATAATAAAAAACATATTTACCTGTGCCCTTCCTGTCTTAACAGGTACAGAAATTGAATAAAGTTATCAAACAGTCTGCGCTGCCTGAATCATAAATTATATATATAATAATCCTTATTAAAGCTACAAAAGTTCTTTACTCAAGATCAGTGAGTAATTTTCTAATTTCCCTTTGTTCTTTTAACTTTACTGAAAGAACGCTTTATTCGCTGCTGGCCCTTTAAGAGCACCCGTTGCCGAGACGCGGATCTCACACGCGCCTCATAGCACAACTCACAACTCTCACATTTTGGCATAATTGTGTGTGCTATTGTTCGTTCAAGCTCGAAAGAGAACTGTTTATTCTGGGCTGGCACACGGTCAGTGCATGCGCATTATGCGAGTCTCATCTATTCTAATCTAGGGCACTCACAGGCAGCTTTTCACTTCTTGTCGTGCAAAATGCGAAAAGGCATTTGAACCAATAAGAGGGGGATCTTGTAACACTAGTCAAAGGATGACAAAAAAGAAGAGATGCTGCGCTAATAGCCCTACTTTGTTTATTTCATTTAAAATCGCGGCATTTTGCGTTATATAATTGCATAGGTTTGAGATCGCTATTACGACTGCGATATAATTAATCGTGCAGCACTAATGCTTAGTGTATTCTAAAGGGCAATAAACTCCACTCCAGCAAGATAGTCATTTTATGCAAATCATAGACCTTTATGCCTTATCTACAAAGAAAGTATAATATTGGGAACATTGATCTTGAAGAGAGTGTCGTCGTGTTACTGTCGCAACCGAACGCGACGCGCTAATGCTGATGCATGGAGAATGACTGAGGCGAGATGACTTTCCGTTAACTTTAACTTAGAGACTAAAATATTAATTTTACCACACATTAAGCTATTGAATGACTTTAGAAGTCTTGGAATATAGTGTGAAAACTTGATTGTGCTTTACAGTTTTTTATGCCTTTAGTGGGGCTTAACAAAATAACACAATATGCAGAATGTCGGACGTCACTTATAGGCTAAACTGTTTTTATAGATAAAACTATTTACATTCGGCAGTCATGAAAACAAATCTCAGATAACGGTTGACTAGGTAACAATGTGTAATTTTGCGCCGGAGTTCTCCTTTAACTTACATTAGCTAGCTAACTACGAACGAGCTAACCAGATAACATTAACAAATTGACAAGCACTTACTGGGCAGAATATGGCTCTTCAAATGACGGACGAAATTGGAGGTTGTCATCTGACTGTCGATCTTAACGTTGCATGTCTTGCAAAGCGCTGTTCTTTTGCCATCTTGTTGTAAGAAATTCTTGAATCCAAAAGCGACGACGACCCTCGTTATCCCTCCGGCTGACATGTTGATGTGATCTGATGTAAGTGGGCGTGGTGTGCGCGTAAGGTATGAGAAGGCATGACTGATGATCTCTGATCCAGTCATGACAGCGCTATTCTCAGCCTGCGCTCCAGCTGGATCAACTTTATTTTTTTTTACATAATTTATATATTTTATATTCAAACTGAAAACATGATGTGATTAACACTCAAGTCATATTATTACATGCAAGTGTGTTTGATTTATGGACCAAATTTTCAGATCAAGTTTATGGACCAAGTTAATTTAATTAATAAACTAATTATATAAAACTATTAATGCACTACAATTAAACTGGTTATATGCCTTTACTTATAAAAAAATAAAAAACTTATTTAAAAAAATACCAGGCTTAAGGCATTTATTTTTTATGCAGGCCATACACACAGGAGTGAAATGGTTAATACCCCTCCCCCTACAAACACACACACATACACAGACAGGCAAAGACAGCAGGCTCAGATTGAGCAAGACCAAGTTATAATATTTGTATAATTTAATTTAGAAACAAATGATGTATAATTACATTTTTAGAAGATATGAGGCTTTTAGTGTTTACTTTTTTGACATTACTTTAATCTTTTGCCATAGTTGCACATGTCTATTGGCTAATAAATGTGATGTATCTGTTGAGTTTCAAGCAATTTCAAGCAAGCTAAGAGTCCCAAAAGCATCAAAAAATAATGTTAAAGTTTGTTTCGTTGCCACGGCATTTTGAAAGTGACACACTTCCTGCTGCCAGTTGGTGGCGCTATAACTTTGACTCACAATAGTCACATCCATGTGATCGGTCTCTTACAGCGAAAACACTGCTGAAGTTTCATCAAGATCAGTTAATGTATGCTGAAGTTATAACACACATCCTGTTCCATGTTTCTCGCCATAATTTCGTTTCCTCGCCACGGCCAAACCGTTCGAGATATCAAAAATCCCGTGGCACTTTTTCATCCTTAATGTCTTGACTTCACGCTGATCGAGTTTCGTCGAATTTGGTTCAGTGCTCTAGGAGCAATAATTTAAATTACATTGCATGTGTTTTAAACACAACCCTAAATAGCCAACTTCCTGTTGGGCTGGGGTAAAAAGTAAGAGTGTGAAGTATATATGAAACGATGAGATCTATATGTGTACCAAGTTTCATATTATTACATGCAAGTGTGTTTAATTTATGGACCAAATTTTCAGACCAAGTTTATTGACCAAGTTAATCTGATTAATAAACTAATTATATAAAACTATTGTCAATTCACTACAATTAAACTAGTTATATGCCTTTACTTATAAAAAATAAAAATAAAAACTTATTTAAAAAATACCAGGCTTGAGAAATGTATTTTCTTTATGCAGGTCATACACACAGCAGTGAAATGGTTAAGCCCCCTCCCCCTGCACACACACACACACACACAGACAGCCAGCCAGCCAGCCAAAGGCTCAGAGTGGCCATATTCAAACAAAAATATCTGAGTTTCTGTGGGTCCTAGCTAATAAGTGTCAATTAAAAAGTTGTCCGGCTCGAGGAGTACAATATACATACCAATTTTTGTAACTCTAGTTAAAACTAACCACCCCACTTTTGTCAAAAGGTGGCGCTACTGAGCCCTCACCACGCCCGTTTCTGCAACTTTGCACATGTCTACTGGCTAATAAATGTGATGTGTCTGTCGAGTTTCATGCAATTTGAAGCATGCTAAGGGTCTCAAAAGCATCCTAAAAGCATCCTAAAAGAAGGGTAAAGTTTGATGCGTCGCCACGGCAACAGTTTCAAAGATATCAAGAATCCATTCACAGGTCTACATCTGCCGTATGTTTACATTATACATATGAAGTTTGAAGCAAATCGGGTAAAAATAAAAGGGTGATATCTAAGCATTTTGAAAGTGACACACTTCCTGCTGCCAGTTGGTGGCGCTATAACTTTGACTCACAATAGTCACATCCATGTGATCGTCCTCTTACAGCGAACACACTGCTGAAGTTTCATCAAGATCAGTTAATGTATGCTGAAGTTATAACACACTTCCTGTTTCACGTTTCTCGCCATGATTTCGTTTCCTCGCCACGGACAAACCGTTCGAGATATAAAAAATCCCCTCGCAAACTTTCATCCTCAATGTCTTGACTTCACGCTGACCGAGTTTCGTCGAATGTGGATCAAAGCTCTAGGAGGAGTATTTGACATTCCATTGCGAGCGTTTTACAAACAAACCTCAATAGCCAAATTCCTGTTGGGCTGGGGTAAAAAGTAAGAGCGCGAGGTATAGATGAAACGATGAGATCAACGTGTGTACCGAGTTTCATATTATTACATACAAGCGTGTTTGAGTTATGGACCAAGTGTTCGGACCCCGTTCCAGGGGGCGCTGACGAGCTGCCCTGCCACGCCCGGGTACCATCTTCAGCCCGGCTCTGATGGCCGCGGGTTCTGACCCGTGTGCAAAGTTTCAAGAGTTTTCGAGCACGTTAAGGGCCCCAAAAGTGCCCAAAAGGTAGTAAAATAATAATTATTATAATAATAATAATAGTAAAAGAAAAATAATCCCAAGGAAAACAATAGGGCCTTCGCCCTTTCAGGGCTTGGGCCCTAATAATAATCTTAGGAAAACAATATAGGGCCTTCGCCCTTTCAGGGCTTGGGGCCCTAAATATTACATAAAATACGCGAAAATATATATTCTGTCATCATTCACTAACTCTTATATCAATC
>NW_024121476.1:27166-52214 GCF_016745375.1 Pimephales promelas
AAACTGGCCTTTTTAGGGGGCTTTCCTCTCAGGGTGAATGAGCTTTTTTATAATTGTTTTTTTCCTGACATCTTTGAAAGACAGAAGCAATAATTAATGCATCCTTGGCCAGGATATATTTATAAAATATGACATGATTTTTAAAGTGACCTATAATATCGACTATGCAATACACTTTAATTTATCTAGTGCTAATAAAATTATTAAGCCTATTTGGAGAGAGAGATGTTTATAATGTGACAATATGTCAGTCATCGTGATTCGTGTAATAAGATGACTAGGCCTAGACTACTTGTTCTGAGCAGGTGTTGTCAGTGAACAGGCTGTAAAACTGTTGTCTAAGTTACAGACTGATACTAATTAAATGGGAAACGAATCGATTACCTAACGTAACCTCGGTTCTCTCGAGGGAACGAGCATTGCGTAAGCTAGCTTACGCTACGGGAAAGATTCATCTTACATCAGTCAAGTTGTCATAGTTTTTGTCAAACAAGTTGTGAATTTGTTGTAACATTAAAACAGGAGATCATGACTTACTCCGTGCTCCAAGTGATGTTCGGAGCTCCAGTGATTATAGTTTCATCTGTGGGACGGGTGAAGAAACTTTCGGAAGATGTTGTAACAGAATCATATGAACAATTCCAGGATATGCTTTTTTTCATTGGTTGTTGCGTTAAATTTTACCCAGATACAATAGTGCCCTTTTCTGATTGGCTATTAAGTAGCACTTCTCTTTTTTTGATTGGCTGATGCGTAGCAGGGTCGACTGCTGAACTCCAGGCGAGACGCGCTTGATTCTCACGTGGAGAGCGGCGCGGCCAGAGAAATTGCGTATATTAAAATATATTATTAATAGTTTTTCCGCATGAGAAATACAATGTGTGACGGGAGTGTGAGACAAAAGACTGAAACGAGTGACTGTCATGCTCAATGCGTGACACACTATAAAAAAAATATTTCACACTGACTCCACATTTAGGGGGGCCACAAGGGGGTCCAAGCTTGTTGTCGCAGGGGCACTGGCCCCCCCAGGCCCCCGCCTAGAACCGCCACTGCTCACACACACGCACACACACACTTTCTCTCTCTCTCAAGAAGCAAAAACATGACTGCTAAAGGTTGTATCAGCGATGGCGGGGTAACATCACTTAACATCACGAGTGATATTCCCTTAGGCCACGCCCCCTTGTCTCCCCAAAGTATTATAAGCAATCATGCGCATCCCGTGTGCAGAACGATGCACTTGAAGCAACACCAAGTCACAGCACGCAACGCTTCACATTGAAAAGAACATAGCGAAGGGATGGTATCTATAATCTATGCTTAGTAGGGCTGCACGATTTGGGAAAATGTCATATTGCCATTATTGAGCCAATATTGCAATTGCGATTTGCGACTCCGATATAATAAAATGGTTTCATGAGTCCAACTTGCTTGGTTCTAAAGTAAAATGCACACACAGATTAATGTTTATTTCTCAACTCAAACTAAAAACAACAACAACAACAATAAATGATTGATAACACCTATAATGATCAATAAACCATCAACCAAACCAACATTACAGTGATTCCATCAATTGAAAGCCATCAACTTTTTAAAAAATTATTAGGCTTAAAAAAAATATATAACAGCTTTTAAATTAAGTGAACTTCAAACAATCCCCACATAAACCCATATAAAAAACATATTTACCTGTGCCCTTCCTGTCTTAACAGGTACAGAAATTGAATAAAGTTATCAAACAGTCTGCGCTGCCTGAATCATAAATTATATATATAATAATCCTTATTAAAGCTACAAAAGTTCTTTACTCAAGATCAGTGAGTAATTTTCTAATTTCCCTTTGTTCTTTTAACTTTACTGAAAGAACGCTTTATTCGCTGCTGGCCCTTTAAGAGCACCCGTTGCCGAGACGCGGATCTCACACGCGCCTCATAGCACAACTCACAACTCTCACATTTTGGCATAATTGTGTGTGCTATTGTTCGTTCAAGCTCGAAAGAGAACTGTTTATTCTGGGCTGGCACACGGTCAGTGCATGCGCATTATGCGAGTCTCATCTATTCTAATCTAGGGCACTCACAGGCAGCTTTTCACTTCTTGTCGTGCAAAATGCGAAAAGGCATTTGAACCAATAAGAGGGGGATCTTGTAACACTAGTCAAAGGATGACAAAAAAGAAGAGATGCTGCGCTAATAGCCCTACTTTGTTTATTTCATTTAAAATCGCGGCATTTTGCGTTATATAATTGCATAGGTTTGAGATCGCTATTACGACTGCGATATAATTAATCGTGCAGCACTAATGCTTAGTGTATTCTAAAGGGCAATAAACTCCACTCCAGCAAGATAGTCATTTTATGCAAATCATAGACCTTTATGCCTTATCTACAAATAAAGTATAATATTGGGAACATTGATCTTGAAGAGAGTGTCGTCGTGTTACTGTCGCAACCGAACGCGACGCGCTAATGCTGATGCATGGAGAATGACTGAGGCGAGATGACTTTCCGTTAACTTTAACTTAGAGACTAAAATATTAATTTTACCACACATTAAGCTATTGAATGACTTTAGAAGTCTTGGAATATAGTGTGAAAACTTGATTGTGCTTTACAGTTTTTTATGCCTTTAGTGGGGCTTAACAAAATAACACAATATGCAGAATGTCGGACGTCACTTATAGGCTAAACTGTTTTTATAGATAAAACTAGGCTATTTACATTCGGCAGTCATGAAAACAAATCTCAGATAACGGTTGACTAGGTAACAATGTGTAATTTTGCGCCGGAGTTCTCCTTTAACTTACATTAGCTAGCTAACTACGAACGAGCTAACCAGATAACATTAACAAATTGACAAGCACTTACTGGGCAGAATATGGCTCTTCAAATGACGAACGAAATTGGAGGTTGTCATCTGACTGTCCGCGATCTTAACGTTGCATGTCTTGCAAAGCGCTGTTCTTTTGCCATCTTGTTGTAAGAAATTCTTGAATCCAAAAGCGACGACGACCCTCGTTATCCCTCCGGCTGACATGTTGATGTGATCTGATGTAAGTGGGCGTGGTGTGCGCGTAAGGTATGAGAAGGCATGACTGATGATCTCTGATCCAGTCATGACAGCGCTATTCTCAGCCTGCGCTCCAGCTGGATCAACTTTATTTTTTTTTTACATAATTTATATATTTTATATTCAAACTGAAAACATGATGTGATTAACACTCAAGTCATATTATTACATGCAAGTGTGTTTGATTTATGGACCAAATTTTTAGATCAAGTTTATGGACCAAGTTAATTTAATTAATAAACTAATTATATAAAACTATTAATGCACTACAATTAAACTGGTTATATGCCTTTACTTATAAAAAATAAAAAACTTATTTAAAAAAATACCAGGCTTAAGGCATTTATTTTTTATGCAGGCCATACACACAGGAGTGAAATGGTTAATACCCCTCCCCCTACAAACACACACACATTCACAGACAGGCAAAGACAGCAGGCTCAGATTGAGCAAGACCACATTCAAACAAACATATCTGACTTTCTGTGGGTCCTAGCTAATGAGTGTCAATTAGAAAGTTGTCCGGCTCGAGGAGTACAATATACATACCGATTTTTGTAACTGTAGATAAAACTAACAACCCCACTTTTGTCAAAAGGTGGCGCTACTGAGCCCTCACCACGCCCGTTTCTGAAACTTTGCACGTGTCTACTGGCTAATAAATGTGATGTGTCTGTCGAGTTTCATGCAATTTCAAGCATGCTAAGGGTCTCAAAAGCATCCTAAAAGAATGGTAACGTTTGATGCGTCGCCACGGCAACAGTTTCAAAGATATCAAGAATCCATTCACAGGTCTACATCTGCCGTATGTTTACATTATACAGATGACGTTTGAAGCAAATCGGGTAAAAATAAAAGGGTGATATCAAAGCATTTTGAAAGTGACACACTTCCTGCTGCCAGTTGGTGGCGCTATAACTTTGACTCACAATAGTCACATCCATGTGATCGTCCTCTTACAGCGAACACACTGCTGAAGTTTCATCAAGATCAGTTAATGTATGCTGAAGTTATAACACACTTCCTGGTTCACGTTTCTCGCCATGATTTCGTTTCCTCGCCACGGCCAAACCGTTCGAGATATCAAAAATCCCCTCGCAAACTTTCATCCTCAATGTCTTGACTTCATGCTGACCGAGTTTTGTCGAATTTGGATCAAAGCTCTAGGAGGAGTATTTAACATTCCATTGCGAGCGTTTTACAAACAAACCTCAATAGCCGACTTCCTGTTGGGCTGGGGTAAAAAGTAAAAGCGCGAGGTATAGATGAAACTATGAGATCAACATGTGCACAGAGTTTCATATTATTACATACAAACGTGTTTGAGTTATGGACCAAGTGTTCGTACCCCGTTCCAGGGGGCGCTGACGAGCCGCCCTGCCACGCCCGGGTACAAGCTTCAGGCCGGCTCTGATGGCCGCGGGTTCTGACCCATGTGCAAAGTTTCAAGAGTTTTCGAGCACGTTAAGGGCCCCAAAAATGCCCAAAAGGTTACAAAATAATAATAAATATAGCTGCGAGCAGCGATGGCGGGCCCAAGCCGGAGGCACCGCAACCCCGGTTCCTTTAGTTACCTAAAGGCACCCGGGTGGCGGTGCCGAAGGCTTTGGCCCTTTCATGATTAAATGTTAAAACGGCTTGCCATACTCTGTCATTTCGACTAGTCACAATTATGTTACAGATATCTTAAATGATAATACAAACTATCCAAAGTGTAACGACTAGACAGAAAGACTTTGTTGATATCTACAATGTTAATTCCGGACAGGCAAACTTAGCTTTTAAATGTTAAAAGGGCTTGCCATACAGGGACGTAGGCTCAGAGAGAGGCTCACCATATTCAGACCAAAATATCTGACTTCCTCTTGGTCCGAGCTAATGACTATGTATTAGAAAGTTGTACGGCTTGAGGAGTACAATGTATATACCGATTTTTGTAACTGTAGATAAAACTAACAACCCCACTTTTAAGTATATATATGGTGCCTTTAGTGTTATTCTGCACGACGTGCAAAAACTTAACCCCCGCTTTTTTATATATATATATATATATATATATATATATATATATATATATAAAGAGGGTTATTCTGCACGACGTGCAAAAACTTAACCTCCGCATTGACTGTCGAAGAGAAGTGTGCAGAAGAGCTTGCATCAGTGAGGGCTTTGCAAAATATATATACATACAAACACACACACACACACACATATAAATGAGGTTAGTGTTTTACAATATTAAGGAAAGCAAATGTATTGAAATATAGCACATTAATTTTAAATTCATTCAGCTTCAATTACCAATTTGTAGTTTACCAATTTATCTTACTTTTATTTAAAGCAAACTATACATTTAAAAGATTAGGGTTATATGCATATTTTGTCATTTAAAAAAATACAAAATTGTTATGCAAAAAGATAAGGACTTGCAGAAAAAATCTACAGTCAGCCACACACACACACACATAAACGCAGACACAGCAACCCCCCCCCCCCCTCCCTCTTCCCCATACAGACACTGATAGAGACAAGATACACATCCAAACTGCAATATCTGACTTTCTTTTGGTCTGAGCTTCTTACTGTTAATTAGAAAGTTGATCGGCTTGACAAGAACAATATACGTGGCATGTTTTGTAACTGTAGGTAAAACGAGCAAAGTTAACACATTTTATGTGTCCTTTTTTAGTCATAAAATTATTTTCCTCGCCACGGCCAAACCGTTCGAGATATCAAAAATCCGTCCGGAATTGAGCATCCTCAATGTCTTGACTTCATGCACACCGAGTATGGTGGTGATTGGTAAACACATGCGTTGTAATTTGATGTATTTCTCCTAGGAGATTTATTCAAACAACACATAATTCCCAACTTCCATTTGAACTGTCTTAAAACTTAGAGCAGAGATGGCGCAGGTCACGCAAGTCTCAAGTAAGTCTCAAGTCTTAACCGTCAAGTCTCAAGTAAGTCCCAAGTATTTTTTTGGGGGGGGGCAAGTCAAGTCAAGTCACAGGCTATGTCAAGTCAAGTCAAGTCTTGTAGTAGGTTAAGTCAAGTGCAAGTCAAGTCACCTTATTATTTTAATTTTACATGCAGAATCTGATCTTAATAAAATGAAAAGACAAGATAAGTATTTGCCAGTAAATTACAATAATTTGCATTGTAAATACTCATGTTCAGTAAAATACACCATGGAATCAAACTAAAATTGTAACTTCATAAAATTATTTATTTTTCACTTCTGCCAACAGTGTGTTTGAAATGTTTTAAATTTTCAACATTGAGTCCATAAAACAAATAACAGCTTAACATCCTACAGACTCTCTGAACACCTTCCTCTCTCTCAAACACAGTTTACAAACAATATTAAACTTTGTTACATTTCTCCTCTCTCTCTCTCTCTCTCTCTCTCTCTCTCTCTCTCTCTCTCTCTCACACACACACACACAGTGGCGGTTCTAGACCATTTCAACTGGGGGGCCAAGCTGGGGCCAGTTGTACTGTTAGAGGGGCCAGTTACATTTAGACCTTATCATTTTCTGCACTGCACTGAATGCATAAATAAGCAAAATACCATGTTTATAATTATCCAACAATTTGCATTTGCATTATATTTTTACATTTGCATTACATATATCAGTCTGTATTTGAATTTCCATTTTTTTTTTTACATTGAATATACAGTATGTATATATATATATATATATATATATATATATATATATATATAATTTTTACAAATTAATCTACGATTTTTGTGGGTTTTTTTTTTTTTTTTTTGCAAAAAGATCAGCAAATTATCCTCTAAACTGGCCTTTTTAGGGGGCTTTCCTCTCAGGGTGAATGAGCTTTTTTATAATTGTTTTTTTCCTGACATCTTTGAAAGACAGAAGCAATAATTAATGCATCCTTGGCCAGGATATAATTATAAAATATGACATGATTTTAAAAGTGACCTATAATATCGACTATGCAATACACTTTAATTTATCTAGTGCTAATAAAATTATTAAGCCTATTTGGAGAGAGAGATGTTTATAATGTGACAATATGTCAGTCATCGTGATTCGTGTAATAAGATGACTAGGCCTAGACTACTTGTTCTGAGCAGGTGTTGTCAGTGAACAGGCTGTAAAACTGTTGTCTAAGTTACAGACTGATACTAATTAAATGGGAAACGAATCGATTACCTAACGTAACCTCGGTTCTCTCTAGATGAGGGAACGAGCATTGCGTAAGCTAGCTTACGCTACGGGAAAGATTCATCTTACATCAGTCAAGTTGTCATAGTTTTTGTCAAACAAGTTGTGAATTTGTTGTAACATTAAAACAGGAGATCATGACTTACTCCGTGCTCCAAGTGATGTTCGGAGCTCCAGTGATTAGTTTCATCTGTGGGACGGGTGAAGAAACTTTCGGAAGATGTTGTAACAGAATCATATGAACAATTCCAGGATATGCTTTTTTTCATTGGTTGTTGCGTTAAATTTTACCCAGATACAATAGTGCCCTTTTCTGATTGGCTATTAAGTAGCACTTCTCTTTTTTTGATTGGCTGATGCGTAGCAGGGTCGACTGCTGAACTCCAGGCGAGACGCGCTTGATTCTCACGTGAGAGCGGCGCGGCCAGAGAAATTGCGTATATTAAATATATTATTAAGTTTTTCCGCATGAGAAATACAATGTGTGACGGGAGTGTGAGACAAAAGACTGAAACGAGTGACTGTCATGCTCAATGCGTGACACACTATAAAAAAAATATTTCACACTGACTCCACATTTAGGGGGGCCACAAGGGGGTCCAAGCTTGTTGTCGCAGGGGCACTGGCCCCCCCAGGCCCCCGCCTAGAACCGCCACTGCTCACACACACGCACACACACACTTTCTCTCTCTCTCAAGAAGCAAAAACATGACTGCTAAAGGTTGTATCAGCGATGGCGGGGTAACATCACTTAACATCACGAGTGATATTCCCTTAGGCCACGCCCCCTTGTCTCCCCAAAGTATTATAAGCAATCATGCGCATCCCGTGTGCAGAACGATGCACTTGAAGCAACACCAAGTCACAGCACGCAACGCTTCACATTGAAAAGAACATAGCGAAGGGATGGTATCTATAATCTATGCTTAGTAGGGCTGCACGATTTGGGAAAATGTCATATTGCCATTATTGAGCCAATATTGCAATTGCGATTTGCGACTCCGATATAATAAAATGGTTTCATGAGTCCAACTTGCTTGGTTCTAAAGTAAAATGCACACACAGATTAATGTTTATTTCTCAACTCAAACTAAAAACAACAACAACAATAAATGATTGATAACACCTATAATGATCAATAAACCATCAACCAAACCAACATTACAGTGATTCCATCAATTGAAAGCCATCAACTTTTTAAAAAATTATTAGGCTTAAAAAAAATATATAACAGCTTTTAAATTAAGTGAACTTCAAACAATCCCCACATAAACCCATAATAAAAAACATATTTACCTGTGCCCTTCCTGTCTTAACAGGTACAGAAATTGAATAAAGTTATCAAACAGTCTGCGCTGCCTGAATCATAAATTATATATATAATAATCCTTATTAAAGCTACAAAAGTTCTTTACTCAAGATCAGTGAGTAATTTTCTAATTTCCCTTTGTTCTTTTAACTTTACTGAAAGAACGCTTTATTCGCTGCTGGCCCTTTAAGAGCACCCGTTGCCGAGACGCGGATCTCACACGCGCCTCATAGCACAACTCACAACTCTCACATTTTGGCATAATTGTGTGTGCTATTGTTCGTTCAAGCTCGAAAGAGAACTGTTTATTCTGGGCTGGCACACGGTCAGTGCATGCGCATTATGCGAGTCTCATCTATTCTAATCTAGGGCACTCACAGGCAGCTTTTCACTTCTTGTCGTGCAAAATGCGAAAAGGCATTTGAACCAATAAGAGGGGGATCTTGTAACACTAGTCAAAGGATGACAAAAAAGAAGAGATGCTGCGCTAATAGCCCTACTTTGTTTATTTCATTTAAAATCGCGGCATTTTGCGTTATATAATTGCATAGGTTTGAGATCGCTATTACGACTGCGATATAATTAATCGTGCAGCACTAATGCTTAGTGTATTCTAAAGGGCAATAAACTCCACTCCAGCAAGATAGTCATTTTATGCAAATCATAGACCTTTATGCCTTATCTACAAAGAAAGTATAATATTGGGAACATTGATCTTGAAGAGAGTGTCGTCGTGTTACTGTCGCAACCGAACGCGACGCGCTAATGCTGATGCATGGAGAATGACTGAGGCGAGATGACTTTCCGTTAACTTTAACTTAGAGACTAAAATATTAATTTTACCACACATTAAGCTATTGAATGACTTTAGAAGTCTTGGAATATAGTGTGAAAACTTGATTGTGCTTTACAGTTTTTTATGCCTTTAGTGGGGCTTAACAAAATAACACAATATGCAGAATGTCGGACGTCACTTATAGGCTAAACTGTTTTTATAGATAAAACTATTTACATTCGGCAGTCATGAAAACAAATCTCAGATAACGGTTGACTAGGTAACAATGTGTAATTTTGCGCCGGAGTTCTCCTTTAACTTACATTAGCTAGCTAACTACGAACGAGCTAACCAGATAACATTAACAAATTGACAAGCACTTACTGGGCAGAATATGGCTCTTCAAATGACGGACGAAATTGGAGGTTGTCATCTGACTGTCGATCTTAACGTTGCATGTCTTGCAAAGCGCTGTTCTTTTGCCATCTTGTTGTAAGAAATTCTTGAATCCAAAAGCGACGACGACCCTCGTTATCCCTCCGGCTGACATGTTGATGTGATCTGATGTAAGTGGGCGTGGTGTGCGCGTAAGGTATGAGAAGGCATGACTGATGATCTCTGATCCAGTCATGACAGCGCTATTCTCAGCCTGCGCTCCAGCTGGATCAACTTTATTTTTTTTTACATAATTTATATATTTTATATTCAAACTGAAAACATGATGTGATTAACACTCAAGTCATATTATTACATGCAAGTGTGTTTGATTTATGGACCAAATTTTCAGATCAAGTTTATGGACCAAGTTAATTTAATTAATAAACTAATTATATAAAACTATTAATGCACTACAATTAAACTGGTTATATGCCTTTACTTATAAAAAAATAAAAAACTTATTTAAAAAAATACCAGGCTTAAGGCATTTATTTTTTATGCAGGCCATACACACAGGAGTGAAATGGTTAATACCCCTCCCCCTACAAACACACACACATACACAGACAGGCAAAGACAGCAGGCTCAGATTGAGCAAGACCAAGTTATAATATTTGTATAATTTAATTTAGAAACAAATGATGTATAATTACATTTTTAGAAGATATGAGGCTTTTAGTGTTTACTTTTTTGACATTACTTTAATCTTTTGCCATAGTTGCACATGTCTATTGGCTAATAAATGTGATGTATCTGTTGAGTTTCAAGCAATTTCAAGCAAGCTAAGAGTCCCAAAAGCATCAAAAAATAATGTTAAAGTTTGTTTCGTTGCCACGGCATTTTGAAAGTGACACACTTCCTGCTGCCAGTTGGTGGCGCTATAACTTTGACTCACAATAGTCACATCCATGTGATCGGTCTCTTACAGCGAAAACACTGCTGAAGTTTCATCAAGATCAGTTAATGTATGCTGAAGTTATAACACACATCCTGTTTCATGTTTCTCGCCATAATTTCGTTTCCTCGCCACGGCCAAACCGTTCGAGATATCAAAAATCCCGTGGCACTTTTTCATCCTTAATGTCTTGACTTCACGCTGATCGAGTTTCGTCGAATTTGGTTCAGTGCTCTAGGAGCAATAATTTAAATTACATTGCATGTGTTTTAAACACAACCCTAAATAGCCAACTTCCTGTTGGGCTGGGGTAAAAAGTAAGAGTGTGAAGTATATATGAAACGATGAGATCTATATGTGTACCAAGTTTCATATTATTACATGCAAGTGTGTTTAATTTATGGACCAAATTTTCAGACCAAGTTTATTGACCAAGTTAATCTGATTAATAAACTAATTATATAAAACTATTGTCAATTCACTACAATTAAACTAGTTATATGCCTTTACTTATAAAAAATAAAAATAAAAACTTATTTAAAAAATACCAGGCTTGAGAAATGTATTTTCTTTATGCAGGTCATACACACAGCAGTGAAATGGTTAAGCCCCCTCCCCCTGCACACACACACACACACACAGACAGCCAGCCAGCCAGCCAAAGGCTCAGAGTGGCCATATTCAAACAAAAATATCTGAGTTTCTGTGGGTCCTAGCTAATAAGTGTCAATTAAAAAGTTGTCCGGCTCGAGGAGTACAATATACATACCAATTTTTGTAACTCTAGTTAAAACTAACCACCCCACTTTTGTCAAAAGGTGGCGCTACTGAGCCCTCACCACGCCCGTTTCTGCAACTTTGCACATGTCTACTGGCTAATAAATGTGATGTGTCTGTCGAGTTTCATGCAATTTGAAGCATGCTAAGGGTCTCAAAAGCATCCTAAAAGCATCCTAAAAGAAGGGTAAAGTTTGATGCGTCGCCACGGCAACAGTTTCAAAGATATCAAGAATCCATTCACAGGTCTACATCTGCCGTATGTTTACATTATACATATGAAGTTTGAAGCAAATCGGGTAAAAATAAAAGGGTGATATCTAAGCATTTTGAAAGTGACACACTTCCTGCTGCCAGTTGGTGGCGCTATAACTTTGACTCACAATAGTCACATCCATGTGATCGTCCTCTTACAGCGAACACACTGCTGAAGTTTCATCAAGATCAGTTAATGTATGCTGAAGTTATAACACACTTCCTGTTTCACGTTTCTCGCCATGATTTCGTTTCCTCGCCACGGACAAACCGTTCGAGATATAAAAAATCCCCTCGCAAACTTTCATCCTCAATGTCTTGACTTTATGCTGACCGAGTTTCGTCGAATGTGGATCAAAGCTCTAGGAGGAGTATTTGACATTCCATTGCGAGCGTTTTACAAACAAACCTCAATAGCCAAATTCCTGTTGGGCTGGGGTAAAAAGTAAGAGCGCGAGGTATAGATGAAACGATGAGATCAACGTGTGTACCGAGTTTCATATTATTACATACAAGCGTGTTTGAGTTATGGACCAAGTGTTCGGACCCCGTTCCAGGGGGCGCTGACGAGCTGCCCTGCCACGCCCGGGTACCATCTTCAGCCCGGCTCTGATGGCCGCGGGTTCTGACCCGTGTGCAAAGTTTCAAGAGTTTTCGAGCACGTTAAGGGCCCCAAAAGTGCCCAAAAGGTAGTAAAATAATAATTATTATAATAATAATAATAGTAAAGAAAAATAATCCCAAGGAAAACAATAGGGCCTTCGCCCTTTCAGGGCTTGGGCCCTAATAAATAATCCTTAGGAAAACAATAGGGCCTTCGCCCTTTCAGGGCTTGGGCCCTAAATATTACATAAAATACGCGAAAATATATATTCTGTCATCATTCACTAACTCTTATATCAATCCAAACCTGTATAACTTTCTATCTTCATAAAAGAATGTAAAAAGGGACAAAAAAAGAAGATATTTGAGGAATTTTGATAACCAAATAGCTTTGGTGACCATTGACTTCCATTGTATGGACAAAGAACATTGCAGAAAATTCTTAGAATATCTTATTTTATGTTCCACTGAAGTCAATGACAGAATTACATTTTTTAACTATTACCAAATATTATAGTTAAATACTGTGTAAAACATGTTATAAGTTTATTACACCATTGCTGAACTCCACGTCCAAGTGATCTGAGGGCGCGAGCACTTTGTGGCTGTGGTTACAAGAGGTAAAAAACTATGTAAATACTGTTCGTTTTCTCACACAAACCACTCTTTTCGTGTTTTAGGCCATCAATGTGTGTACTTACATTTATGAGTCATTAAATCTTGTCTAATTTGGACTTCTCTGTGCATGCTCTTTGAGGTGGTGACCATAGACCTGCATTATATGACTGACAGACATGAACGGTTTGACCTAAAAATATCAAAATTGAAAATACTGTGGAAACAAAGACACCTACATCCCTTCAGGTAAGCTAAACCATACCAAAAATTAATTTCAAAGTGAACATTGAACAATCCCTTTAATAAATTCGTAATATATTTAATTTGTTAAATGTACACAGATGTATCATTTGTGGTAATCACACAATCCTATGTGTGTGGGGTTAGGTGAAATATATAAAACTAATAACTCACGAAATGTCTTCTTAATTGATGCTCATAGCAAACACTAATTATTAAGTGTCTACCAACAAATCAGCATTTAAATCATGAAATATTCACAAGGTCATTTCTTTCTATTAGTCAGAAAGGCTTCTGCTTTAGATTTATGACACAGACAGACAGAAACAAAAACTCGCATTTACAGTACACTAATCTATTTTCAAGGATAATAATGTCAAATCATAACACAACTGGCATGCATAATGGGATTTGAATTACGTGCATGAGAGGGGCATCACACCTGTTCTACATGAAGACCAGAGAGATTAGAGCAGAAACTCAACACAGACCAGATGTGCCGACATGAACACATGTACATATTAGACACACACACAAAAGTAATTATTCAGCAGGCACACATTAAATGATAAAAAAAAAAAAACAAAAAAAAAACATTGATAATCCTTTATAAAAAAATCTTGAGTGGAAAATCAGCATATTAGAATGAAAACTTGAGTAAATGTTATATAGTCACACAAGCGAATGCAACTCAAGCACTTTTTACGCAACAATCAATCACATAATGTCTTTTTAGGGAGCTTTAGAGGGGCTGAGGGGTTTGAAATGGGTTGCGTATGTGTCAGATACCTGAAGATATTTTCCTCACCAGCGTTCATCTCAACACTGACCCCTTTTAAGTCAGCTGTGAAATTGTTCTACTCTAAAAATACATCTTCCTTGGCTCTGAACGCTAATGCCTGTGTGAATCGTGTGTTTTAGTGCGTGTGGTTTCCCTTCTGCATTGACGAATTCCACATCAGTACAGCTGCTTTAACAACCACACCCCATCGCCATGCCTCCTGGCAACCATCACTGTTTCCACAATCCATGGGACGCTAAGCAACAACTCACCAAATTAAATGTTCCTGATGTTCCTGTAACCGTAAGCCAAATAATTTATCAATGGGGCAGAGTTTGAGGTGCTGTTTTTATTATAACTGCAGTTGGAGTGTTACTGTTGAAAAGTAAGGATGCACAATATTGGTACCACATGGGTTATCAGCCGATATTAGACATATTTTAATAGAGCATCAATAGATATTGTGTATTCAATTGTTCATACCCCTATTTTTACTTCTACATTACCTTCAGTGAAAACTCACCAACAGTTAATCAATAAAGACACAAATAATTTAATAGTATCAGTGCGTCCGTATTTTAAAGACAACTGGCATTCAAGTAGAGATGTGTGCTATGACTCAATTTTAAATAAAAATGTTGTAATCAACTAGTCAATTTCACTAACAAATGCCCAGAAGTAAAACAACAACAACAACAACAGCTTGTATACGGTCTAATTAAAATAGACTTAAATCTCTGACTCAAACAGTAAAATCCCATACTGAACAATGCTGAAAAATAGGTCATATACATCAATGACAAACAACATTAATATCAACTGAAAAAATAGCACAGCAAACTCAATAGCCGATTATAAACAGAATTCCTCAAATGATAATGTACCATCAACTATACATTATTTAAAGGTATTCTATTATTCCTTAGGATGCCAATAATATACGCTCTGTTGATGTCAAGTAAGTTTGTTAATAGTAATATGCCAGTTTGGCACGAAACAAACTAAATGAATGTGAAAAACTAGCATTTCATATGTCGTGCAGCAGTATCGTTTAGTCGACTGCATGGTTTTACACAACCCTACACTCAAGCTTTGGGAGTTTCTATTTAGAGATCTATGTCCCCCAGTCATGGATTTCTTTGTCATATTTAAAACCTATTTAATAAAGAATTAGAATAAAGAACTAAAAGCGAATAATAAAGCTCTGGGAAAACCTGGATATTCATGGGTTAACCAATTTTTTTTTTTAAGTCACATCTGGCGATATTAAGTCCACCTTCTTTTCAATTCAATTTACAACCATTTTCCAGTTCTCTTTCACCATCTCCTGCTCTCCATTACGCTGAGTCTCTTTTGGCTCTGCAGAGAAAGGGGCTTGTTGTGGTCAGAAGTGGCCCAGCGCCCTCCCTCACAGGACCGACTCTCTGTTTCTGATGGGCCCCTTTAGTTCACTCAACCCTGTGTAATTAACAGATGTAAATTATAATGTTGGACTGCAACCATGACGTGTTTCTTCCGTGTGTGTGTGTGTGTGAATTCACATCTGTAGAACTGTATGTGCCGACCACAGCGGCTGAAACTTAAACCTCCACTGGGAGAGGAGAGGAGAGAGGAGAGATGAGATGAAGAGAGGAGGAGAGGAGAGATAAGGAGAGATGAGGAGAGAGGAGGAGGAGAGATGAGGAGGAGAGATGAGGAGAGATAAGATGAAGAGAGGAGGAGAGGAGAGATAAGGAGAGATGAGGAGAGAGGAGATGAAGAGAGGAGGAGAGGAGAGATGAGGAGAGAGGAGGAGGAGAGATGAGGAGAGATAAGATGAAGAGAGGAGGAGAGGAGAGATAAGGAGAGATGAGGAGAGAGGAGGAGGAGAGATGAGGAGAGATAAGATGAAGAGAGGAGGAGAGGAGAGATAAGGAGAGATGAGGAGAGAGGAGATGAAGAGAGGAGGAGAGGAGAGAGGAGGAGGAGAGATGAGGAGGAGAGATGAGGAGAGATAAGATGAAGAGAGGAGGAGAGGAGAGATAAGGAGAGATGAGGAGAGAGGAGATGAAGAGAGGAGGAGAGGAGAGAGGAGGAGGAGAGATTAGGAGAGATAAGATGAAGAGAGGAGGAGAGGAGAGATAAGGAGAGATGAGGAGAGAGGAGGAGGAGAGATGAGGAGAGATAAGATGAAGAGAGGAGGAGAGGAGAGATAAGGAGAGATGAGGAGAGAGGAGGAGGAGAGATTAGGAGAGATAAGATGAAGAGAGGAGGAGACGATAGATAAGGAGAGATGAGGAGAGAGGAGGAGGAGAGATGAGGAGAGATAAGATGAAGAGAGGAGGAGAGGAGAGATAAGGAGAGATGAGGAGAGAGGAGGAGGAGAGATGAGGAGAGATAAGATGAAGAGAGGAGGAGAGGAGAGATAAGGAGAGATGAGGAGAGAGGAGGAGGAGAGATGAGGAGAGATAAGATGAAGAGAGGAGGAGAGGAGAGATAAGGAGAGATGAGGAGAGAGGAGATGAAGAGAGGAGGAGAGGAGAGAGGAGGAGGAGAGATTAGGAGAGATAAGATGAAGAGAGGAGGAGAGGAGAGATAAGGAGAGATGAGGAGAGAGGAGGAGGAGAGATGAGGAGAGATAAGATGAAGAGAGGAGGAGAGGAGAGATAAGGAGAGATGAGGAGAGAGGAGGAGGAGAGATTAGGAGAGATAAGATGAAGAGAGGAGGAGACGATAGATAAGGAGAGATGAGGAGAGAGGAGGAGGAGAGATGAGGAGAGATGAGATGAAGAGAGGAGGAGATGAGAGATAAGGAGAGATGAGGAGAGAGGAGGAGGAGAGATTAGATGAAGAGAGGAGGAGAGGAGAGATAAGGAGAGAGGAGGAGGAGAGATGAGGAGAGATAAGATGAAGAGAGGAGGAGAGGAGAGATAAGGAGAGATGAGGAGAGAGGAGGAGGAGAGATGAGGAGAGATGAGATGAAGAGAGGAGGAGAGGAGAGATAAGGAGAGATGCGGAGAGTGGAGGAGGAGAGATGAGGAGAGATGAGATTAAGAGAGGAGGAGAGGAGAGATAAGGAGAGATGAGGAGAGAGGAGGAGGAGAGATGAGATTAAGAGAGGAGGAGAGGAGAGATAAGGAGAGATGAGGAGAGAGGAGGAGGAGAGATGAGATGAGATAAGATGAAGAGAGGAGGAGAGGAGAGATAAGGAGAGATGAGGAGAGAGGAGGAGAGATGAGGAGAGATGAGATGAAGAGAGGAGGAGAGATGAGAAGAGGAGAGAGGAGGGGGAGAGGAGGAGAGGAAAGATGAGATGAAGAGAGGAGAAGAGGAGAGATGAGGAGAGATGAGGAAAGGAGAGATGAGGAGAGGAGAGACAAGGAGAGGAGAGATAAGGAGAGAGGAGGAGGAGAGATGAGGAGAGGAGACAGGAGGAGAGATGAGAAGAGGAGAGATGAGGAGAGATGAGGGAAGAGAGGAGGAGATGAGAGATGAGAAGAGGAGTGAGGAGAGATGAGGAGAGAGGAGGAGAGAGATGAGGAGAGGAGTGATGAGGAGAGATGAGGAGAGAGGAGGAGAGAGATGAGAAGAGGAGTGATTAGGAGAGATGAGGAGAGAGGAGGAGAGAGATGAGGAGAGGAGTGATGAGGAGAGATGAGATGAAGAGAGGAGGAGAGGAGAGAGGAGATGAGGAGAGAGAAGATGAGAGATGAGGAGAGGAGATATGAGGAGAGGAGAGATGAATAGAGGAGAGGAAAGATGAAGATAGGAGAGATGTGGAGAGGAGAGGAGAGGAGAGAAGAGGGATAAGAGGAGAGAGGAGGAGAGGAGCTACTGGACCTACCAAGAGCTGAAGCCAGAGAAGAACGCCCTTAGCCATGTCACAACTGACAGTAAAAAGATTGCAACACCAAACCAAATAACTAAAACACAAAAAGAAAGGTACCTCAAACATTGGACAAACGCAACAGCCAAACAGAGTAAACTGGAATGCTAAATGGCCCAAAACAGAACATATGAATTGGCAGGAGTAGAGTGAGCGACCCTAAACTAAGGGAAAGTCCTGAGCATGTACAGACTCAGTGGAAACAGTCTGACCATAGAGACAGCCAGACACAGGCAGACCCCTTTTCACAACCTATGAGAAAGACTACCATCAGAAATCGAATATAAACTCCTACTCCTGCTAGGAGAAAGCCCAGCAAGCTAAAACCTGGCTGATGAGGAGAGGAGAGAGGAGGAGAGGAGAGCGAAGAGGAGATGAGTGAGAGGAGGAGAGATGAGGAGAGAGGAGTGAGAGGAGAAAGATGAGGAGAGATGAGTGAGAGGAGAAAGATGAGGAGAGATGAGTGAGAGGAGTGAGAGGAGAAAGATGAGGAGAGAGGAGTGAGAGGAGAAAGATGAGGAGAGATGGGGAGAGAGGAGTGAGAGGAGAAAGATGAGGAGAGATGGGGAGAGAGGAGTGAGAGGAGAAAGATGAGGAGAGATGAGTGAGAGGAGTGAGAGGAGAAAGATGAGGAGAGAGGAGTGAGAGGAGAAAGATGAGGAGAGATGGGGAGAGGAGAGAGATGAGGAGAGGAGTGAGATGAGAGATGAGGAGAGGAGTGAGATGAGAGATGAGGAGAGGGTGAGATGAGATGAGGAGAGGGGTGAGAGGATAGATGAGGAGAGGAGAGAGATGAGAAGAGGAATGAGAGGAGAGAAGAGAGGAGGAGAGGAGCAACAATGTGTGATTTTCCTAATGAAGTATTCAGCTAACTGGCAGGTAGTTTTATTTACTACCAAAGTCCATTTACTCACATTAGCTGCTTGCCAAGTGTTAATTCTGGACCCTGAATTAAAATATAAAGCTGGGGATTTTCCAGAAGTGCCCTCCGAATCATCCAGACGATGGCACTCAATCATAACAGAACAGCCCCTAGGAGCTTCCAGCCCAACTCTAAGCAGATAACAGCTCATCTGAAACAGATAGCAACTCTCTATGGGTTTTACAATGATACTGGCTAAATCATTCTCTCACACACACACAAACACACACACACACACACACACACTCATGTACAGAACATTTCGGTTTCCTGTCCCAATGACACACATTCTAATATAAACGCACACAAAGCTCCAGACATTATTTTGAAAATAAACCATGGCTCTCACTATCAACCCATCTGTGAACTCTTTCCTGTTGTTTGTAAGGACTTTGCAAAGATACAGCCTCTGTGCGTGTACAAAATGGATTCTTGAATGGGTGTTTTGTCCCGCAGGCCCTTTCATGTTGCCATGTGAGATTCAGGTTAGCAGAACTGGCCGAGGAGTCACGCAAATGCCGATTACAGATGTGGGCACTTCCTGCTGTGTATCATGGCTGACGGGGAATTTTTATTTGCTTATTATGATAGTCTCTGTTTTGCAGAGCCATACATTTGATTGCAGGGTCAATGACAAGTAAAAGTCCCCCTCAGTCTCTAAATGACAAAAGTTTGGAGCCAGATAAAAATGATACTTTTATACAGCAAACATTATTCAAATTTATCAAAAGTGGCAGTAAATACATTTAAACATATATATTTTTTAAATGATATGATATTTTAAGAGAATGAATGATCATGACTCATTCATGAGGGTCTGCAGTGGTGTGTATATGATAAAGCTAATTTCCTGTTTTCTTTTTTTTTTTCTGAATGCTAGTTGCACCACTTGAATTTTCAAATAACTTAAAATTTCATAAAATATATATATTTTTGAACAAATTAATAGATTCAGATACCTGACCCAGTCTTCTTTGTACCTTATTCTGTCCTAAAGCAGCTCACTGTTTGACAGCCATGTAAAGCAAAACCAGTTTTGCTATTTAATTACAGTATATTTTTTTTAAACCGCCTTGCATCACAAGCATACCAATGATCACTAATATATTTTTCCTAAGTAGGCAGCTCACTGGACTGAAGTTCTCAGCAACAAACCTGTGTTAAAAACACAACTGCCAGACCTACACCAACAGCTGAGACAGAGAGAGAGAGAAAGAGGGAGAGAGAGGAAGGCAGAGAAATGTGTATTCATAGATTTCAGCTGAGAGATAGGCCTAACCAAATAAGGCAACAAGCTTAAAGAAGAGACTGATCTTGAAAAAGAAAGTAGCTAAAGAGATAGATGGAGGAGACAGAGGTATGGTGGAATGTCAGCGATGGAAATAACAAACACCAGAGCTCAGCCAAAAACAAGTTAAACATCAAAAATAAATGATTTACTGATAAAGAAAGGTCAAAAACTGCTGATATTTGTTAAAGGGGCCATATCACAGACAGAAAGCTGGATTTTGGTCTTTAAAATTAATACAGTTAGATGTTAAAATAATGTTCATGAAGCAAAGCTCCTTAACTGATCCACTCAGACTTTATGGGTCATTCATAAATCATGATGATATTGATGTTTACACATCAATGTCCATTCAGTATTCAGCAGATTGTCATGTCATATAAGAACTTTGTTTGGAGTAACAGAATACGGCGTTACATGAACGGCGTTACATGATCAGAATACAAAAATCTGGCAACTGTAATTTGTTAAAGTTACGTCAAAAATAAAGTAATCAGATTACAATTACATTACATTGTAAAAAATGGGAATACAATCAGGATTACAATGGTTTAACTAAATACATTGACAGTATGATGCATGGATCACTGTTATACGCATGGAGACTGGATAATCTGGGTCGGGTTTAAGTGACACTGCATTTAAGTGATACAGTAGTACACAGTACAATACAGTAAAAGCAGCAATATTGTGAAATATCACAGTTTTTAAAATACTGTTTTCTATTTGAATATATTTTAAAATGTAATTATTCTTGAATATCTTGTGCTGATAAAGCTGAAATTTCAGCATCATTACTCCAGTCTTCAGTGCCACATGGTCCTTCAGAAATCATTCTAATATGATGATTTGATGCTCAAGAGACATTTATTATTATTAGCAATGTTGAAAACATTGTTGCTAATTTGCAGCAAGTAAGTGAGGATAGGAGCAGGCTTCACTCAATGTACACTAATAAACTTTAAGAGTGCTGGCCTGGATGATTAGAATACGAAAAATTGGAGAGAGGCCGCACTAAGCATATGTTCTTTTTATTTTTTACACGTTTCGGCACGTTTCTTCTTTAGTGTGCAACAAGGTCACATTGATAGCCTGAAGAAACCACGCACTGAAACTCGTCTGTGCAAAGAAAAAGAAAAAGAACATGTGCATAGTCCGGGCCTCTCTCCAATTTTTCGTATGCTAATTTGAAGCTAAATCATTTTTTTTAAACAATTAGCAATGTTGAAAAAGCAATGTTAATATTTTTGTGGAAACCCTGATGCATTTATTTTCAGGTTTCTTTGGTGAATAGAAAATACAAAAGAAAAGCATTTAATTGACATTTTGACATATTTTACATGTCTTTACTTTCACATTTGATCAGTTTAATGCATTCTTGCTGTTGCTGAATAAAAGTATGACTGAGCCCAAACTTTTGAACTGTAGTATGCCTTTGCATCTATTCAAAATCTGATTTCCACATGAGTTTCCAAGTTGGATGTCCAACTTTGCCTGCATGTGTTCAAGTATTGGATTCCAACTACGGGTCATTCATAGTTTTTTTTTCTACTTTTTATCTTTTAAGACATGTCTATTTCTAAAAGTCTGAGAAAACAGAAAATTTAAACTAAATTATGTACAATTTTAAATCAAAATAACCTTGATAAATATATCAGCAGGCCTCAGAGAACAAATAAACTGCTGCAAAATTGTAGAACACGAGCCGTTACATAATTTAAACGTGAATTCTCATGGATAACTAATGAAGAATATGACAGGATCAGACAGACCGGAGAGCTTTCCTCCCTGCCCTCGGGCTGCTGTTACCCGCTCGAATTATCTCTCCATCAGCCGCTCCAGCGAGGCAAGTCCCAGGCTCCAATCCCAGCCTGCCTGGACTTGCTTCCCTAGGGGAAAACATCTTATCCCATAACACAGACTCAGAGAGAGGGATGTTTGTGTTTATAGGCCAAGGGTTGCATGCTTAATCATATACAGAACTTGAGCCTATCAAACGTGTATTTATCTAAACAATGATAAACATGATGGATGCTGAGGTTGCTGACAAGATTGCAAGTTGTTAAGTTGACAAACCAATAAACTCCAATATCCAAACACAAGGGGTTGACAGCACACGGACTGTATTTGACCTTGTTCCACCATCTATACCCAGAAGAATAAAAACAACACTGGTGGTGTTTCAGTCGTGAACACATCTGTGTTTTTTGGACAAATCATTTATGTTAACAAATTGTTTTTGTGTAGTAATTTCCTCAGAATTCCATTTGTTGGACATATTGAACGAATATGCTCCCTTCGTGTTTTGAGTCTGAACAAGATAGCATTGAACAAGTTTTGTGGAGAAACTCAATGGACGCCGGTAACACTTAAGTTTAAGGTCCAATTCTCACTATTAATAGCTGTTTATTAGCATGCATAGGATATTACTATGATATTGGGTGTTTAAAGCTCATATTCTGCATGACCCATAATTCAACATCCCTTAATCCTATACACCCAAACATAACAACGACCCTCATAAGCAGTAATTGGGATTTTTTTGAGGCAAAATTGTTAATTGTGTCCCACTGAACAAAGCATGAAAGAAACAAATTGAGGAATATTGAAGAACAAGGATCTCCAGACTGAATGTGAGATCGGCAAATGAATTAAAATTGGGCCAATTTACGCAAACTTGTAACCAAATACATTACAATGACTAAATATTTCAATATTACTGTTTAGGGCCAAACTAAAAGTTTCTGCCATTCATACATTACAATGACTAAATATGTTTCTGACATTCATAACCCATAGGCTATTGTAAACTTATTGCTTGATAAATATCAATAAGTTTGCAGAATTGTGTGTAATAAATGAGCTATTTCCAATGATGCTTAAACACTATTTTTAAAGTCTCTTAGTGCACTGTAAAAACATAAAATAAGTTTGTTTTTCAAATAAATGCAACAAAGATTACTGGAGTATGTTTTGGTCAGGAATCAATCCGTTTTTTTAATGAATATGAATGAATCTGTTTGAACTAATCTGTTAAGTGAACTATTTATGTTTACTAAACCAATCTCTGAACAAATCTTTTAGGTGAGGTTTCGAGTCACTGGAATGAACAAACTCTTGACAATGACATCATGGCCACTGAGTTACAGCTAAATATACAGTTTGATCGGTCTTCTCTTCCTTCCTCTCTTTCTCTTGCTCTCTCTCTTCCACACACACAGCTGTGTACCACATCAACAAGCGGATCTGTATTAGCTGCTGTTTTCTGCTGAAAGAGAGAGTCATTGTGTGATTCTCCTCACAACACAACAGCCCTGCCCAACTATTCCTTTAATTCTGCTCTCGTTTCCCACTCGGTCTTTCTGCAGGGCACACAGGAATGCAATCCAGTGGGAAGAGAGGCATTTTCATCACACTCAAGCAAAAATTGCCCTCTACCCACACTGTCCTCACAGGAATGGCAAGTTTGGGCTTTTGCTCCGATATTACAATCAAATGTGCGTATGATTTGCAAGGCTGAAAGAAATCTTGGAGAAATTACAATACCTGCATGAAAGATGTGGTTTCAGGGTACAATTTAGGACATTCATTATTTGTTATTTTTGCTTATTATATTTTGTTTACAGTGGCTTGCTCATTTGGATACTAAAGAAAAATCTTTGTTTAAAGTAGATGTGTATAATATGATGAGGTATTATGTCTAATATGTTGCAGAATACTTAAGTCAACCACCCTAAAATACCATCATTTTACAATAGTAACTGTAAAAGTGACTAGTACTTTGTGGTAAATGTTTGTAAGTAATACTGTGTAGTGTGACTAACCCAACATAAACCATGTACACAAGCATGCTTGCAACAAAAAAAACAAAAAAACATGCTCATGAGTCATGAGTCAATTAAGTCACATGAGCTGCTGGAAAAGATAGGTGGACATGCAGGGTCACTGGGTCACTGTCATGGTTATTCCCATCAAACGCAGTTCATTGAAAGGACTGCAGGCTACCGAGACAGTCAAATGACTAACAAGAGCACTTCTGTAATGGTTCGTCAGGTTCACATTAGGTTATAGAGACAGACACAGAGGGAGAAGGAGACCTAGAGAGAGAGATCAATAAGCAGCCATTATGCGAGTGCTGTGATCCACTAGGAGCAGTGGTGGAGGTCGACGCCCATCTGGGGCTCAGCGTTCAACATTTAAAGCCTACAGCCATCATTCTTCAAATAGTCCCAACAATACTGCAGTGAATAACAGCATACTGCTCACACATGTTTTACACTGTGCCCCTGCATTTCAATACGATGAGTCAGCGATATATCTGAAGGGCGGAGCGTTATTGAAGTAGCTTCATAACTGTATAGCTCAGTGCGGTTGTGTCACAGGAAGACACTATATTGTTGAGCAGAACTGTTCGATCCCTGTTATTCTCATCTTCTGTTTCTGTAAATCACTGGCGGAGGTGTGTGTCATCTCACCCCACCCAGACCCACACTTTCTCAGAAAGGAAGCATTTCTAAATTTGGGTTTGTAGCGTCATGGATCAGTGTGCATCAATTCCTCATTCACCACACAATTTCCCGAACTCACAGAAGCATTATACTGGCATGAGATGAGAGAGGATCTAAAACACTCCCTAGCCTACTGTGTCTGACCAATCAAAATCCCTGAATCAATCATATGAACTTCCTTCGAAATTATTTTTAGCCTCTGTCTTGTCTCTATTTCCATTAATCCATCCATTCATCATCATTTCACCAACAGTTTGTGTCAAAATGATGAACATGTTAACAAGATGATTCAAAGAGATGATACAAGAAGTAGAATGTGTGTGTGTGGTGTGTGGGGGGGGGGTCACTGAATATGAATATGATACATTTAGACCCCAAAGAATGTTGGATTTTAACATAATTTTTACACTTTTATTCAGCAAGAAAGCATTAATTGATGAATTAATAATTAAAAAGAGAAGTGACAGTATACTAGTGCTGTCAAGCCATTTATATCTT
>NW_024121477.1:0-13599 GCF_016745375.1 Pimephales promelas
TAACGAAGGGGTAACACTGTCGTTTTTTTTTCGGTCGAAATTTTGAGTTTCGATATCTCAGCTCTGGAAAGGTCTAGAGCCTCCATTTTTGCACTCAGGTCAAAGTCTGGACAGCCCTCTATCAGAATCCAGAGTTTTGAGAAGATTGGAGAAACTTAATTTTTCGCCCAAAATGAAAAAAAACGAAAGGGGTAACACTGTCGTTTTTTTTTCGGGTCGAAATTTTTGAATTTCGATATCTCAGCTCTGGAAGGGTCTAGAGCCTCCATTTTTGCACTCAGGTCAAAGTCTCACAGCCTCTATCATAATCCAGAGTTTTGAGAAGATTGGAGAAACTTAATTTTTCGCCCAAAATGAAAAAAAAACGAAAGGGGTAACACTGTCGTTTTTTTTTCGGGTCGAAATTTTGAATTTCGATATCTCAGCTCTGGAAGGGTCTAGAGCCTCCATTTTTGCACTCAGGTCAAAGTCTCACAGCCCTCTATCATAATCCAGAGTTTTGAGAAGATTGGAGAAACTTAATTTTTCGCCCAAAAATGAAAAAAAACGAAAGGGGTAACACTGTCGTTTTTTTTTTCGGGTCGAAATTTTGAATTTTGATATCTCAGCTCTGGAAGGGTCTAGAGCCTCCATTTTTGCACTCAGGTCAAAGTCTCACAGCCCTCTATCATAATCCAGAGTTTTGAGAAGATTGGAGAAACTTAATTTTTCGCCCAAAAATGAAAAAAAAACGAAAGGGGTAACACTGTCGTTTTTTTTTCGGGTCGAAATTTTGAATTTCGATATCTCAGCTCTGGAAGGGTCTAGAGCCTCCATTTTTGCACTCAGGTCAAAGTCTCAAGCCCTCTATCATAATCCAGAGTTTTGAGAAGATTGGAGAAACTTAATTTTTCGCCCAAAAATGAAAAAAAAAACGAAAGGGGTAACACTGTCGTTTTTTTTTCGGGTCGAAATTTTGAATTTCGATATCTCAGCTCTGGAAGGGTCTAGAGCCTCCATTTTTGCACTCAGGTCAAAGTCTTCAAGCCCTCTATCATAATCCAGAGTTTTGAGAAGATTGGAGAAACTTAATTTTTCGCCCAAAAATGAAAAAAAACGAAAGGGGTAACACTGTCGTTTTTTTTTCGGGTCGAAATTTTGAATTTCGATATCTCAGCTCTGGAAGGGTCTAGAGCCTCCATTTTTGCACTCAGGTCAAAGTCTCACAGCCCTCTATCATAATCCAGAGTTTTGAGAAGATTGGAGAAACTTAATTTTTCGCCCAAAAATGAAAAAAAACGAAAGGGGTAACACTGTCGTTTTTTTTTCGGGTCGAAATTTTGAATTTCGATATCTCAGCTCTGGAAGGGTCTAGAGCCTCCATTTTTGCACTCAGGTCAAAGTCTCACGCCCTCTATCAGAATCCAGAGTTTTGAGAAGATTGGAGAAACTTAATTTTTCGCCCAAAAATGAAAAAAAACGAAAGGGGTAACACTGTCGTTTTTTTTTCGGGTCGAAATTTTGAATTTCGATATCTCAGCTCTGGAAGGGTCTAGAGCCTCCATTTTTGCACTCAGGTCAAAGTCTCACAGCCCTCTATCAGAATCCAGAGTTTTGAGAAGATTGGAGAAACTTAATTTTTCGCCCAAAAATGAAAAAAAACGAAAGGGGTAACACTGTCGTTTTTTTTTCGGGTCGAAATTTTGAATTTCGATATCTCAGCTCTGGAAGGGTCTAGAGCCTCCATTTTTGCACTCAGGTCAAAGTCTCACAGCCCTCTATCATAATCCAGAGTTTTGAGAAGATTGGAGAAACTTAATTTTTCGCCCAAAAATGAAAAAAAACGAAAGGGGTAACACTGTCGTTTTTTTTTCGGGTCGAAATTTTGAATTTCGATATCTCAGCTCTGGAAGGGTCTAGAGCCTCCATTTTTGCACTCAGGTCAAAGTCTCACAGCCCTCTATCAGAATCCAGAGTTTTGAGAAGATTGGAGAAACTTAATTTTTCGCCCAAAAATGAAAAAAAACGAAAGGGGTAACACTGTCGTTTTTTTTTCGGGTCGAAATTTTGAATTTCGATATCTCAGCTCTGGAAGGGTCTAGAGCCTCCATTTTTGCACTCAGGTCAAAGTCTCACAGCCCTCTATCATAATCCAGAGTTTTGAGAAGATTGGAGAAACTTAATTTTTCGCCCAAAAATGAAAAAAAACGAAAGGGGTAACACTGTCGTTTTTTTTTCGGGTCGAAATTTTGAATTTCGATATCTCAGCTCTGGAAGGGTCTAGAGCCTCCATTTTTGCACTCAGGTCAAAGTCTCACAGCCCTCTATCATAATCCAGAGTTTTGAGAAGATTGGAGAAACTTAATTTTTCGCCCAAAAATGAAAAAAAACGAAAGGGGTAACACTGTCGTTTTTTTTTCGGGTCGAAATTTTGAATTTCGATATCTCAGCTCTGGAAGGGTCTAGAGCCTCCATTTTTGCACTCAGGTCAAAGTCTCACAGCCCTCTATCATAATCCAGAGTTTTGAGAAGATTGGAGAAACTTAATTTTTCGCCCAAAAATGAAAAAAAACGAAAGGGGTAACACTGTCGTTTTTTTTTCGGGTCGAAATTTTGAATTTCGATATCTCAGCTCTGGAAGGGTCTAGAGCCTCCATTTTTGCACTCAGGTCAAAGTCTCACAGCCCTCTATCATAATCCAGAGTTTTGAGAAGATTGGAGAAACTTAATTTTTCGCCCAAAAATGAAAAAAAACGAAAGGGGTAACACTGTCGTTTTTTTTTCGGGTCGAAATTTTGAATTTCGATATCTCAGCTCTGGAAGGGTCTAGAGCCTCCATTTTTGCACTCAGGTCAAAGTCTCACAGCCCTCTATCATAATCCAGAGTTTTGAGAAGATTGGAGAAACTTAATTTTTCGCCCAAAAATGAAAAAAAACGAAAGGGGTAACACTGTCGTTTTTTTTTCGGGTCGAAATTTTGAATTTCGATATCTCAGCTCTGGAAGGGTCTAGAGCCTCCATTTTTGCACTCAGGTCAAAGTCTCACAGCCCTCTATCATAATCCAGAGTTTTGAGAAGATTGGAGAAACTTAATTTTTCGCCCAAAATGAAAAAAAACGAAAGGGGTAACACTGTCGTTTTTTTTTTCGGGTCGAAATTTTGAATTTCGATATCTCAGCTCTGGAAGGGTCTAGAGCCTCCATTTTTGCACTCAGGTTAAAGTCTCACGCCCTCTATCATAATCCAGAGTTTTGAGAAGATTGGAGAAACTTAATTTTTCGCCCAAAAATGAAAAAAAACGAAAGGGGTAACACTGTCGTTTTTTTTTCGGGTCGAAATTTTGAATTTCGATATCTCAGCTCTGGAAGGGTCTAGAGCCTCCATTTTTGCACTCAGGTCAAAGTCTCACAGCCCTCTATCATAATCCAGAGTTTTGAGAAGATTGGAGAAACTTAATTTTTCGCCCAAAAATGAAAAAAAACGAAAGGGGTAACACTGTCGTTTTTTTTTCGGGTCGAAATTTTGAATTTCGATATCTCAGCTCTGGAAGGGTCTAGAGCCTCCATTTTTGCACTCAGGTCAAAGTCTCACGCCCTCTATCATAATCCAGAGTTTTGAGAAGATTGGAGAAACTTAATTTTTCGCCCAAAAATGAAAAAAAACGAAAGGGGTAACACTGTCGTTTTTTTTTCGGGTCGAAATTTTGAATTTCGATATCTCAGCTCTGGAAGGGTCTAGAGCCTCCATTTTTGCACTCAGGTCAAAGTCTCACAGCCCTCTATCATAATCCAGAGTTTTGAGAAGATTGGAGAAACTTAATTTTTCGCCCAAAAATGAAAAAAAACGAAAGGGGTAACACTGTCGTTTTTTTTTCGGGTCGAAATTTTGAATTTCGATATCTCAGCTCTGGAAGGGTCTAGAGCCTCCATTTTTGCACTCAGGTCAAAGTCTCACAGCCCTCTATCATAATCCAGAGTTTTGAGAAGATTGGAGAAACTTAATTTTTCGCCCAAAAATGAAAAAAAACGAAAGGGGTAACACTGTCGTTTTTTTTTCGGGTCGAAATTTTGAATTTCGATATCTCAGCTCTGGAAGGGTCTAGAGCCTCCATTTTTGCACTCAGGTCAAAGTCTCACAGCCCTCTATCATAATCCAGAGTTTTGAGAAGATTGGAGAAACTTAATTTTTCGCCCAAAAATGAAAAAAAACGAAAGGGGTAACACTGTCGTTTTTTTTTCGGGTCGAAATTTTGAATTTCGATATCTCAGCTCTGGAAGGGTCTAGAGCCTCCATTTTTGCACTCAGGTCAAAGTCTCACAGCCCTCTATCATAATCCAGAGTTTTGAGAAGATTGGAGAAACTTAATTTTTCGCCCAAAAATGAAAAAAAACGAAAGGGGTAACACTGTCGTTTTTTTTTCGGGTCGAAATTTTGAATTTCGATATCTCAGCTCTGGAAGGGTCTAGAGCCTCCATTTTTGCACTCAGGTCAAAGTCTCACAGCCCTCTATCATAATCCAGAGTTTTGAGAAGATTGGAGAAACTTAATTTTTCGCCCAAAAATGAAAAAAAACGAAAGGGGTAACACTGTCGTTTTTTTTTCGGGTCGAAATTTTGAATTTCGATATCTCAGCTCTGGAAGGGTCTAGAGCCTCCATTTTTGCACTCAGGTCAAAGTCTCACGCCCTCTATCATAATCCAGAGTTTTGAGAAGATTGGAGAAACTTAATTTTTCGCCCAAAAATGAAAAAAAACGAAAGGGGTAACACTGTCGTTTTTTTTTCGGGTCGAAATTTTGAATTTCGATATCTCAGCTCTGGAAGGGTCTAGAGCCTCCATTTTTGCACTCAGGTCAAAGTCTCACAGCCCTCTATCATAATCCAGAGTTTTGAGAAGATTGGAGAAACTTAATTTTTCGCCCAAAAATGAAAAAAAACGAAAGGGGTAACACTGTCGTTTTTTTTTCGGGTCGAAATTTTGAATTTCGATATCTCAGCTCTGGAAGGGTCTAGAGCCTCCATTTTTGCACTCAGGTCAAAGTCTCACAGCCCTCTATCATAATCCAGAGTTTTGAGAAGATTGGAGAAACTTAATTTTTCGCCCAAAATGAAAAAAAACGAAAGGGGTAACACTGTCGTTTTTTTTTCGGGTCGAAATTTTGAATTTCGATATCTCAGCTCTGGAAGGGTCTAGAGCCTCCATTTTTGCACTCAGGTCAAAGTCTCACAGCCCTCTATCATAATCCAGAGTTTTGAGAAGATTGGAGAAACTTAATTTTTCGCCCAAAAATGAAAAAAAACGAAAGGGGTAACACTGTCGTTTTTTTTTCGGGTCGAAATTTTGAATTTCGATATCTCAGCTCTGGAAGGGTCTAGAGCCTCCATTTTTGCACTCAGGTCAAAGTCTCACAGCCCTCTATCATAATCCAGAGTTTTGAGAAGATTGGAGAAACTTAATTTTTCGCCCAAAAATGAAAAAAAACGAAAGGGGTAACACTGTCGTTTTTTTTTCGGGTCGAAATTTTGAATTTCGATATCTCAGCTCTGGAAGGGTCTAGAGCCTCCATTTTTGCACTCAGGTCAAAGTCTCACAGCCCTCTATCATAATCCAGAGTTTTGAGAAGATTGGAGAAACTTAATTTTTCGCCCAAAAATGAAAAAAAACGAAAGGGGTAACACTGTCGTTTTTTTTTCGGGTCGAAATTTTGAATTTCGATATCTCAGCTCTGGAAGGGTCTAGAGCCTCCATTTTTGCACTCAGGTCAAAGTCTCACAGCCCTCTATCATAATCCAGAGTTTTGAGAAGATTGGAGAAACTTAATTTTTCGCCCAAAAATGAAAAAAAACGAAAGGGGTAACACTGTCGTTTTTTTTTCGGGTCGAAATTTTGAATTTCGATATCTCAGCTCTGGAAGGGTCTAGAGCCTCCATTTTTGCACTCAGGTCAAAGTCTCACAGCCCTCTATCATAATCCAGAGTTTTGAGAAGATTGGAGAAACTTAATTTTTCGCCCAAAAATGAAAAAAAACGAAAGGGGTAACACTGTCGTTTTTTTTTCGGGTCGAAATTTTGAATTTCGATATCTCAGCTCTGGAAGGGTCTAGAGCCTCCATTTTTGCACTCAGGTCAAAGTCTCACAGCCCTCTATCATAATCCAGAGTTTTGAGAAGATTGGAGAAACTTAATTTTTCGCCCAAAAATGAAAAAAAACGAAAGGGGTAACACTGTCGTTTTTTTTTCGGGTCGAAATTTTGAATTTCGATATCTCAGCTCTGGAAGGGTCTAGAGCCTCCATTTTTGCACTCAGGTCAAAGTCTCACAGCCCTCTATCATAATCCAGAGTTTTGAGAAGATTGGAGAAACTTAATTTTTCGCCCAAAAATGAAAAAAAACGAAAGGGGTAACACTGTCGTTTTTTTTTTCGGGTCGAAATTTTGAATTTCGATATCTCAGCTCTGGAAGGGTCTAGAGCCTCCATTTTTGCACTCAGGTCAAAGTCTCACAGCCCTCTATCATAATCCAGAGTTTTGAGAAGATTGGAGAAACTTAATTTTTCGCCCAAAAATGAAAAAAAACGAAAGGGGTAACACTGTCGTTTTTTTTTCGGGTCGAAATTTTGAATTTCGATATCTCAGCTCTGGAAGGGTCTAGAGCCTCCATTTTTGCACTCAGGTCAAAGTCTCACAGCCCTCTATCATAATCCAGAGTTTTGAGAAGATTGGAGAAACTTAATTTTTCGCCCAAAAATGAAAAAAAACGAAAGGGGTAACACTGTCGTTTTTTTTTCGGGTCGAAATTTTGAATTTCGATATCTCAGCTCTGGAAGGGTCTAGAGCCTCCATTTTTGCACTCAGGTCAAAGTCTCACAGCCCTCTATCATAATCCAGAGTTTTGAGAAGATTGGAGAAACTTAATTTTTCGCCCAAAAATGAAAAAAAACGAAAGGGGTAACACTGTCGTTTTTTTTTCGGGTCGAAATTTTGAATTTCGATATCTCAGCTCTGGAAGGGTCTAGAGCCTCCATTTTTGCACTCAGGTCAAAGTCTCACAGCCCTCTATCATAATCCAGAGTTTTGAGAAGATTGGAGAAACTTAATTTTTCGCCCAAAAATGAAAAAAAACGAAAGGGGTAACACTGTCGTTTTTTTTTCGGGTCGAAATTTTGAATTTCGATATCTCAGCTCTGGAAGGGTCTAGAGCCTCCATTTTTGCACTCAGGTCAAAGTCTCACAGCCCTCTATCATAATCCAGAGTTTTGAGAAGATTGGAGAAACTTAATTTTTCGCCCAAAAATGAAAAAAAACGAAAGGGGTAACACTGTCGTTTTTTTTTTCGGGTCGAAATTTTGAATTTCGATATCTCAGCTCTGGAAGGGTCTAGAGCCTCCATTTTTGCACTCAGGTCAAAGTCTCAGCCATCTATCATAATCCAGAGTTTTGAGAAGATTGGAGAAACTTAATTTTTCGCCCAAAAATGAAAAAAAACGAAAGGGGTAACACTGTCGTTTTTTTTTCGGGTCGAAATTTTGAATTTCGATATCTCAGCTCTGGAAGGGTCTAGAGCCTCCATTTTTGCACTCAGGTCAAAGTCTCACAGCCCTCTATCATAATCCAGAGTTTTGAGAAGATTGGAGAAACTTAATTTTTCGCCCAAAAATGAAAAAAAACGAAAGGGGTAACACTGTCGTTTTTTTTTCGGGTCGAAATTTTGAATTTCGATATCTCAGCTCTGGAAGGGTCTAGAGCCTCCATTTTTGCACTCAGGTCAAAGTCTCACAGCCCTCTATCATAATCCAGAGTTTTGAGAAGATTGGAGAAACTTAATTTTTCGCCCAAAAATGAAAAAAAACGAAAGGGGTAACACTGTCGTTTTTTTTTCGGGTCGAAATTTTGAATTTCGATATCTCAGCTCTGGAAGGGTCTAGAGCCTCCATTTTTGCACTCAGGTCAAAGTCTCACAGCCCTCTATCATAATCCAGAGTTTTGAGAAGATTGGAGAAACTTAATTTTTCGCCCAAAAATGAAAAAAAACGAAAGGGGTAACACTGTCGTTTTTTTTTCGGGTCGAAATTTTGAATTTCGATATCTCAGCTCTGGAAGGGTCTAGAGCCTCCATTTTTGCACTCAGGTCAAAGTCTCACAGCCCTCTATCATAATCCAGAGTTTTGAGAAGATTGGAGAAACTTAATTTTTCGCCCAAAAATGAAAAAAAACGAAAGGGGTAACACTGTCGTTTTTTTTTCGGGTCGAAATTTTGAATTTCGATATCTCAGCTCTGGAAGGGTCTAGAGCCTCCATTTTTGCACTCAGGTCAAAGTCTCACAGCCCTCTATCATAATCCAGAGTTTTGAGAAGATTGGAGAAACTTAATTTTTCGCCCAAAAATGAAAAAAAACGAAAGGGGTAACACTGTCGTTTTTTTTTCGGGTCGAAATTTTGAATTTCGATATCTCAGCTCTGGAAGGGTCTAGAGCCTCCATTTTTGCACTCAGGTCAAAGTCTCACAGCCCTCTATCATAATCCAGAGTTTTGAGAAGATTGGAGAAACTTAATTTTTCGCCCAAAAATGAAAAAAAACGAAAGGGGTAACACTGTCGTTTTTTTTTCGGGTCGAAATTTTGAATTTCGATATCTCAGCTCTGGAAGGGTCTAGAGCCTCCATTTTTGCACTCAGGTCAAAGTCTCACAGCCCTCTATCATAATCCAGAGTTTTGAGAAGATTGGAGAAACTTAATTTTTCGCCCAAAAATGAAAAAAAACGAAAGGGGTAACACTGTCGTTTTTTTTTCGGGTCGAAATTTTGAATTTCGATATCTCAGCTCTGGAAGGGTCTAGAGCCTCCATTTTTGCACTCAGGTCAAAGTCTCACAGCCCTCTATCATAATCCAGAGTTTTGAGAAGATTGGAGAAACTTAATTTTTCGCCCAAAAATGAAAAAAAACGAAAGGGGTAACACTGTCGTTTTTTTTTCGGGTCGAAATTTTGAATTTCGATATCTCAGCTCTGGAAGGGTCTAGAGCCTCCATTTTTGCACTCAGGTCAAAGTCTCACAGCCCTCTATCATAATCCAGAGTTTTGAGAAGATTGGAGAAACTTAATTTTTCGCCCAAAAATGAAAAAAAACGAAAGGGGTAACACTGTCGTTTTTTTTTCGGGTCGAAATTTTGAATTTCGATATCTCAGCTCTGGAAGGGTCTAGAGCCTCCATTTTTGCACTCAGGTCAAAGTCTCACGCCCTCTATCATAATCCAGAGTTTTGAGAAGATTGGAGAAACTTAATTTTTCGCCCAAAAATGAAAAAAAACGAAAGGGGTAACACTGTCGTTTTTTTTTCGGGTCGAAATTTTGAATTTCGATATCTCAGCTCTGGAAGGGTCTAGAGCCTCCATTTTTGCACTCAGGTCAAAGTCTCACAGCCCTCTATCATAATCCAGAGTTTTGAGAAGATTGGAGAAACTTAATTTTTCGCCCAAAAATGAAAAAAAAACGAAAGGGGTAACACTGTCGTTTTTTTTTCGGGTCGAAATTTTGAATTTCGATATCTCAGCTCTGGAAGGGTCTAGAGCCTCCATTTTTGCACTCAGGTCAAAGTCTCACAGCCCTCTATCATAATCCAGAGTTTTGAGAAGATTGGAGAAACTTAATTTTTCGCCCAAAAATGAAAAAAAACGAAAGGGGTAACACTGTCGTTTTTTTTTCGGGTCGAAATTTTGAATTTCGATATCTCAGCTCTGGAAGGGTCTAGAGCCTCCATTTTTGCACTCAGGTCAAAGTCTCACAGCCCTCTATCATAATCCAGAGTTTTGAGAAGATTGGAGAAACTTAATTTTTCGCCCAAAATGAAAAAAAACGAAAGGGGTAACACTGTCGTTTTTTTTTCGGGTCGAAATTTTGAATTTCGATATCTCAGCTCTGGAAGGGTCTAGAGCCTCCATTTTTGCACTCAGGTCAAAGTCTCACAGCCCTCTATCATAATCCAGAGTTTTGAGAAGATTGGAGAAACTTAATTTTTCGCCCAAAAATGAAAAAAAACGAAAGGGGTAACACTGTCGTTTTTTTTTTCGGGTCGAAATTTTGAATTTCGATATCTCAGCTCTGGAAGGGTCTAGAGCCTCCATTTTTGCACTCAGGTCAAAGTCTCACAGCCCTCTATCATAATCCAGAGTTTTGAGAAGATTGGAGAAACTTAATTTTTCGCCCGAAAAATGAAAAAAAACGAAAGGGGTAACACTGTCGTTTTTTTTTTCGGGTCGAAATTTTGAATTTCGATATCTCAGCTCTGGAAGGGTCTAGAGCCTCCATTTTTGCACTCAGGTCAAAGTCTCACGGCCCTCTATCAGAATCCAGAGTTTTGAGAAGATTGGAGAAACTTAATTTTTCGCCCGAAAATGAAAAAAAAACGAAAGGGGTAACACTGTCGTTTTTTTTTTCGGGTCGAAATTTTGAATTTCGATATCTCAGCTCTGGAAGGGTCTAGAGCCTCCATTTTTGCACTCAGGTCAAAGTCTCACAGCCCTCTATCATAATCCAGAGTTTTGAGAAGATTGGAGAAACTTAATTTTTCGCCCAAAATGAAAAAAAACGAAAGGGGTAACACTGTCGTTTTTTTTTCGGGTCGAAATTTTGAATTTCGATATCTCAGCTCTGGAAGGGTCTAGAGCCTCCATTTTTGCACTCAGGTCAAAGTCTCACAGCCCTCTATCATAATCCAGAGTTTTGAGAAGATTGGAGAAACTTAATTTTTTCGCCCGAAAATGAAAAAAAACGAAAGGGGTAACACTGTCGTTTTTTTTTCGGGTCGAAATTTTGAATTTCGATATCTCAGCTCTGGAAGGGTCTAGAGCCTCCATTTTTGCACTCAGGTCAAAGTCTCAGAGCCCTCTATCATAATCCAGAGTTTTGAGAAGATTGGAGAAACTTAATTTTTCGCCCGAAAATGAAAAAAAACGAAAGGGGTAACACTGTCGTTTTTTTTTTCGGGTCGAAATTTTGAATTTCGATATCTCAGCTCTGGAAGGGTCTAGAGCCTCCATTTTTGCACTCAGGTCAAAGTCTCGTGGCCCTCTATCAGAATCCAGAGTTTTGAGAAGATTGGAGAAACTTAATTTTTCGCCCGAAAATGAAAAAAAACGAAAGGGGTAACACTGTCGTTTTTTTTCGGGTCGAAATTTTGAATTTCGATATCTCAGCTCTGGAAGGGTCTAGAGCCTCCATTTTTGCACTCAGGTCAAAGTCTCGTGGCCCTCTATCAGAATCCAGAGTTTTGAGAAGATTGGAGAAACTTAATTTTTCGCCCAAAATGAAAAAAAACGAAAGGGGTAACACTGTCGTTTTTTTTTTCGGGTCGAAATTTTGAATTTTGATATCTCAGCTCTGGAAGGGTCTAGAGCCTCCATTTTTGCACTCAGGTCAAAGTCTCACAGCCCTCTATCAGAATCCAGAGTTTTGAGAAGATTGGAGAAACTTAATTTTTCGCCCAAAAATGAAAAAAAACGAAAGGGGTAACACTGTCGTTTTTTTTTCGGGTCGAAATTTTGAATTTCGATATCTCAGCTCTGGAAGGGTCTAGAGCCTCCATTTTTGCACTCAGGTCAAAGTCTCATGGCCCTCTATCAGAATCCAGAGTTTTGAGAAGATTGGAGAAACTTAATTTTTCGCCCAAAAATGAAAAAAAAACGAAAGGGTAACACTGTCGTTTTTTTTTTGGGGTCGAAATTTTGAATTTCGATATCTCAGCTCTGGAAGGGTCTAGAGCCTCCATTTTTGCACTCAGGTCAAAGTCTCATGCCCTCTATCATAATCCAGAGTTTTGAGAAGATTGGAGAAACTTAATTTTTCGCCCAAAAATGAAAAAAAACGAAAGGGGTAACACTGTCGTTTTTTTTTTCCGGGTCGAAATTTTGAATTTCGATATATCTCAGCTCTGGAAGGGTCTAGAGCTCCATTTTTGCACTCAGGTCAAAGTCTCGTGGCCCTCTATCATAATCCAGAGTTTTGAGAAGATTGGAGAAACTTAATTTTTGCCCAAAAATGAAAAAAAAACGAAAGGGGTAACACTGTCGTTTTTTTTTTTTCGGGTCGAAATTTTGAATTTTGATATCTCAGCTCTGGAAGGGTCTAGAGCCTCCATTTTTGCACTCAGGTCAAAGTCTCACAAGCCCTTTATCAGAATCCAGAGTTTTAAGAAGATTGGAGAAACTTAATTTTTCGCCCAAAAATGAAAAAAAACAAAAGGGGTAACATGTCGTTTTCTTTTAAATTTTGAATTTCGATATCTCAGCTCTGGAAGGGTCTAGAGCCTCCATTTTTGCACTCAAGGTCAAGTCTCGTGGCCTCTATCATAATCCAGAGTTTTGAGAAGATTGGAGAAACTTAATTTTTCGCCAAAAAATGAAAAAAAAACAAAAGGGGTAACACTGTCGTTTTTTTTTCGGGTCGAAATTTTGAATTTTATCTCAGCTCTGGAAGGGTCTAGAGCCTCCATTTTTGCACTCAGGTCAAAGTCTCGTGGCCCTCTATCAGAATTCCAGAGTTTGAGAAGATTGGAGAAACTTAATTTTTCCGCCCAAAAATGGAAAAAAAACGAAAGGGGTAAACACTGTCGTTTTTTTTTTCGGTCGAAATTTTGAATTCGATATCTCAGCTCTGGAAGGGTCTAGAGCTCCATTTTTGCACTCAGGTCAAAGTCTTGGCCCTCTATCATAATCCAGAGTTTTGAGAAGATTGGAGAAACTTAATTTTTCGCAAAAAATGAAAAAAAACGAAAGGGGTAACACTGTCGTTTTTTTTTCGGGTCGAAATTTTGAATTTCGATATCTCAGCTCTGGAAGGGTCTAGAGCCTCCATTTTTGCACTCAGGTCAAAGTCTCGGGCCTCTATCAGAATCCAGAGTTTTGAGAAGATTGGAGAAACTTAATTTTTCACCAAAAAACAAAAAAAAGAAAGGGGTAACACTGTCGTTTTTTTTTCGGGTCGAAATTTTGAATTTCGATATCTCAGCTCTGAAGGGTCTAGAGCCTCCATTTTTGCACTCAGGTCAAAGTCTCGTGGCCTTTATCAGAATCCAGAGTTTTGAGAAGATTGGAGAAACTTAATTTTTCGCCAAAAAATGAAAAAAAAAACGAAAGGGTAACACTGTCGTTTTTTTTTCGGGTCGAAATTTTGAATTTCGATATCTCAGCTCTGAAGGGTCTAGAGCCTCCATTTTTGCACTCAGGTCAAAGTCTCGTGGCCCTCTATCATAATCCAGAGTTTAGAAGATTGGAGAAACTTAATTTTTCGCCAAAAATGAAAAAAAACAAAAGGGTAACACTTCGTTTTTTTTTTTTCGGGTCGAAATTTTGAATTTCGATATCTCAGCTCTGGAAGGGTCTAGAGCCTCCATTTTTGCACTCAGGTCAAAGTCTCGTGGCCCTCTTATCAGAATCCAGAGTTTTGAGAAGTGGAGAAACTTAATTTTTCGCCCAAAATGACAAAAAAACGAAAGGGGTAACACTGTCGTTTTTTTTTTCGGGTCGAAAATTTTGAATTTCGATATTCTCAGCTCTGGAAGGGTCTAGATCTCCATTTTTGCACTCAGGTCAAAGTTCTCGTGCCCTTTATCATAATCCAGAGTTTTAAGAA
>NW_024121477.1:37407-54301 GCF_016745375.1 Pimephales promelas
CAAAGGTCTTAAGAAGAAAAGCAGAGATGCCATCAGGGCCTGCAGATTTCTTCTTGCATACATGGCTGAAAAGTGACTGGATTTTTGAGAGGATCAACTACTAACCTTGAACAGGGGTCAGTTGTAATTGACTGTAGTACATTATTGCATTCCAAAGAATAGTCCTGTGTATCAAACCTGAGAAAGAATCATGAAGTGTGTTTGCTTTACTAAACTCATCATATGTCATAAGGCCCTTCTCTATGTGTTGTCATGTTTGTAACAGCTTTCATGGAGACCCAGAGTTTTTTAGAGTCCATAGAAACAAAATTCTGTTCTAAGACATCCCTGTGTTTCTTCCTTGCCTCCTTTAATGAAAGATTAAGCTCCCTTTGAACAGATTTCAACCCCATCCTATCATTATTCCTAAAAGCCATTTTTTCCGATTGATGCAGTTCTATGGGTCTAGAGCCTCCATTTTTGCACTCAGGTGAAAGTCTCACAGCCCTCTATCATAATCCAGAGTTTTGAGAAGATTGGAGAAACTTAATTTTTCGCCCGAAAATGAAAAAAAACGTAAGGGGTAACACTGTCGTTTTTTTCGGGTCGAAATTTTGAATTTTGATATCTCAGCTCTGGAAGGGTCTAGAGCCTCCATTTTTGCACTCAGGTCAAAGTCTCACAGCCCTCTATCATAATCCAGAGTTTTGAGAAGATTGGAGAAACTTAATTTTTCGCCCGAAAATGAAAAAAAACGTAAGGGGTAACACTGTCGTTTTTTTTTTCGGGTCGAAATTTTGAATTTCGATATCTCAGCTCTGGAAGGGTCTAGAGCCTCCATTTTTGCACTCAGGTCAAAGTCTCACAGCCCTCTATCATAATCCAGAGTTTTGAGAAGATTGGAGAAACTTAATTTTTCGCCCGAAAATGAAAAAAAACGAAAGGGGTAACACTGTCGTTTTTTTTTTCGGGTCGAAATTTTGAATTTTGATATCTCAGCTCTGGAAGGGTCTAGAGCCTCCATTTTTGCACTCAGGTCAAAGTCTCGTGGCCCTCTATCAGAATCCAGAGTTTTGAGAAGATTGGAGAAACTTAATTTTTCGCCCGAAAATGAAAAAAAAAACGAAAGGGGTAACACTGTCGTTTTTTTTTTCGGGTCGAAATTTTGAATTTCGATATCTCAGCTCTGGAAGGGTCTAGAGCCTCCATTTTTGCACTCAGGTCAAAGTCTCACAGCCCTCTATCAGAATCCAGAGTTTTGAGAAGATTGGAGAAACTTAATTTTTCGCCCAAAAATGAAAAAAAACGAAAGGGGTAACACTGTCGTTTTTTTTTCGGGTCGAAATTTTGAATTTTGATATCTCAGCTCTGGAAGGGTCTAGAGCCTCCATTTTTGCACTCAGGTCAAAGTCTCACAGCCCTCTATCATAATCCAGAGTTTTGAGAAGATTGGAGAAACTTAATTTTTCGCCCGAAAATGAAAAAAAACGAAAGGGGTAACACTGTCGTTTTTTTTTTCGGGTCGAAATTTTGAATTTTGATATCTCAGCTCTGGAAGGGTCTAGAGCCTCCATTTTTGCACTCAGGTCAAAGTCTCACAGCCCTCTATCATAATCCAGAGTTTTGAGAAGATTGGAGAAACTTAATTTTTCGCCCAAAAATGAAAAAAAAACGAAAGGGGTAACACTGTCGTTTTTTTTTTCGGGTCGAAATTTTGAATTTCGATATCTCAGCTCTGGAAGGGTCTAGAGCCTCCATTTTTGCACTCAGGTCAAAGTCTCACAGCCCTCTATCATAATCCAGAGTTTTGAGAAGATTGGAGAAACTTAATTTTTCGCCCGAAAATGAAAAAAAACGAAAGGGGTAACACTGTCGTTTTTTTTTTCGGGTCGAAATTTTGAATTTTGATATCTCAGCTCTGGAAGGGTCTAGAGCCTCCATTTTTGCACTCAGGTCAAAGTCTCACAGCCCTCTATCATAATCCAGAGTTTTGAGAAGATTGGAGAAACTTAATTTTTCGCCCGAAAATGAAAAAAAACGAAAGGGGTAACACTGTCGTTTTTTTTCGGGTCGAAATTTTGAATTTTGATATCTCAGCTCTGGAAGGGTCTAGAGCCTCCATTTTTGCACTCAGGTCAAAGTCTCACAGCCCTCTATCATAATCCAGAGTTTTGAGAAGATTGGAGAAACTTAATTTTTCGCCCGAAAATGAAAAAAAACGAAAGGGGTAACACTGTCGTTTTTTTTTCGGGTCGAAATTTTGAATTTTGATATCTCAGCTCTGGAAGGGTCTAGAGCCTCCATTTTTGCACTCAGGTCAAAGTCTCACAGCCCTCTATCATAATCCAGAGTTTTGAGAAGATTGGAGAAACTTAATTTTTCGCCCGAAAATGAAAAAAAACGAAAGGGGTAACACTGTCGTTTTTTTTTTTCGGGTCGAAATTTTGAATTTTGATATCTCAGCTCTGGAAGGGTCTAGAGCCTCCATTTTTGCACTCAGGTCAAAGTCTCACAGCCCTCTATCATAATCCAGAGTTTTGAGAAGATTGGAGAAACTTAATTTTTCGCCCAAAAATGAAAAAAAACGAAAGGGGTAACACTGTCGTTTTTTTTTCGGGTCGAAATTTTGAATTTCGATATCTCAGCTCTGGAAGGGTCTAGAGCCTCCATTTTTGCACTCAGGTCAAAGTCTCACAGCCCTCTATCATAATCCAGAGTTTTGAGAAGATTGGAGAAACTTAATTTTTCGCCCGAAAATGAAAAAAAACGAAAGGGTAACACTGTCGTTTTTTTTTCGGGTCGAAATTTTGAATTTTGATATCTCAGCTCTGGAAGGGTCTAGAGCCTCCATTTTTGCACTCAGGTCAAAGTCTCACAGCCCTCTATCATAATCCAGAGTTTTGAGAAGATTGGAGAAACTTAATTTTTCGCCCGAAAATGAAAAAAAACGAAAGGGGTAACACTGTCGTTTTTTTTTTCGGGTCGAAATTTTGAATTTTGATATCTCAGCTCTGGAAGGGTCTAGAGCCTCCATTTTTGCACTCAGGTCAAAGTCTCGTGGCCCTCTATCAGAATCCAGAGTTTTGAGAAGATTGGAGAAACTTAATTTTTCGCCAAAAATGAAAAAAAAACGAAAGGGGTAACACTGTCGTTTTTTTTTCGGGTCGAAATTTTGAATTTCGATATCTCAGCTCTGGAAGGGTCTAGAGCCTCCATTTTTGCACTCAGGTCAAAGTCTCACAGCCCTCTATCATAATCCAGAGTTTTGAGAAGATTGGAGAAACTTAATTTTTCGCCCAAAAATGAAAAAAAACGAAAGGGGTAACACTGTCGTTTTTTTTTTCGGGTCGAAATTTTGAATTTTGATATCTCAGCTCTGGAAGGGTCTAGAGCCTCCATTTTTGCACTCAGGTCAAAGTCTCACAGCCCTCTATCATAATCCAGAGTTTTGAGAAGATTGGAGAAACTTAATTTTTCGCCCAAAAACGAAAAAAAAAACGTAAGGGGTAACACTGTCGTTTTTTTTTTCGGGTCGAAATTTTGAATTTCGATATCTCAGCTCTGGAAGGGTCTAGAGCCTCCATTTTTGCACTCAGGTCAAAGTCTCACAGCCCTCTATCATAATCCAGAGTTTTGAGAAGATTGGAGAAACTTAATTTTTCGCCCGAAAATGAAAAAAAACGAAAGGGGTAACACTGTCGTTTTTTTTTTCGGGTCGAAATTTTGAATTTTGATATCTCAGCTCTGGAAGGGTCTAGAGCCTCCATTTTTGCACTCAGGTCAAAGTCTCACAGCCCTCTATCATAATCCAGAGTTTTGAGAAGATTGGAGAAACTTAATTTTTCGCCCGAAAATGAAAAAAAAACGAAAGGGGTAACACTGTCGTTTTTTTTTCGGGTCGAAATTTTGAATTTTGATATCTCAGCTCTGGAAGGGTCTAGAGCCTCCATTTTTGCACTCAGGTCAAAGTCTCACAGCCCTCTATCATAATCCAGAGTTTTGAGAAGATTGGAGAAACTTAATTTTTCGCCCGAAAATGAAAAAAAACGAAAGGGGTAACACTGTCGTTTTTTTTTTCGGGTCGAAATTTTGAATTTCGATATCTCAGCTCTGGAAGGGTCTAGAGCCTCCATTTTTGCACTCAGGTCAAAGTCTCACAGCCCTCTATCATAATCCAGAGTTTTGAGAAGATTGGAGAAACTTAATTTTTCGCCCGAAAATGAAAAAAAAACGAAAGGGGTAACACTGTCGTTTTTTTTTTCGGTCGAAATTTTGAATTTTGATATCTCAGCTCTGGAAGGGTCTAGAGCCTCCATTTTTGCACTCAGGTCAAAGTCTCACAGCCCTCTATCATAATCCAGAGTTTTGAGAAGATTGGAGAAACTTAATTTTTCGCCCGAAAATGAAAAAAAACGAAAGGGGTAACACTGTCGTTTTTTTTTCGGGTCGAAATTTTGAATTTTGATATCTCAGCTCTGGAAGGGTCTAGAGCCTCCATTTTTGCACTCAGGTCAAAGTCTCACAGCCCTCTATCATAATCCAGAGTTTTGAGAAGATTGGAGAAACTTAATTTTTCGCCCGAAAATGAAAAAAAAACGAAAGGGGTAACACTGTCGTTTTTTTTTTCGGGTCGAAATTTTGAATTTCGATATCTCAGCTCTGGAAGGGTCTAGAGCCTCCATTTTTGCACTCAGGTCAAAGTCTCACAGCCCTCTATCATAATCCAGAGTTTTGAGAAGATTGGAGAAACTTAATTTTTCGCCCGAAAATGAAAAAAAAATGTAAGGGGTAACACTGTCGTTTTTTTTTCGGGTCGAAATTTTGAATTTCGATATCTCAGCTCTGGAAGGGTCTAGAGCCTCCATTTTTGCACTCAGGTCAAAGTCTCACAGCCTTCTATCATAATCCAGAGTTTTGAGAAGATTGGAGAAACTTAATTTTTCGCCCGAAAATGAAAAAAAACGAAAGGGGTAACACTGTCGTTTTTTTTCGGGTCGAATTTTTGAATTTTTATATCTCAGCTCTGGAAGGGTATAGTATAGTATAGTATACTTTATTGTCCCCTAGGGGAAATTTGTCATGGACTCAAAGTGCGTGGTGCAAAGTAGTAGCTGCCATTAAAAGCAATAATACACATAGTAAAACAAATACCAGCTAAAGACGTACATGTAGACTACACACACACTCATGACACATCTAATGAAAATCTAAAAAAAATAAATGAGAATAAAATAACATACAATACTAAAACAACAAGCAGAACACCAAGTTATTGCACACTTCTCATTCCTCCTCGTACAATCTAAAAATTTTGATTTAAAATTTTGACGGAGTTGGGTATAAAAGAATATTTGTAACGGTTCAATTTGGTTTTTGGAATTCTGAACCTTCTGCCAGAAGGCAAGAGCTCGTACTCCGCATGAAGGATGTGGGACGGGTCAGACAGAACTCTCCGCGCCTGCCTGAGTACAGACTGCTCATAGATGGACTGAAGGGAGAGCTTTTCAGTCCTCCCCATCACCTTCATAGCAGTCTGTACCAGGCGCTGCAACTTTGATTTAGACTGTGTGGAGAGATTGCCAAACCATGCCGTCATCCCATACCTGATGACACTCTCCATCACTGCCTGATAAAATAAAAACATAATCTTCTGACTGACACCAAACACTCTCAGTCTGCGTAAAAAATACAGCCTTTGCTGTAAACGGGAACATAAATGATCAACATGATCACCCCAACGTAAAAGGTTATCCAGGTGGATACCCAGATACCTATAAGAAGTAACCTGTTTGATCTCTTCCCTGTGAATAGACAGTGGAGTATGATCCCCCACTGACCGAGGGTCAAACACCATCTCCTCAGTTTTTTTAGTGTTAATTGTGAGATAGTTCTTATCACACCACTGAACAAAATTATTAACCTCCGTGAAGTACACTGACGGGTCTGAGTTCTGGTGAAGCAGGCTGAGAATAGCAGTGTCATCAGAAAATTTAAAAAACAGGTTGCCTGGGAGACTATTGGTACAGTCATTTGTATAAAGAGTGAACAGAACCGGTGAACTTACGCAGCCCTGAGGCGCACCTGTGCTGCTGCATTTGGATTCCGAAACTGAGTCGTTAATCCTGACATTTTGGGTTCTATTTGTTAAAAAAGAATAAAACCACTTAATAATAAAAGGGTTAACATTCATCTGGGTCATTTTCTGTAAGAGCAGATGAGGCTGTAATGAGTTAAAAGCCGAACTAAAATCAATAAACAAAATGCGTGCGTAGGCCTTGGGATCCTCCAGATGCTTAAGGGTCAGGTGGGTGATGCTATTAATTGCATCGTCTGTACTCCTCCCCTGCCTATAAGCAAACTGGAGTGGATCCAGTTCAGGGTTGACTTCAGATTTCAGTATGGATACCATGTATTTTTCAAAGCATTTCATGACAACAGAAGTTAAAGCCACCGGTCTATAATCGTTGTTTTCTATAGGACAGGGTTTCTTTGGAATGGGAATAATGGTAGATTTTTTCCAAAGGGCAGGAACCAGATGGGAATCTGCAGACCTTTGAAACACAGGGCACCATACAGGGGTTAGTTCTGCAGCAAAGGTCTTAAGAAGAAAAGCAGAGATGCCATCAGGGCCTGCAGATTTCTTCTTGCATACATGGCTGAAAAGTGACTGGATTTTGAGAGGATCAACTACTAACCTTGAACAGGGGTCAGTTGTAATTGACTGTAGTACATTATTGCATTCCAAAGAATAGTCCTGTGTATCAAACCTGAGAAAGAAATCATGAAGTGTGTTTGCTTTACTAAACTCATCATATGTCATAAGGCCCTTTCTATGTGTTGTCATGTTTGTAACAGCTTTCATGGAGACCCAGAGTTTTTTAGAGTCCATAGAAACAAAATTCTGTTCTAAGACATCCCTGTGTTTCTTCCTTGCCTCCTTTAATGAAAGATTAAGCTCCCTTTGAACAGATTTCAACCCCATCCTATCATTATTCCTAAAAGCCATTTTTTTCCGATTGATGCAGTTCTATGGGTCTAGAGCCTCCATTTTTGCACTCAGGTGAAAGTCTCACAGCCCTCTATCATAATCCAGAGTTTTGAGAAGATTGGAGAAACTTAATTTTTCGCCCGAAAATGAAAAAAAACGAAAGGGGTAACACTGTCGTTTTTTTTTCGGGTCGAAATTTTGAATTTTGATATCTCAGCTCTGGAAGGGTCTAGAGCCTCCATTTTTGCACTCAGGTCAAAGTCTCACAGCCCTCTATCATAATCCAGAGTTTTGAGAAGATTGGAGAAACTTAATTTTTCGCCCGAAAATGAAAAAAAACGAAAGGGGTAACACTGTCGTTTTTTTTTTCGGGTCGAAATTTTGAATTTCGATATCTCAGCTCTGGAAGGGTCTAGAGCCTCCATTTTTGCACTCAGGTCAAAGTCTCACAGCCCTCTATCATAATCCAGAGTTTTGAGAAGATTGGAGAAACTTAATTTTTCGCCCGAAAATGAAAAAAAACGAAAGGGGTAACACTGTCGTTTTTTTTTTCGGGTCGAAATTTTGAATTTTGATATCTCAGCTCTGGAAGGGTCTAGAGCCTCCATTTTTGCACTCAGGTCAAAGTCTCACAGCCCTCTATCATAATCCAGAGTTTTGAGAAGATTGGAGAAACTTAATTTTTCGCCCGAAAATGAAAAAAAACGAAAGGGGTAACACTGTCGTTTTTTTTTCGGGTCGAAATTTTGAATTTCGATATCTCAGCTCTGGAAGGGTCTAGAGCCTCCATTTTTGCACTCAGGTCAAAGTCTCACAGCCCTCTATCATAATCCAGAGTTTTGAGAAGATTGGAGAAACTTAATTTTTCGCCCAAAAATGAAAAAAAACGAAAGGGGTAACACTGTCGTTTTTTTTTTCGGGTCGAAATTTTGAATTTCGATATCTCAGCTCTGGAAGGGTCTAGAGCCTCCATTTTTGCACTCAGGTCAAAGTCTCACAGCCCTCTATCATAATCCAGAGTTTTGAGAAGATTGGAGAAACTTAATTTTTCGCCCGAAAATGAAAAAAAACGAAAGGGGTAACACTGTCGTTTTTTTTTCGGGTCGAAATTTTGAATTTCGATATCTCAGCTCTGGAAGGGTCTAGAGCCTCCATTTTTGCACTCAGGTCAAAGTCTCACAGCCCTCTATCATAATCCAGAGTTTTGAGAAGATTGGAGAAACTTAATTTTTCGCCCAAAAATGAAAAAAAACGAAAGGGGTAACACTGTCGTTTTTTTTTTCGGGTCGAAATTTTGAATTTCGATATCTCAGCTCTGGAAGGGTCTAGAGCCTCCATTTTTGCACTCAGGTCAAAGTCTCACAGCCCTCTATCATAATCCAGAGTTTTGAGAAGATTGGAGAAACTTAATTTTTCGCCCGAAAATGAAAAAAAACGAAAGGGGTAACACTGTCGTTTTTTTTTTCGGGTCGAAATTTTGAATTTCGATATCTCAGCTCTGGAAGGGTCTAGAGCCTCCATTTTTGCACTCAGGTCAAAGTCTCACAGCCCTCTATCATAATCCAGAGTTTTGAGAAGATTGGAGAAACTTAATTTTTCGCCCGAAAATGAAAAAAAACGAAAGGGGTAACACTGTCGTTTTTTTTTCGGGTCGAAATTTTGAATTTTGATATCTCAGCTCTGGAAGGGTCTAGAGCCTCCATTTTTGCACTCAGGTCAAAGTCTCACAGCCCTCTATCATAATCCAGAGTTTTGAGAAGATTGGAGAAACTTAATTTTTCGCCCGAAAATGAAAAAAAACGAAAGGGGTAACACTGTCGTTTTTTTTTCGGGTCGAAATTTTGAATTTCGATATCTCAGCTCTGGAAGGGTCTAGAGCCTCCATTTTTGCACTCAGGTCAAAGTCTCACAGCCCTCTATCATAATCCAGAGTTTTGAGAAGATTGGAGAAACTTAATTTTTCGCCCGAAAATGAAAAAAAACGAAAGGGGTAACACTGTCGTTTTTTTTTTCGGGTCGAAATTTTGAATTTCGATATCTCAGCTCTGGAAGGGTCTAGAGCCTCCATTTTTGCACTCAGGTCAAAGTCTCACAGCCCTCTATCATAATCCAGAGTTTTGAGAAGATTGGAGAAACTTAATTTTTCGCCCAAAAATGAAAAAAAACGAAAGGGGTAACACTGTCGTTTTTTTTTCGGGTCGAAATTTTGAATTTCGATATCTCAGCTCTGGAAGGGTCTAGAGCCTCCATTTTTGCACTCAGGTCAAAGTCTCACAGCCCTCTATCATAATCCAGAGTTTTGAGAAGATTGGAGAAACTTAATTTTTCGCCCGAAAATGAAAAAAAACGAAAGGGGTAACACTGTCGTTTTTTTTTTCGGGTCGAAATTTTGAATTTTGATATCTCAGCTCTGGAAGGGTCTAGAGCCTCCATTTTTGCACTCAGGTCAAAGTCTCACAGCCCTCTATCATAATCCAGAGTTTTGAGAAGATTGGAGAAACTTAATTTTTCGCCCGAAAATGAAAAAAAAACGAAAGGGGTAACACTGTCGTTTTTTTTTCGGGTCGAAATTTTGAATTTCGATATCTCAGCTCTGGAAGGGTCTAGAGCCTCCATTTTTGCACTCAGGTCAAAGTCTCACAGCCCTCTATCATAATCCAGAGTTTTGAGAAGATTGGAGAAACTTAATTTTTCGCCCAAAAATGAAAAAAAACGAAAGGGGTAACACTGTCGTTTTTTTTTCGGGTCGAAATTTTGAATTTCGATATCTCAGCTCTGGAAGGGTCTAGAGCCTCCATTTTTGCACTCAGGTCAAAGTCTCACAGCCCTCTATCATAATCCAGAGTTTTGAGAAGATTGGAGAAACTTAATTTTTCGCCCAAAATGAAAAAAAACGAAAGGGGTAACACTGTCGTTTTTTTTTTCGGGTCGAAATTTTGAATTTCGATATCTCAGCTCTGGAAGGGTCTAGAGCCTCCATTTTTGCACTCAGGTCAAAGTCTCACAGCCCTCTATCATAATCCAGAGTTTTGAGAAGATTGGAGAAACTTAATTTTTCGCCCAAAAATGAAAAAAAAACGAAAGGGGTAACACTGTCGTTTTTTTTTCGGGTCGAAATTTTGAATTTCGATATCTCAGCTCTGGAAGGGTCTAGAGCCTCCATTTTTGCACTCAGGTCAAAGTCTCACAGCCCTCTATCATAATCCAGAGTTTTGAGAAGATTGGAGAAACTTAATTTTTCGCCCGAAAATGAAAAAAAAAAAGGGGTAACACTGTCGTTTTTTTTTTCGGGTCGAAATTTTGAATTTTGATATCTCAGCTCTGGAAGGGTCTAGAGCCTCCATTTTTGCACTCAGGTCAAAGTCTCACAGCCCTCTATCATAATCCAGAGTTTTGAGAAGATTGGAGAAACTTAATTTTTCGCCCGAAAATGAAAAAAAAAAAGGGGTAACACTGTCGTTTTTTTTTTCGGGTCGAAATTTTGAATTTCGATATCTCAGCTCTGGAAGGGTCTAGAGCCTCCATTTTTGCACTCAGGTCAAAGTCTCACAGCCCTCTATCATAATCCAGAGTTTTGAGAAGATTGGAGAAACTTAATTTTTCGCCCGAAAATGAAAAAAAACGAAAGGGGTAACACTGTCGTTTTTTTTTTCGGGTCGAAATTTTGAATTTCGATATCTCAGCTCTGGAAGGGTCTAGAGCCTCCATTTTTGCACTCAGGTCAAAGTCTCACAGCCCTCTATCATAATCCAGAGTTTTGAGAAGATTGGAGAAACTTAATTTTTCGCCCGAAAATGAAAAAAAACGAAAGGGGTAACACTGTCGTTTTTTTTTCGGGTCGAAATTTTGAATTTTGATATCTCAGCTCTGGAAGGGTCTAGAGCCTCCATTTTTGCACTCAGGTCAAAGTCTCACAGCCCTCTATCATAATCCAGAGTTTTGAGAAGATTGGAGAAACTTAATTTTTCGCCCGAAAATGAAAAAAAACGAAAGGGGTAACACTGTCGTTTTTTTTTCGGGTCGAAATTTTGAATTTCGATATCTCAGCTCTGGAAGGGTCTAGAGCCTCCATTTTTGCACTCAGGTCAAAGTCTCACAGCCCTCTATCATAATCCAGAGTTTTGAGAAGATTGGAGAAACTTAATTTTTCGCCCGAAAATGAAAAAAAAACGAAAGGGGTAACACTGTCGTTTTTTTTTTCGGGTCGAAATTTTGAATTTCGATATCTCAGCTCTGGAAGGGTCTAGAGCCTCCATTTTTGCACTCAGGTCAAAGTCTCACAGCCCTCTATCATAATCCAGAGTTTTGAGAAGATTGGAGAAACTTAATTTTTCGCCCGAAAATGAAAAAAAAACGAAAGGGGTAACACTGTCGTTTTTTTTTCGGGTCGAAATTTTGAATTTCGATATCTCAGCTCTGGAAGGGTCTAGAGCCTCCATTTTTGCACTCAGGTCAAAGTCTCACAGCCTCTATCATAATCCAGAGTTTTGAGAAGATTGGAGAAACTTAATTTTTCGCCCGAAAATGAAAAAAAACGAAAGGGGTAACACTGTCGTTTTTTTTCGGGTCGAATTTTTGAATTTTTATATCTCAGCTCTGGAAGGGTCTAGATAGTTAGTATACTTTATTGTCCCTAGGGGAAATTTGTCATGGACTCAAAGTGCGTGGTGCAAAGTAGTAGCTGCCATTAAAAGCAATAATACACATAGTAAAACAAATACCAGCTAAAGACGTACATGTAGACTACACACACACTCATGACACATCTAATGAAATCTAAAAAAATAAATGAGAATAAAATAACATACAATACTAAAACAACAAGCAGAACACCAAGTTATTGCACACTTCTCATTCCTCCTCGTACAATCTAAAAATTTTGATTTAAAATTTTGACGGAGTTGGGTATAAAAGAATATTTGTAACGGTTCAATTTGGTTTTTGGAATTCTGAACCTTCTGCCAGAAGGCAAGAGCTCGTACTCCGCATGAAGGATGTGGGACGGGTCAGACAGAACTCTCCGCGCCTGCCTGAGTACAGACTGCTCATAGATGGACTGAAGGAGAGCTTTTCAGTCCTCCCCATCACCTTCATAGCAGTCTGTACCAGGCGCTGCAACTTTGATTTAGACTGTGTGGAGAGATTGCCAAACCATGCCGTCATCCATACCTGATGACACTCTCCATCACTGCCTGATAAAATAAAAACATAATCTTCTGACTGACACCAAACACTCTCAGTCTGCGTAAAAAATACAGCCTTTGCTGTAAACGGGAACATAAATGATCAACATGATCACCCCAACGTAAAAGGTTATCCAGGTGGATACCCAGATACCTATAAGAAGTAACCTGTTTGATCTCTTCCCTGTGAATAGACAGTGGAGTATGATCCCCACTGACCGAGGGTCAAACACCATCTCCTCAGTTTTTTTAGTGTTAATTGTGAGATAGTTCTTATCACACCACTGAACAAAATTATTAACCTCCGTGAAGTACACTGACGGGTCTGAGTTCTGGTGAAGCAGGCTGAGAATAGCAGTGTCATCAGAAAATTAAAAAACAGGTTTGCCTGGGAGACTATTGGTACAGTCATTTGTATAAAGAGTGAACAGAACCGGTGAACTTACGCAGCCCTGAGGCGCACCTGTGCTGCTGCATTTGGATTCCGAACTGAGTCGTTTTTCCTCGAAATTTTGAAGTTTGATATCTCAGCTCTGGAAGGGTCTAGAGCCTCCATTTTTGCACTCAGGTCAAAGTCTCACAGCCCTCTATCATAATCCAGAGTTTTGAGAAGATTGGAGAAACTTAATTTTTCGCCCAAAATGAAAAAAAACGAAAGGGGTAACACTGTCGTTTTTTTTTCGGGTCGAAATTTTGAATTTGATATCTCAGCTCTGGAAGGGTCTAGAGCCTCCATTTTTGCACTCAGGTCAAAGTCTCACAGCCCTCTATCATAATCCAGAGTTTTGAGAAGATTGGAGAAACTTAATTTTTCGCCCAAAAATGAAAAAAAACGAAAGGGGTAACACTGTCGTTTTTTTTTCGGGTCGAAATTTTGAATTTCGATATCTCAGCTCTGGAAGGGTCTAGAGCCTCCATTTTTGCACTCAGGTCAAAGTCTCACAGCCCTCTATCATAATCCAGAGTTTTGAGAAGATTGGAGAAACTTAATTTTTCGCCCAAAAATGAAAAAAAACGAAAGGGGTAACACTGTCGTTTTTTTTTCGGGTCGAAATTTTGAATTTCGATATCTCAGCTCTGGAAGGGTCTAGAGCCTCCATTTTTGCACTCAGGTCAAAGTCTCACAGCCCTCTATCATAATCCAGAGTTTTGAGAAGATTGGAGAAACTTAATTTTTCGCCCAAAAATGAAAAAAAACGAAAGGGGTAACACTGTCGTTTTTTTTTCGGGTCGAAATTTTGAATTTGATATCTCAGCTCTGGAAGGGTCTAGAGCCTCCATTTTTGCACTCAGGTCAAAGTCTCACAGCCCTCTATCATAATCCAGAGTTTTGAGAAGATTGGAGAAACTTAATTTTTCGCCCAAAAATGAAAAAAAACGAAAGGGGTAACACTGTCGTTTTTTTTTCGGGTCGAAATTTTGAATTTGATATCTCAGCTCTGGAAGGGTCTAGAGCCTCCATTTTTGCACTCAGGTCAAAGTCTCACAGCCCTCTATCATAATCCAGAGTTTTGAGAAGATTGGAGAAACTTAATTTTTCGCCCAAAAATGAAAAAAAACGAAAGGGGTAACACTGTCGTTTTTTTTTCGGGTCGAAATTTTGAATTTCGATATCTCAGCTCTGGAAGGGTCTAGAGCCTCCATTTTTGCACTCAGGTCAAAGTCTCACAGCCCTCTATCATAATCCAGAGTTTTGAGAAGATTGGAGAAACTTAATTTTTCGCCCAAAAATGAAAAAAAACGAAAGGGGTAACACTGTCGTTTTTTTTTCGGGTCGAAATTTTGAAGTTTGATATCTCAGCTCTGGAAGGGTCTAGAGCCTCCATTTTTGCACTCAGGTCAAAGTCTCACAGCCCTCTATCATAATCCAGAGTTTTGAGAAGATTGGAGAAACTTAATTTTTCGCCCAAAAATGAAAAAAAACGAAAGGGGTAACACTGTCGTTTTTTTTTCGGGTCGAAATTTTGAATTTGATATCTCAGCTCTGGAAGGGTCTAGAGCCTCCATTTTTGCACTCAGGTCAAAGTCTCACAGCCCTCTATCATAATCCAGAGTTTTGAGAAGATTGGAGAAACTTAATTTTTCGCCCAAAAATGAAAAAAAACGAAAGGGGTAACACTGTCGTTTTTTTTTCGGGTCGAAATTTTGAATTTCGATATCTCAGCTCTGGAAGGGTCTAGAGCCTCCATTTTTGCACTCAGGTCAAAGTCTCACAGCCCTCTATCATAATCCAGAGTTTTGAGAAGATTGGAGAAACTTAATTTTTCGCCCAAAAATGAAAAAAAACGAAAGGGGTAACACTGTCGTTTTTTTTTCGGGTCGAAATTTTGAATTTGATATCTCAGCTCTGGAAGGGTCTAGAGCCTCCATTTTTGCACTCAGGTCAAAGTCTCACAGCCCTCTATCATAATCCAGAGTTTTGAGAAGATTGGAGAAACTTAATTTTTCGCCCAAAAATGAAAAAAAACGAAAGGGGTAACACTGTCGTTTTTTTTTTCGGGTCGAAATTTTGAATTTGATATCTCAGCTCTGGAAGGGTCTAGAGCCTCCATTTTTGCACTCAGGTCAAAGTCTCACAGCCCTCTATCATAATCCAGAGTTTTGAGAAGATTGGAGAAACTTAATTTTTCGCCCAAAAATGAAAAAAAACGAAAGGGGTAACACTGTCGTTTTTTTTTCGGGTCGAAATTTTGAATTTCGATATCTCAGCTCTGGAAGGGTCTAGAGCCTCCATTTTTGCACTCAGGTCAAAGTCTCACAGCCCTCTATCATAATCCAGAGTTTTGAGAAGATTGGAGAAACTTAATTTTTCGCCCAAAATGAAAAAAAACGAAAGGGGTAACACTGTCGTTTTTTTTTCGGGTCGAAATTTTGAATTTCGATATCTCAGCTCTGGAAGGGTCTAGAGCCTCCATTTTTGCACTCAGGTCAAAGTCTCACAGCCCTCTATCATAATCCAGAGTTTTGAGAAGATTGGAGAAACTTAATTTTTCGCCCAAAAATGAAAAAAAACGAAAGGGGTAACACTGTCGTTTTTTTTTCGGGTCGAAATTTTGAATTTCGATATCTCAGCTCTGGAAGGGTCTAGAGCCTCCATTTTTGCACTCAGGTCAAAGTCTCACAGCCCTCTATCATAATCCAGAGTTTTGAGAAGATTGGAGAAACTTAATTTTTCGCCCAAAAATGAAAAAAAACGAAAGGGGTAACACTGTCGTTTTTTTTTCGGGTCGAAATTTTGAATTTCGATATCTCAGCTCTGGAAGGGTCTAGAGCCTCCATTTTTGCACTCAGGTCAAAGTCTCACAGCCCTCTATCATAATCCAGAGTTTTGAGAAGATTGGAGAAACTTAATTTTTCGCCCAAAAATGAAAAAAAACGAAAGGGGTAACACTGTCGTTTTTTTTTCGGGTCGAAATTTTGAATTTCGATATCTCAGCTCTGGAAGGGTCTAGAGCCTCCATTTTTGCACTCAGGTCAAAGTCTCACAGCCCTCTATCATAATCCAGAGTTTTGAGAAGATTGGAGAAACTTAATTTTTCGCCCAAAATGAAAAAAAACGAAAGGGGTAACACTGTCGTTTTTTTTTCGGGTCGAAATTTTGAAGTTTGATATCTCAGCTCTGGAAGGGTCTAGAGCCTCCATTTTTGCACTCAGGTCAAAGTCTCACAGCCCTCTATCATAATCCAGAGTTTTGAGAAGATTGGAGAAACTTAATTTTTCGCCCAAAAATGAAAAAAAACGAAAGGGGTAACACTGTCGTTTTTTTTTCGGGTCGAAATTTTGAATTTCGATATCTCAGCTCTGGAAGGGTCTAGAGCCTCCATTTTTGCACTCAGGTCAAAGTCTCACAGCCCTCTATCATAATCCAGAGTTTTGAGAAGATTGGAGAAACTTAATTTTTCGCCCAAAAATGAAAAAAAACGAAAGGGGTAACACTGTCGTTTTTTTTTCGGGTCGAAATTTTGAATTTGATATCTCAGCTCTGGAAGGGTCTAGAGCCTCCATTTTTGCACTCAGGTCAAAGTCTCACAGCCCTCTATCATAATCCAGAGTTTTGAGAAGATTGGAGAAACTTAATTTTTCGCCCAAAAATGAAAAAAAAACGAAAGGGGTAACACTGTCGTTTTTTTTTCGGGTCGAAATTTTGAATTTGATATCTCAGCTCTGGAAGGGTCTAGAGCCTCCATTTTTGCACTCAGGTCAAAGTCTCACAGCCCTCTATCATAATCCAGAGTTTTGAGAAGATTGGAGAAACTTAATTTTTCGCCCAAAAATGAAAAAAAAAACGAAAGGGGTAACACTTCGTTTTTTTTTTTAAAAACGTGACGTTTTTTTCTCAGCTCTGGATCAAGGCAAATTAATCCCAGTTTCACCTTGAAAATAATAAATGTTTTTTTTTTTTTTGTTTTTTTGCATTTTAAATAATAGAATATTCTCAGTGATCGTCAATAAAACAAAATTCCATTTTGTTTCATAGGCGATTGCGTGTAATGTATCTCTCCACTGGAACGTGTAAACGCAAACGTGTTAGTTTCACGTTTGAGGGGTTAAACCGTGACATCTACACGTTTTCCAAAGTGGACCAACGTGATTATTTCACGTCTTGTCGTGATACCGGGTTGGGGAGTTTGAAGTGAAAGTATTTGAGTACTCAAGTATTTTAGGATATGTGCGGAGAGCATTCACTCAATATTATTATCTCACTTTCGACAGGTGGCTTTTTAGAGGCTTTTGCACCTGAGGT
>NW_024121477.1:83670-122612 GCF_016745375.1 Pimephales promelas
AAAAAATCGAAGGGGTAACACTGTCTGTTTTTTTTCGGGTCGAAATTTTGAGTTTCGATATCTCAGCTCTGGAAGGGTCTAGAGCCTCCATTTTTTGCACTCAGGTCAAAGTCTCACAGCCCTCTATCATAATCCAGAGTTTTGAGAAGATTGGAGAAACTTAATTTTTCGCCGAAAATGAAAAAAAACGAAAGGGGTAACACTGTCGTTTTTTTTCGGGTCGAAATTTTGAATTTTCGATATCTCAGCTCTGGAAGGGTCTAGAGCCTCCATTTTTGCACTCAGGTCAAAGTCTCACAGGCCCTCTATCATAATCCAGAGTTTTGAGAAGATTGGAGAAACTTAATTTTTCGCCCGAAAAATGAAAAAAAACGTAAGGGGTAACACTGTCGTTTTTTTTTCGGGTCGAAATTTTGAATTTTGATATCTCAGCTCTGGAAGGGTCTAGAGCCTCCATTTTTTGCACTCAGGTCAAAGTCTCAACAGCCCTCTATCATAATCCAGAGTTTTGAGAAGATTGGAGAAACTTAATTTTTCGCCCGAAAATGAAAAAAAACGAAAGGGGTAACACTGTCGTTTTTTTTTCGGGTCGAAATTTTGAATTTCGATATCTCAGCTCTGGAAGGGTCTAGAGCCTCCATTTTTGCACTCAGGTCAAAGTCTCACAGCCCTCTATCATAATCCAGAGTTTTGAGAAGATTGGAGAAACTTAATTTTTCGCCCGAAAATGAAAAAAACGAAAGGGGTAACACTGTCGTTTTTTTTTCGGGTCGAAATTTTGAGTTTCGATATCTCAGCTCTGGAAGGGTCTAGAGCCTCCATTTTTGCACTCAGGTCAAAGTCTCACAGCCCTCTATCATAATCCAGAGTTTTGAGAAGATTGGAGAAACTTAATTTTTCGCCCGAAAATGAAAAAAAACGAAAGGGGTAACACTGTCGTTTTTTTTTCGGGTCGAAATTTTGAATTTCGATATCTCAGCTCTGGAAGGGTCTAGAGCCTCCATTTTTGCACTCAGGTCAAAGTCTCACAGCCCTCTATCATAATCCAGAGTTTTGAGAAGATTGGAGAAACTTAATTTTTCGCCCGAAAATGAAAAAAAACGAAAGGGGTAACACTGTCGTTTTTTTTTCGGGTCGAAATTTTGAATTTCGATATCTCAGCTCTGGAAGGGTCTAGAGCCTCCATTTTTGCACTCAGGTCAAAGTCTCACAGCCCTCTATCATAATCCAGAGTTTTGAGAAGATTGGAGAAACTTAATTTTTCGCCCGAAAATGAAAAAAAACGAAAGGGGTAACACTGTCGTTTTTTTTTCGGGTCGAAATTTTGAATTTCGATATCTCAGCTCTGGAAGGGTCTAGAGCCTCCATTTTTGCACTCAGGTCAAAGTCTCACAGCCCTCTATCATAATCCAGAGTTTTGAGAAGATTGGAGAAACTTAATTTTTCGCCCGAAAATGAAAAAAAACGAAAGGGGTAACACTGTCGTTTTTTTTTCGGGTCGAAATTTTGAATTTCGATATCTCAGCTCTGGAAGGGTCTAGAGCCTCCATTTTTGCACTCAGGTCAAAGTCTCACAGCCCTCTATCATAATCCAGAGTTTTGAGAAGATTGGAGAAACTTAATTTTTCGCCCGAAAATGAAAAAAAACGTAAGGGGTAACACTGTCGTTTTTTTTTCGGGTCGAAATTTTGAGTTTCGATATCTCAGCTCTGGAAGGGTCTAGAGCCTCCATTTTTGCACTCAGGTCAAAGTCTCACAGCCCTCTATCATAATCCAGAGTTTTGAGAAGATTGGAGAAACTTAATTTTTCGCCCGAAAATGAAAAAAAACGTAAGGGGTAACACTGTCGTTTTTTTTTCGGGTCGAAATTTTGAATTTCGATATCTCAGCTCTGGAAGGGTCTAGAGCCTCCATTTTTGCACTCAGGTCAAAGTCTCACAGCCCTCTATCATAATCCAGAGTTTTGAGAAGATTGGAGAAACTTAATTTTTCGCCCAAAAATGAAAAAAACGAAAGGGGTAACACTGTCGTTTTTTTTTCGGGTCGAAATTTTTGAATTTCGATATCTCAGCTCTGGAAGGGTCTAGAGCCTCCATTTTTGCACTCAGGTCAAAGTCTCACAGCCCTCTATCATAATCCAGAGTTTTGAGAAGATTGGAGAAACTTAATTTTTCGCCGAAAATGAAAAAAAACGTAAGGGGTAACACTGTCGTTTTTTTTTTCGGGTCGAAATTTTGAATTTCGATATCTCAGCTCTGGAAGGGTCTAGAGCCTCCATTTTTGCACTCAGGTCAAAGTCTCACAGCCCTCTATCATAATCCAGAGTTTTGAGAAGATTGGAGAAACTTAATTTTTCGCCCGAAAATGAAAAAAAAACGAAAGGGGTAACACTGTCGTTTTTTTTTCGGGTCGAAATTTTGAATTTCGATATCTCAGCTCTGGAAGGGTCTAGAGCCTCCATTTTTGCACTCAGGTCAAAGTCTCACAGCCCTCTATCATAATCCAGAGTTTTGAGAAGATTGGAGAAACTTAATTTTTCGCCCGAAAATGAAAAAAAACGTAAAGGGTAACACTGTCGTTTTTTTTTTCGGGTCGAAATTTTGAGTTTCGATATCTCAGCTCTGGAAGGGTCTAGAGCCTCCATTTTTGCACTCAGGTCAAAGTGTCACAGCCCTCTATCATAATCCAGAGTTTTGAGAAGATTGGAGAAACTTAATTTTTCGCCAAAAAATGAAAAAAACGAAAGGGGTAACACTGTCGTTTTTTTTTCGGGTCGAAATTTTGAATTTCGATATCTCAGCTCTGGAAGGGTCTAGAGCCTCCATTTTTGCACTCAGGTCAAAGTCTCACAGCCCTCTATCATAATCCAGAGTTTTGAGAAGATTGGAGAAACTTAATTTTTCGCCCAAAATGAAAAAAAAAACGAAAGGGGTAACACTGTCGTTTTTTTTTCGGGTCGAAATTTTGAATTTTGATATCTCAGCTCTGGAAGGGTCTAGAGCCTCCATTTTTGCACTCAGGTCAAAGTCTCACAGCCCTCTATCATAATCCAGAGTTTTGAGAAGATTGGAGAAACTTAATTTTTCGCCCGAAAATGAAAAAAAACGTAAGGGGTAACACTGTCGTTTTTTTTTCGGGTCGAAATTTTGAATTTTGATATCTCAGCTCTGGAAGGGTCTAGAGCCTCCATTTTTGCACTCAGGTCAAAGTCTCACAGCCCTCTATCATAATCCAGAGTTTTGAGAAGATTGGAGAAACTTAATTTTTCGCCCGAAAATGAAAAAAAACGAAAGGGGTAACACTGTCGTTTTTTTTTCGGGTCGAAATTTTGAATTTTGATATCTCAGCTCTGGAAGGGTCTAGAGCCTCCATTTTTGCACTCAGGTCAAAGTCTCACAGCCCTCTATCATAATCCAGAGTTTTGAGAAGATTGGAGAAACTTAATTTTTCGCCCAAAAATGAAAAAAAAACGAAAGGGTTAACACTGTCGTTTTTTTTTTCGGGTCGAAATTTTGAATTTTGATATCTCAGCTCTGGAAGGGTCTAGAGCCTCCATTTTTGCACTCAGGTCAAAGTCTCACAGCCCTCTATCATAATCCAGAGTTTTGAGAAGATTGGAGAAACTTAATTTTTCGCCGCGAAAATGAAAAAAAACGTAAGGGGTAACACTGTCGTTTTTTTTTCGGGTCGAAATTTTGAATTTTGATATCTCAGCTCTGGAAGGGTCTAGAGCCTCCATTTTTGCACTCAGGTCAAAGTGTCACAGCCCTCTATCATAATCCAGAGTTTTGAGAAGATTGGAGAAACTTAATTTTTCGCCCGAAAATGAAAAAAAACGAAAGGGGTAACACTGTCGTTTTTTTTTTCGGGTCGAAATTTTGAATTTTGATATCTCAGCTCTGGAAGGGTCTAGAGCCTCCATTTTTGCACTCAGGTCAAAGTCTCACAGCCCTCTATCATAATCCAGAGTTTTGAGAAGATTGGAGAAACTTAATTTTTCGCCCGAAAATGAAAAAAAACGTAAGGGGTAACACTGTCGTTTTTTTTTCGGGTCGAAATTTTGAGTTTCGATATCTCAGCTCTGGAAGGGTCTAGAGCCTCCATTTTTGCACTCAGGTCAAAGTCTCACAGCCCTCTATCATAATCCAGAGTTTTGAGAAGATTGGAGAAACTTAATTTTTCGCCCGAAAATGAAAAAAAACGAAAGGGGTAACACTGTCGTTTTTTTTTGGGTCGAAATTTTGAATTTTGATATCTCAGCTCTGGAAGGGTCTAGAGCCTCCATTTTTGCACTCAGGTCAAAGTCTCACAGCCCTCTATCATAATCCAGAGTTTTGAGAAGATTGGAGAAACTTAATTTTTCGCCCGAAAATGAAAAAAAAGTAAGGGGTAACACTGTCGTTTTTTTTTCGGGTCGAAATTTTGAATTTTGATATCTCAGCTCTGGAAGGGTCTAGAGCCTCCATTTTTGCACTCAGGTCAAAGTCTCGTGGCCCTCTATCATAATCCAGAGTTTTGAGAAGATTGGAGAAACTTAATTTTTCGCCCGAAAAAAAAAAAAAAACGTAAGGGGTAACACTGTCGTTTTTTTTTCGGGTCGAAATTTTGAATTTTGATATCTCAGCTCTGGAAGGGTCTAGAGCCTCCATTTTTGCACTCAGGTCAAAGTCTTACAGCCCTCTATCATAATCCAGAGTTTTGAGAAGATTGGAGAAACTTAATTTTTCGCCCGAAAATGAAAAAAAAAACGTAAGGGGTAACACTGTCGTTTTTTTTTTCGGGTCCACCCTGCCTGCCATAGAGCATGAAAGATACTTTTTTTATGCCCGTAATCAACTAGCCCAGGCTACCTGTCATCATCATCATAAATTCATAATATATACATTAAGGTTTTTTACTTTAAAAAACGAAATACAATTATTCAGGTGCTTACCTAGTGACTCGATGAGGAACAATTAAATGTCTGGGTAAGACACCTCTGGCCACTGGGTGGGGTTGTTACACCAATTTGACGCTTGGAGAATAAAGGGACAAGTTTTTAAATTGGCCAAATTAAGTTTGTGTATGTATCTTTCATGCTCTATGGCAGGCAGGGTGGACATATAATTACTTGACATGTTTTATATAAGTGATTTCTTAAGTTATTTACGTCTGTCGGCTGTGTACGGATGTTGGTTTTTGCTATTATTTTGTTTTGAAATCTATAGACCTTATTCAGAGCAGCCCCATGACAGGTATGAAAGTGAGGCTGTGAGGGATAGACTTACTCTGTTTCCAATGTCATCCTCTGTAAAAAGCTGAGTAAAGCGGCTAGATTACTTACAATTTTCCACAGCTTACATTGTCGGGAGTTTTTTGTCAACTGACATTTCTTTGAAAGATATTTTTCCAGTGTTTCATGAGCAGAACAATCCGCAAACACATTAAATAACAGTACAGCCCATTGAAGAGATGCAAGTCTATCCCTCACAGCATCGCTTTCATTCTCATTAAAAATCAAAGATGGCGCTGCCGTGAATAAGGCGTATTGGGAGTCTAGTTTGTTTTCCCCCAAAAGTGGGCGTGAACCTATTCAGAGACATTCTATGATGCAGTGCCGGTTGTGCGTATACTGTGCTCCAAAACATTGGTGCTGATTGGTGCTGAAGAGGAGTCCTGTGCGCCAATGAACGATATCTATCGATCTGCGCTCGATTGCTCTTCCTTCATCCTCCAACTACCCGGATGTCTGTCTCAGTAACTTGAAATTGAATTTGAGAACTGAATCTGAATTGTGAGAAGTGAATGTGAAGATATAGAGTTTATTTTTTGGGGAGGATCAAATTTTATTGGACTTCAGTTCCAAACAAATAAATTCAATTTCTAATTATACAATTCAGATTCAGTTTTTGAATGAATTCAATTTTAATTAAACAATACAATTTCAAATTATGTGATTTAAATTCAGTTTTTCAATCCAATTATTCAAGTTTAGCCATTAAAATTCAAATATAAATGGTTCAAATTCAGTTTCTCGTGGCACATATTTCAGCCCATAAAAATGCCCGTGCAAAAATTTTTTTTTGTGTGTGTTTTTAGCAATTGTTGGTTTGGTGCTTTTGCATTTGTGGAAAACAATTGCAATTGCATTTACTACAAATGATGGCCGTGAAAGAGGAGCAGGGAGCAAAGCTGCTTTAAATATAATATTAAGAAGTAAACAGCGTAGCTGCCTTACAGATTCAGTTAACAAATTAATAAGAATGTTTATTTTTAAACCACAATTTTTAAACCACAAACCTCTCTAATGTTAGAATGTTTATTTTTACACCACAACTTCAATGTGTGCTTCTATTACAGATATGTTTACCGATATCTTTTGCATTTCTAACAACGTCAAACACAGCACTTACTCGTGCCCGTAGCAAGACACTTGTCAAGATTGAGATCCATCGGACTAACGGTTCGAGAGATATGCGATTAACAGACAGACACACACACACACACACAGACAGACGTTCCTGTAATTTATAGATAGTTCCACCCCTAATATATATATATATATATATATAGAGAGAGAGAGAGAGAGAGAGAGAGAGAGAGAGAATTGTTATATACAATGTTATCAACTGTACATAATGAATAGAGCTCTACAGATGTTTGTCGACAGTTCTATATTAGCACAGCAGAACTGTTGATATAATCCTGATGGCTTATTTCACCAGGAAAATTGTCTTTTGCCCTCTCTCTCTCATCTGTGGATATTACGGCCTAAATCCGCACTGACCGGTGGGAAATTTGGACATCCGGTTATGCACAGTTGGATAATACCAGTGTAGTGATTTACGTTACCGTCGTTGACCTTTTTGAGTCAAAGAATCTCCACTTTACAGGCTTAATCTTATAGCCTAGGCCATGCTACAGTATGGTCTAAATCTCAATTTATCATATTGCGTCATGAATAGACGTAGGCAAGTAAATTTAAAGAATTAGTAACACCAATAATATGAACAAAGATTATACATTATATAATGCTTATATTGTAGGCCTATATCAATTGTTGATCTGTGTTCTCCGAATAGGGACATTTTCTTAAATGTCAGGCAAGTCATCAATATTTATTGGGGCACGTTGGAGCTAAATTGTGTTGTAAACATGTACAAATGTATGTAATTTATTAATTACAAGAGGGATTCCAAAACATTTTGGTCTGCCGAAACCCTTTGATCTAAAATATTTAGGCCTACTCGAAGTATCCCTCTTGTGGTTACACTTTATTTTTTAAGATGACAAAGTTACATTGCACTTACTTCAAATAAGTAGCTGAGCAATATTAATGAACTACATAATGTGTAACTACGTCACCTTAAAGTTTACTTTCAATAATTGAATTTAGTGTTCTAATATGTAATATGTTAATATGTTAACATTTTTATTGTTATTTTTTAATCGTTTATTTTAATTTAACATTTTATGATGTAATTATTAGCTTTTCAAAAAAAAAAAAAAAAAAAAAAACCACACAGTTTGGGAAACTTTGGAAACCAGTTTGGGAAACTTGTCCAAAAAAAAAAAAAAAAAAAAAAGGTTTGATATTTTTGTGTTAGTAAAACATTTTCTTTGTTTGAAAAAATTTTGGTAAATTAGTTACGTTTTTTTTTTGTGTTTTTTTTTTTTTTTTTACAGTTTGTTTAATGGAAGCTTCCATTGCTTCCACTCCATTACAATCGATTTTGTGCATATACAAAAATAAAAATAGCATATCCAGAGAAATATTCAGTGGCGTAAATGGACTAAATATGTGATACGCAGCACCTATATTCTAAGTATGTGTTTATGATCACCTCAGTGCATTATTATCAACAATGAGTGAAGTTGGAGTATAAAGTCATGTGATGTTGGGAGGTGCCTGAGTCCTCAGAAACACGCTGCTGTAGTTCAGGGACAAACACAACTCTCAGTTCACACAGTGACGAACGCGCGGGACGAGTTATCTCTCCAGTTGATCAAGTTTTCACCCCGTCTAACATTATATGAATGTGAAAGTGCCTCGATGTGAATCATCATGGAACAAGAGGAGAGCAAAATCTCGGTGTGGGTATGCCGGGAGGAGAAGCTGGTGTCCGGACTGTCCAGACGCACCACCTGCGCGGACGTGGTAAAAGTGTTACTGGAGGACCAGAGCTTACAGCAAGGCGCGATGCTCAGCGGTACTCCGCAGTCTTACTGCATCGTGGAGAAATGGAGGGGGTTTGAGCGGATTCTTCCGAATAAAACGAAAATCCTTCGGCTCTGGGGCGCTTGGGGAGACGAGCAGGAAAACGTGCGCTTCGTCCTGGTCAGAAGCGATGCGTCGCTGCCCAACAGCGGACCGAGGAGCGCCGAGGCTCGGGTCGTGCTCAGCAAAGACAGCCCCTGCACCGCGAAAACCACCACGCCGTTTTCACAAGAAAAACAGCGCAGGATTGTGCGAAAGGCTTTTAGAAAGTTGGATAAAATTAATAAAAAGAAAGAGGAGGTTTCCAAAGACAAATCTGCGGAGAAAATGGAAACGCTCGTTCATCTTATCATCTCGCAGGATCATACGATTCGCCAGCAGGTACAGCGAATAAAAGAGCTGGACAGTGAAATCGAGAGGTATGAATCAAAAGTTCACTCTGACAGAATGAAAATACACGGCGTAAACTATGTGCAAGACACGTATTTGCTCGACCAGGGCTTGGATACGGATGCCAGCGCGCATCCGGACGCGTCCTTTGCGCAGTTTGAGGAATACGCGTCACGCTGCGACCAAGTCATTCAACTTCAGGAGGAACTAACCGAGAGGGAGGCTCTGATGGAGATACTTACAGGTGAGATACAAGAAGAACTCAACCAAAGGTGGATGAGACGGCGGCAGGAGGAGCTCTCCAACAAAGACGCGAACAGCGCTGGAGAAGAAACGGCTCTCAGGGTGACTTCTGTACCCGAGGAACCGGTTTCAGTCGCTCCGGACCTCCTAACGGACACTGAACTCCAGTTAGAGGAGGAGAGGATCAAAACACAGCTGGATACGAGTCTATACATCGGGCTGCGCTTGAACACTGATCTGGAGACGGTGAAGAGCGACTTGGATATGAGTGAGGAGCTTTTGGGCGCGAAGGAACAGGAGTTGAGGGAATTACTTGAAAAGGTTCACAGATTGGACGAGCTGGAGGGGAAACAGGCTGATGGCAGCAAAGATGAGGGAAAAACTGAACAACTGCCTTCCGTAGACAAAGACAATGTATGGGTAGAGCAGGCGAGGGGACTGTCAAAAACATGCGGCAATGATGATGATTCGGACACCGGACTGAGTTCAATGCACAGCCAAGACTCGGATAACGCACCTGTTTGCGAGTCACTTGTGTGACTGTCGAATCATTCAATATGACGCGAACTCAGGGAATATTTCACCTCTCTAGATTTCAGCAATATTCTCTCTTTATAAGAGAGGAATGCATGTAAATTATACCAGTGTAGTGTTATGATCGCCTCACTCTCTAATTGCCTCACAAGGTGCAGACTATCAAATTAATACTAATTAACCGATGCATAGACAGAGATGTCCACTGTGTGCTGACTAATGTTATAGGCTACCAACACTATGTATTTGTGTTATGTAGCCTTATGTTTAAACGTTAGAATTAGAGTTTTGTGGTTTAGTGCATCTAGCTTCGCTCTACCTAAATATAAATATAAAATTTACAGTGTTTCCTTTCTGGGGAAATATGATGGAATGATGTATTTTTGTCCAATCAAATGCTCTTTATAATGAGCTTGACTAGCAAACGACTGAACATACTGACGACTGACAAAACATATTGAACATCGCAGTTTTTTTTGTTTGTTTGTTTTTTTGTGGCTGGGAAGTTAAATGAGTAGTTCACTTTAAAAAAAAAAAACTTTTGCTGATAATTTACTCACCCCCATGTCATCAGAAATTAAGGTTTTTGATGAAAACATTCCAGGATTTTTCTCCATCGAGTTTTTTCGAGTCATGAGCACAGACTCATGAACCATGATTTGCTAGACAGATTGCAGGTGGTATTAGGGGGTGGGGCATTCTCCTTTTAGAGAGCATCTGATTGGATAAAAATAAGTGCAGTGCAGGATGAGTCATCAATTTGTTTTGGTATTTTTTACTAGAAGAGTGACATTGCAAATACAAATGTTTATAGAGAATTTTGTCAACATTTAGCATAATACAACTTCTCAAAGTTAACGCACATCGACTAAAAAGCCCAAAACTCTAATTTGTTTATTTAACTGGGTCTTTAAATGTCTAGAATTATTTATTGTTCAACATTTAGGCGGATAAAATAGTGCTAACCACTTCCATCTTCACCAGGTGACTAATTACAATGATTCACTTAGAGCTTTTACACAAGGAATCAATTTGCATAACCAGAAAAAATTCTGAGCTGTGGGAACTAAAGTTGCGTGTGAAGCACTGCTGTTTTTTTCACTTCTGAGGAGCTGAATCCCTGTTTTCTTACAGTGAAGAGAAAGACTGAAGCAATTTCAAAACAAGACTGTTTTGATTTAAACTAAATGTAATGTCAGTAAAGTGCAGTAAAGTCATTTTTTCTTTACACCCATTCATTTTCTTGTCACAAGGGACCTTTCAGCATCAAATGTATTTTGTGGTTGACTAATTTCATGCAATGAATTTGATTTTCTCCGTTGCAACTAATAGAAAAATTATCAAGTGGAATGCGCATGATATGTTTTATGAATGCTGTTGCAGCATTTCATCTCAATATGTGGATGCTTACAAACTCATTTATGAATTATATTCATCTGAATTAGAATTAAAGGAGTAGTTCATTTAAAAAAAAACTTTTGCTGATAATTTACTCACCCCCATGTCATTCAAGATATCCATGTCATTCTTTCTTCAGTCGAAAAGAAATTAAGGATTTTGATGAAAACATTTCAGGATTTTTCTCCATATAATGGACTTCATTGAGAACCAAAACAGTTCAAGGTCCAAAAGACAGTTTCAGTGCAAACTGCAAACTGTTCAAGGGCTTTAAACGATTCAAGATGATGAATAAGGGTCTTATCAAGCGTACCGATCGATCATTTAAAAAATAAAAACAAAGTTTAAGTTTTATAAGCTCAAATGGTCACCTTGCTGTTCTGTGATGCGCGTGTTCGAACACGTTTATCAAAATGAACAAATCTTTTCCCGAGTCAACTCGTTCTTTTCGTTCGTTGAATGAACCAAATGAAACGAAAAAAGATTTGTTCATTTTTTATAAACGATTTCGAACAGGAGAGTCACGAACATGCATCACAGAACAGAGCAAGGCGACCATTTGAGCGTATAAAACTTAAACTTTGTTATTTATTTTTTTAAATGAGTGATCATCGTTTCGCTTGATAAGACCCTTATTCATCGTCTGAAATCGCACTGTTTGCACTGAAACTGTCTTTTGGACCTTGAACCATTTGGTTCCCATTGAAGTCCATTATATGGAGAAAAATCCTGAAATGTTTTCATCAAAAACCTTAATTTCTTTTTAACTGAAGAAAGAATGACATGGATATCTTGGATGACATGGGGGTGAGTAAATTATCAGCAAAAGTTTTTTTAAAAGTGAACAACGCCAAAATCAAACTCTAAACTTTCTTGCTGTTGTAGTACAAATGCATTATGAAGCATAAAGTCATATATACACTAAAAACATGCCACAAACTGTACATTTGGCTCTGGCATGACCTCAGCAGTAACCAACACAAAGTTTCTTAAGGTTGGGCAGGGCATCCATCCAACCAACCCTCAATGCAGAAATGTCACAGAGTTCAGGGATTCGGTGGTGTATGAAAAGGATTTAAGAGCTAAGCCTTAAATGTGATGTTTAAAAACAGAGGAAGAAAAGGGATAGATCCACCCTCCCATTTCGTTCTCAATTACGTAGTTTTGAAACAGATGAATTATGGTATTTGGAAAAGCCCTAGGTCAGCACTCTCCAAATTTGCAGATAAAACAGGCGATTGTGTAAAACAGTGTTTTTTACGTTCCATCTCTTCAAGTTATCATATAAACAACATCAAATTAAAGTTAAACCCCCGGGTTCACAGAAGGCTTAAGCCTAGTCCCAGACTAAAATACATATTTGAGCTGTTTGAATTGAAAGCAACTTGCACTGATATGCGTTTTGTTTTGTTTCTAAGACAAATATATAAAAGCTATTTTAATGTCCGAATTGAACTAAGATCTAAGCCCTGTCCAAAGAGAACAGAGATGCTTTACAATACAGTACACAGTAGTATACTTCTACTTAGTACGCCATTAGATTTAGGCTCTAAAAAAAATGCCATTTATTTGTCAATTAATAATGAGGCATTTCAAAATGAAGCAAATCCATCGGAAGTCTTTTAAAAAAGGGGGGAAATTCTGGGCCTGGTTTCCTGCTGGCAACTGTGTGTCCTGTGATTAAAGTCAAAGAGGAGGGGACAGATGATGAAGCGCCATTAATCTGGATTGGATTGAACCATTTTGAATAAACAAGAGCTCTGACGGGTTTGGAAAAGATTCAAGAACAGCTGGACGAGCAGAGATGCACAGCGTGCCAATGTGGGACAAACATTCAGTGTTGAATCAGGAGAAGAAAAATGACATTCAGCAAAACCTTTAGGATTATCCACGGGATCCAAGAACGGCTGTATTGTAAAAACGTAGATGTAATGTTTGCTATTATTTATTGTCCTCTTTATCAATCATCAGAAATAAAAGCAGGGGTTTTGTGACGATAAACCAGTGTGTTATGGATTCTGAGCTGACACAGGCTCATTAAACACACATAATGGAGATCACCATACAGTTTTGGCAGGTTCAAATGCATTCAATAAGTCTGTTAAGCACTTTAAATGACGTCTTAAAGTTAATTTTGCAAGGGCGCATTCAATAACCGCTGTCATTCATTACAGAGAATGATGCGTAAATGATTGACACATGAAAAAAATACCTCAAAGGCAAAAAAGTGTGTCAGTTTTGTCCTTGGCATCAACGTTAATGCATGGAATGAGCTAATTGTTGTCTTAGATTAAGCTTAGATTACAACTGTGAAACGGACAAATTTTAACCGCTAGGCTAGATTAAGCAGCCATTGTTAGAAGCATGTAGCGTTTAGCATAAAGAAAACAAGCTTTGCAGCTTTTATCACTGGCAATGATGTTTCTTGTTAAGACACTGTAGGTTACCAAAGCAACAACTAGAAATAACATCAACAAAACACCACTTTATTTTTCTTTGCATTTCTTTTAGACACCCATCTCTGCAGTAAAAACTATAGGGTACAATGGGGCTAAAGGCACACCTTAAGAAACGTTTACTTTATTGCACAAAAAACAATTGATGGAGCAACAGATTTGGTGTGAAAATAAATCATAAAAGTGGTTTGTTATAGTTTGAAATGGTAAAAGGCTCACCAGCATGAGGAAAAAGGTGCAGATTTATACAAATACTTCAGTTCAAATGATGTTTTTAATAATGTCTTGGTTAATACTTGTTCTAAACAATCGCTTTAGCAAAGTTATTTTATATTTGTAATATTTTCAGTTTTATTTTTGTTCAATGCTGTCATTAAAAATGTTAGTATAAAAATATATTTTTTTAAAATACAGCAACCAAATTATTAAAAAATTAAAGAGTCTGAAAGGAATGAGAATTGAAGGAGATCCCATGATACTTTAATAAAGGTTTACAGTAGTAACAATAAATTATACTTTATTATACAATGATTATCTTTTTTTTAATATGATGGATTTTTCAAACCTGAAAATCATTCACTTTAAAAAAACAATTTTGCTGATAATTTACTCACCCCCATGTCATCCAAGATGTCCACGTCTTTCTTTCTTCAGTTGAAGAGAAATTAAGGTTTTTGATGAAAACATTCCAGCATTTTTCTCCATATAATGGACTTCAGTAGGAACCAAACGGTTCAAGGTCCAAAAGACAGTTTAGGTGTCAGAATAAGTGTCTTATCAAGCGAAACGATCGCTCATTAAAAAAAAAAAAATTTACAAAGTTTAAGTTTTATATGCTTAAATGCTTGCCTTGCTCTGTTCTGTGATGAGCGTTCATGACTCTCCTGTTCGAACTCGTTCATCAAAATGAACGAAACTTTTTCCGAGAAAATTTGTTCATTTCGTTCGTTGAATGAACCAAATGACACGAAAAAAGATTCGTTCATTTTGATGAACGAGTTCAAACAGGAGTCACAAACACGCATCACAGAACAGAGCAAGTCGACCATTTGAGCTTATAAAACTTAAACTTTGTTATTTTTTTTTTAAATGAGCGATCATCGTTTCGCTTGATAAGACCCTTATTCATCGTCTGGAATCGTTTAAAGGCCTTTCAACAGTTTGCCCTGAAATTGTCTTTTGGACCTTGAACCGTTTGGTTCCCATTGAAGTCCATTATATGGAGAAAAATGCTGGAATGTTTTCATCAAAAACCTTAATTTCTTTTCGACTGAAGAAAGAAAGACATGGACATCTTGGATGACATGGGGGTGGGTAAATTATCAAAAAAAAAAAAAAGTGAACTACTCCTTTAAATCTACAACATTTTTAAAAACATCCAATATTTGCGCAATATTGCACCAAGAATCAGACAAATTTCCACGCGCATCTTGAAAAGCATATGTTTTGGAAAGTGCAGCGGCATATTCTTTGCGCCATCTAGTAGTTTAGAGGAAAATAAAATCAAAAGGCACTTTTTACCCTGGTGCGCCTTTAGTCCCGTTGTACCCCACATTGTAGGCACTTTCATGGGTCATCATAGGCACTCTGATTAGTCTGTGACTACACAGTCCCATACGCAGCAGAGACACACTCCTCTCATAACCATCACTCAAATTTTGTGTGACCTTCTGTTGGATCGGACCAGACGGGATAGCCATCGGTGCCCTCGTGCATCACTGAGCCCTGGTCACCCGACACCCTGTGGCCGGTTTGTGGTTTGTCTCTTCTCGGACAATCTTTGCTTACCATCTAATCTACCCAGACCTGTGACTGGCCATAATGTTTTGGCTCATTCGTGTATATATCAACTAAACTCCGTGACCAGCATGTGAGTCATTCTGCAAAACTATTAAACGCTGAGGATGCTTTCCAGCCCCTCCTGCACCTGATAAGGTGAATTCCTGCTTTTCTGTGAGATTCAATCTGAAGTGAGGCAGCACTAACATGTTTCAGTATGATGACAGCTGATGAACTTGTATATATTCAGCAGCTGAGAATAAAGCACTGTTAAATAAGATGTCGCAGGTGCACACACACACACACCTGCTCGGGACAAATTTAAAAACCTGTTTATATGGAATAGGCACGAGTGACATAACATGACAGCGCATGTTAGGGAAATGAACCGAATGCTCGTTTTATAACATCTGACGATAAAATGGGCAGCTATATTGTTAAAAAAGAAAGATGGATGTTTCTTGGTCAGAATGAACACTTAATTTTTTGAAATACACGGACAGAACAGCTCTGTACTTGCCATGACACACATGCACACGTGGACTGACAGATTGAGCGGGAGATTGAGACATTATGTGATCTCATGTGACTTGCACAAGAAGATTATAAATAATAGTTTCCTAGGGCAATGCCTTAAGAGAAGATTAAGATCGGCCAATAGCGAAGTTTAGTTAAATTCCAAACGCAGTGCACACAGACATACAGTAATGGTGAAAATATTAAAGCTGCCAGAGAATCTGTCCTGCCCGGAGATTAGGTCACTTCCTCCCTTCTGCCATGGGCTTTTTAGCATCACTTTACGTTGTATTAGTCAAATTATGTTGTTGCAAAATATATATATATATTTCATATACATCTCATAAGTCCGAATGCATTAACAATGTTTTCACTGTATTTTGAAGCTGGGATGAAATGCTGGGGGAGGGATTTGTAGAATTAAGAGGCCGTCCATAATAGAGCGTGAATTTCTCTGCAGTGATTTACAGTAGAGGAATGTGAGTTTGTAATAAGGATTACTCATTTACAAAAGGTAAACACATCGGGCCCATTTCCTTGACCCCAGTGACAGCCAAAGACAAACCAAGTGGATGAGGAAACAGGTTCTGGCTGAGACGCAATGTTCCACAGAACATGTTTTTGTGTTCAACTGCTCTGCATTTTAATCGTGCTTCAATGCCTTATTAGACAATATCTTTGACGGTTCAGCAAATATGAGTCTCGAGACTTTGCCTCGGGCAACTTCAAAGATGCCTATCTAACGACAGGTTGAAATAAAATTAAAAAAAGCACATTTTGAAATCATAGCCATATTAAATCAACAATATTAATTGATAATATCATTGTTAATTCTTAATTTCACATTCTGTGCATCAAAATTGTTTTAAAATGTGAGATGTAGGGAAGCGAAATGAATCAAACAAAAGGTCTGGAGATGCGTTTTGAGTTGAGTGCCGCATTTTTAGATGCTGCAAAAGATGCAAACGCAGACACGTCTATCTAACAAAGAAAAACAGTGGAAAAGCAGTGCAGTGGAATAAAAAAATAGTTTTACCAGACCTCAGTGTTGAAAGATGCCTCAAAAGACAAAAAAAATTGAGCGCAACGGTTAAATAAGTCCATCTAGTGCATGTTCACATAAAAAACAGCGGACAAGCAGAGAAGTGGAACGCAAAAATGTGAGACGCAAGTATGTAAACATGCATTATTAAATTTCGTTTACGTTTCTCGAAACTTCAAGTGGACCGTGTATCGGCAATAACAGTGATGTCAGCACACCTGATATTACCACAAGTCCTGCACACTTCCTGTTTTCCCAGACTTTCCCTGTCTCAAATTGAAAACGCATAGGGTGGAGGAAAACTCACGGGGCATTTAACAGGTTTTCAGCAGAGCAAGTTGGGACACCTGCTCTGGAAGAAAGAAAACAAATTTGCCCCCACTTTACCTGTCAACGATTGTAATCTCATATCAGATAGGCTAATGTTACCCTGTATACAATTTGGTGGCAAGCATGCTTAAAAGTATTGTATCAAAAAAATTCACACAACATGCATCAAAAAGTACATGTTTTTGTATATTTCATCCCAAGTGTGGATAACTGGTTTGAAGGATTAGCTAATTGCTTGTGAATTAGGCGGGACATCCTTCATCTGACCCTGAGGAGTGATGTATGATGCGTTTATTGCATTCAAGTAATCACCTGCATTACATCTAATTGGGGTTCATGAGCAAAGAATTTGGATATAGCTATGGAAATAAAAAATATATTTGCCATATTTGCATGATAAATCCAGTCTGGTGACATTATAGGTTATCTGATGTAATCTGTCTGGAGAAACAAAAGCAATCTTTTCTAAGAGTGAAGATGCGCTTTGCAAAAATGAGTCAAAATGAATATGTTCAAATGTGCCGGATACTAATTTTAACGCTCATGCATCCCAATAATATGAATCTCAGGAAGCAGATGGCTTTTCGCCCTTTCCTGCAAAATGTTTCCAAAATGCACTGACGAAATGAGAGGAAGAGAAACAAAGTGCGAGTGTGTGTGCAGGTTATTTTGAAAGAGAAAACCAGAATTTCTCTTTCAGTCTCTTGTTACACCTGGTTGTTGCCGGCTTTCTTTCCAAAGAACCTGCATACTCAAGAGGTTATTTAGAGGGGGGAAACTGTCAATTCTTTGTTCTAATGTTACCATGCCTGGATCTTTTCAGATGCCTTTAAATGTAGATTATATTATTTTACTCTTATCCCAAACCCACACAACTAAAAATATGATTATCCATCATAAATACATGATTTATTACATTTAATAATATAATAGTGCTGATAGTATCAACAAATAATTAATTTAATACACAAATAATTAATCATTAAGGGAAAATAATAATTTCAATATGGGTTGTTAAATTATTTAAATAAATAAATAAATAAATAAACATAAATTATATGAATTATAATTTTTAAATATATAAATATACATTTAAATTATTAAGAGATTACAACTATTAAAAGTTTTATTTGTTGTGGTGGATTTTTTGTTATTTAATGCTTGATAAGAAAAAGACCACCTATAAACAAAGTACTTGTGTCATTTCCAGTCAAGATGTAATTTTGCCAAAATTCTGCAAAAAGAAAGAATGTATTTGTGTACATTCAGGATACACATAGCTGTGAAATTAGCCTCAGCAAGACAAAGGAGTCGCAATTTAAAAAAAAGTCAAAAAGTAATTTCCAAAATCATAATCACTGATAATTTGTAAAATTAAAATAAAAAATAAATTGTAAACTATAAGCATCATAAATACATGAATTACTACATGCAAAACATGTAAACGAGTGAAATATATAATTTCAATAAAATGTAAAAAATATATTTTTTATAATATTGTGAAAATAATTTATTATATTATTTATATAAATGTGTGTCATTTCCAATTAAAAAATATTTTTAAATTAAAAAAAAAAAATGAATTGTGTGTTTTCAGGATACATAAAACGCCAATTGTGAAATTAGCTTAGTAGTTGGCTATTTTGTTCCAAAAATGTTATAAAAGAAATTTCCAAAATCATCCTTTCCATCAGAGAATGCTATCAATCTTAAAATATAATTAAGCATCATAAATAGATGAATCATCATTTCCATCACAGAATGGTATTAAACCTGATCCACCATTAGAGATGTACTGGAAATGACACTATGGTGGAAACACTACTATCAAAGCCTTGGGCCCTTTTCTCCAGGGACGGAAGCTCATGAGCCTCAAGGAAGCCATCAATAATTAAACCCCATTTGCTTTTACACACAGTCTGGGCAGATGTTAACGTGTTTCTAACATATGCTGTCAAAGCCACTTCCGAGAACAGCAAGGAAACAAATTACATCCCGAATGAAGCCCCCAAACCAAGACATCCCTTTAGGGCAGACCACCTCTCATCTGTCCCGACCCAAACGGCTACATGAAAACTGACCTTCTTCCACCAAATAAAAGCCACAACAAACACAACATAGCATGTTGGCCTCAAAGTATCAGCTTTAAACAGGCTGATATATTCACTTCTGTACAGCCTTCAGGCAAAACATTGACAAAAAGCCAAACGATCTGGAAATCATATTGCAATCAGTCAGAGTTAAATTGTAAATGTTTGACTCTTTTCATGGCGGCTTTCATTTTCATTTAAACGAAACAAGGTGACAGCAATATGCAAGATGCGTCCTGGGATCAAAGCGGACTTTCGTCTTCCCACGCTTTGTCATCACAAACAATATCTTTAATGGGTTATTGGTGATGAAATATAAATGGTTCATCAGAATAACAAGCACATTAGAGAGAGGAGGAAGTTCAAACGGATGGGGATGTTTCTCAAATCCAAACAAAGCTGACCTCTGTGCGCATTCAGCTTTCAGAGCAGCAAAAACCTGCCGGCTTTGATCCTGAACTAGCGGCTTTCAGCCATTACAAGGTCATGAAGGTTCATTCAAAGCATTCCTCGACTTAATAGGTCACTACGCTAATAGATTATGTGGAGATGGGTGGGAGAGGGTTGACACAGGTATGCAGTGTTTCGCAGGGGTTTCGCAAGCAAAAGGCCCATGCAATGTACAAGAAGAACTTCTCACAATCTTAAAAGATGATTTTTTATACCGTGCAACTGAAAAGTGTAACTATTTCACTTATAGTATGGTGACCACACATCAAAACCTACTGACCCTAAACTTTTGAAAGGCGGTGCATGTTCACTGCATTTTATTCTATTTATGACCAATTTCAATATATCAGGTTTTATAGTACCATCTTTTTTTTTTTGTTGCTTCATGGAATTAGTTAATTCCCAAGTGAACTTTAAGATTTTTTGTTTGATTGTTTTAAATCAATGTTGTGACTCATCTCAGAGCTGGTTGAACAAGTTAAAAGCTTAAAGTCTTTACTGACAAATTTGCTGAAATCTGTTTGATGAAAATGAATGGAAACATATGAAACCATGTAGCAGCCACAAGAACCTAGCAATTGCTTAAAACACCCTAGCAACAACCTAGTAACCACCCAAAACACAGTAGCAAACACTTAAAACAACATAGAAACCACCCCAGTACACTACACAACACTCAAAACCCCCTGTCAACCACCCACAACACCCCAATTATGAGCTTTACATGAAAAGCAGCAAAAACATTCAAGTCTGCTCCTTTGTTTTTTAGTTTTACTTTGTGTATGTTGTAGTAAACGGCACCAAAAAACCTTTTCAATAGTGGTCAGTGACTAATCCTCAGTTTAAAGTTAATTTAGGCCATTAAAGATGCTTTGAATGGGTAAAGAACTGAAATACTGGCTGTTCTCCAAGCTTCATTTGAGGGGAAGTCAGCCGGTGAAAGTGCGACAAAATCTAACAAGACTAATGATAAGACTATCTCAGGATAATCAATCAGCTTTTCAGTGTGTGAATAAAGCCCTTCCCACGTTACTCTTTATGTTGACTTAACAAGCACACAACTACAAATTTACCTTTTACGTGTGTGAATGTGGAGCGTTTCAGGACTGAATCTATATGCTCACTTGCAAACAGAAAAAGGCCTTCGAGGGGTATGAAGCGGGACAAACAGAGGAGGAGATAAAACAACATTTCAGAGAAAAACAGAAACCGGCTCCTCCACTGTTTCATGACATCAGTGCATGTCTCGCTCGCGTGTGGCGGTGTTAATTTGAAACCTACACCTCAGATAATTACAGGGCCGTGACGCTCAGACACTATGACACATAAACGCAAAAGCGCACATGCTCTCACACTCTTTAAAAAGTTGTCTGTTTTTGTATCTTGTCACTGTACTCCAACTAGCAAGTACCAGCCTCTTACCAGAGAAGGCTGTGAACCTACAGTAGAGAGGCCTGTAGAGAGGCCATTTAGGGCCAGATTAAGGCTCAGCGCAAACCCTCATTTGATGTTAATAAACTACTGTCAGGATTCACTAAAAACATGCAGTGAAAAATTAGCGTGCTTTTTGCGGCTGAAGTGCATGTGCATTTGTTGGAGTTTCTCTTTCAAATGGAAAGTTTATGGGAGGAGAGAATTTAAAAGAATCACTCAAGGTGATTTACTAAGGTTTGCGCAAGTCAATTTACTAGTATTTGGACCATTATTTACAATAAAGGATGAACCAGAAACAGACGTATTAAACCAGACGCTAATTTGCGCTGCTCTTAGTAGATTGTGTTGGTCATTATGGAACTGACTGGGTTGTGTCTGGCTGGGTTGTGGCTGTGTTTTTTTGGAATAGCATTCTCGTGCTAATTTGCCCTGTTTTGTAAATCTGGCCCTTAGTCTCCAACAAGCACGGTTTTTAATTTAATTGACATACACAATATTAAATTCACAATGTTAAAACCACTACCTTGATTTGACTGGAATATTAACTCGCATACTTGGAAAACAAATAAAGTTAAATAAAGTAAATTAAATCTTGTAATAAAGATAATTCTTCTGTGATAATTTGAAGAAAATCTGACACTCAGATTTTGGTGAAGCTCAGACACAACTTAAACTGATTTAAACAATGGGAAGAAAATTAAAACGATTCCTAGCAGGATGGAAATAAAGTGCTGGCAAGTTTTCCATTGCTCACTTCTTAAAATTAGGGTGTCAACTTGAAATCGATCTTCCTTTTGAAATGATGATATGCAATTTCAGCAATTTTATATAACAGGATACGATTGAATATATCCATGTATTTGTCCAGTTAGGACAGGAACTCTGAGTCAAGAAGACTAGCCAAAAAGTTTTTTATGAATTAATCTTTTATTAAACTGCTATAAAAGCTTTAAAACATTTATTGATGGAATAGAGAATGCTAAATTCATACATAAACATTCACTAATTTAAAGTTCGTAGTGCACATTAGCAGCATCTCCAGAGACGTTACAGGAGGAGTCTGACAAGGCCTGATTTAATTGTCAAATGGCAGTGTTTCATTGTGCAGTTATGAAGTGAGCACACCTCGTTCCATAGCGAGTCCCACGTGGTCTCAAATTAGCGGCGATTCTCGCACTTGACTTGCTGTCATTGGGCACGTGATGAAGTTTCTCTCGTTCAGCGATGGACGTCGTGTAGATGCATTCCTTTGTTTACAAACACAAAGTATAGTAGTTAGTCAAGGTGTGGGTCAAAATGACTTTCAGAACAATAATAGCATGATCACAGTTTCTGTCCTTGCCCAGCTCATGGTTCACTTACGAATTTGAATCTGCAACCTGTTAGACTATAAAAATAAGATTTAAAAAAATTGCATGCCTTAATAAATTGCATAACTAAAATTAGACCCAGTATAGATTTAAACTACAGTACAAGGGAAATGAAGCACATTTCATGTGAATGTAGCAACAGAAACAGCCCGTTGTAACAACTGTTCTTATAGGCCCTGCAGCTTGTGCTCTACAAAACTGAGTGGTTCTCAGCTAAAGCCACCTCAGGCAACAAGAGCACTCTCGTCCTTTATTGTCTCGCTCTAGTCTCTCAGGAGTGCTTAAAATATCACATTGACACAAGTATTAGAATAGTAATAAACAGCACACTGGCAAACATTAATGCTTGCGTTTTTCAGAAAATCTGGTAACGAACAAAAAAATATTTTTAGTTTTTACAAATTTAAGCCGATTGCACAAAATTAACTTAAAGCAACAAGTAGTAACTTTTCCTCTGTGGTCGCCCTACAGGTTGGAAGCGGAATTGTCCATTACCGCTGACGTAAATAATTTATCCTACGGTCGCACACACGCTCGCTCGCTGTATATCTAGCACCAGTTTTGGAATGAACAATGTCCACAGACAAGGTAAAGTATGTGGCATGATTTCATGAAAATATGATGTATCAGAAACGGAGAAAAACTAAATAATGACTATTGTAACGCTTGATGTAAACCGTCAAATTTGTAGTTTTCTTATGTCTCATTAGAACTACAGATCTGGTAATCTTACCTAGCGTGGTTGGTTATAGCATATATAGGACCACAAAGCAGAGGCAGAAGTGCCTTTCACCCTGTTACGACTTGACGAACCACTAAAACGATTTTTGGAAACATTATTTTAAGGTAAAAAAAAATCTTACATAGTGCTGCTTTAAGTTTTGATGTTCAAGAATTGTTGCATTAGCTTATTTGAATCAACTAACCGGAAAATCCACTAAAAATCTAATTTTGTGATAAGATTGTTATCAAAGATAACAAGCTCCTCTTTTTCATATGAACTCTTGCTTTAAAAGCATTTTCCATCTGAGGAGAATCACACATTCCCCAGCTGGAGCTATGAATAGGGCCGATCTGTTTCCACATCACTATGTCCACAAAACACAAGCCCAGTGGTGGTTAAACGGTGTGCTAAGCATGCTTTCAGATTAAAAATGCGTTATCCCAGTATGACTCTTTCAAGCTCCCCAGAGAGCTCTGCAGTCTATCATATGCACTAGTATGCAGTGTGTCCGTATTGACCAGCTGCTTTCCACTGCACACTCACTGGAGTCCGCCACAATTGTGTTTAAGAAGATTATTCTTTAGAGTTTAGCCATGCTGGATTTAGCGTTTGTCGGTTCTGTGAGGTGCAGAAGGCCCAGAGAGAGCCACTGAGACAGAGCCGCCTGGAGGACAATGGAGGTGTAGAATGGCCAGAAATACTGATCTCACAGAGTCTTGATGGATTTAAATGCGGTCCGACGGACATTAATACACATATTCAAACACGACTCAACAGATGTTCTTAAAGAACATCAATGACACCAAACAGTATTGGTTCTTGTGTGTAAGATTGAATATATGAAATAATATTTCTCTATTCTACAACTTAAAAAGAATTAAAATTAACAACTTGCATGGTGCTTTTTTGTCCGTTATGATCACTGCACAGAAAACCTGCAGTGAAAAATTTCTCCTTTTGTGTTACATGGAAAAAAAGACAGTCACCTGGGTTTGGGATGACATATTTGGGAACAAACTCTCTAAAATGTTTAAAAAAAAAAGCTGCTGTTGCTTAAAAGGATGTGGGAAAAACAAATATTTGGGTTTACCAAATATCTATAATTCCTTGGTTCATTAAAGAACCTTGCAGGCCTCTTGACCCTGGACAGCATAACACTGCCTAAGAGTGATTTGGACATGAACATATGTGAACAGGTTGGAAGGAAGTGGCAAAGCCCTGAAGGTGTAAATGTTATCGGTGTCATTTAAATATGGGGGGGGGGGGAAACACCATTTTAGTGTTCAAAATATTTTAAAGCCGGAAAATATGACTTCATAATTATGATTTTATATGATTTTGTATGCTGTCATCAAAGCAAATACTAAGAAATTTTAGTAAACTTCAAGTCAAATATTTCTCCGTTATTATAACTAAAGTTTTTTATATATATACTAAAGTTTCAGACTTATGGACCCTATAGATTTAATTTTGACGGTACCATTTATCAATATTCATGCTTGAATTACACTTAGGCAACTAAACCTCATTTAGTATTTCTGTGGATACAACAGAAGTGAGCTTGAACAGTGGATTTGGTGGAGCTTGTACTGTAGCAACATCATCTGGAGTCAGTTAAAGATATGCAAACATATTCAAACAATTTCAATTACACCAAGTATACATGAACTAAACTGGAATGAATGAAAACATATAGATACAAACATATATATGAATATGCAGAAAGAGAAGTATCCTTGAAAGAAATTTGAAGTGGCATCTTCACACCTCTTCAAAAGTAATAAAGGTCAGCACATTGATTGTGTGCAGGACAAAAGGCAGGTGTGTGTGTGTGTGACGAAGAAAGGTCCAGATCATTCCTCTCGTTTGGGAAATATTTGCATAGTTAAAGAAAGCAAAAGTCCAAAGACCCGCACTCCTCATTTAGTACCAAAGATCCAACCTATACATTTCCATCAATACAGCTATTAAATTTGCATGGCCAACATTTTATATTTCTATGAATGTTTGAATAAATGGCAAAATCTTGTAAGCCTAATCTCCCTTTAAATATAAAATAATTTGGCTAAAATCGAAGGAAGAATGGCACGCACAGTGAATTAGGAGAAACTTCAGGTATAAATATATTGGATTTCATTCAAATCATAAAAGTAAAATATTTAGATCCATATAAAAACTTTAATTCAATATACTGCACTTGTTTGAGAAAACATAAAACATATAATATAGCATAACAGCTATTAACTGTGCACTAATTATATTTACTACTGAGTTTTTATCTTAGCAACATGCTAATGTCAACCTCTATTGGAATAAAATAGTCAAGTCGCCTGTGCATTTCTAATCAGCCATGAAGTTAATTGCTACTAGGCTTTGGAAGAGAGCTAAACTATTGCTCACCTGTCTAAATCATATTTAAAACAACCGAGTAACCATGCACTTTAGAAACTTCGCACGGACTCGGGTTTCAAAACAAGATGGAAAGAAATTCCCTAATGACTCTTTCTTCTGGGGAGGACACGGACTTCTAAACAGCAGGGTGATGCTGGGAAATCAGGAGCTAACCTATGAATAAGTAAACGCCACTCCGGCTCTGTGTCGTTAATCATGGGAGTTTGTCCGACACGCACTTCCCTTGGGATTTGATCCTACCACATCGTTCCTCAGTGTTGTTTACGCAACACCTATAGCAGAGCCAACAATACGGTCACTGGAATCTCTATGTGATCAGATAATATCAGCAGTTCCCTGATCACCTTTCCTACTTACGCTCACCGTTGTTACGCAACTATCGCACCTGAGCGAACGACAAAGGATATCGCACCCATATCCAACAGCCCGGCATGAACCTAACCACATAGACAAATGTGTGCTGTATTTCAACCCATGTATTCCATCACTACATTGTCAGAGTTGCCAGATATGCTGTAATCTTTCCCCCTGGGAGCCCGTGGAAACAAGATACAGAAGAGGAAGATCAAACACTGGGCATGGGATCACATGTCTCCGCTGTTCGTTCGGAGCGTGACGCACACATGGCATACAGGGACAGGATTTTCCCATACCCTCCCTCACTCTGGCTCTTTTCAGAGGTGGAACGTCTGGTAATCACAAGATTAAGAAAAGAAGCACACTACAGACTCAGTCAGGTTTGAGTGGTGGGGAAAAAGCGCACACACACACACAAACAAACAAACAATCGTTCCACTAGAAGCACTGCTAACTTCAAAGAAGGAAAAAAGTAGTAGTTATCCTCTGATACACTAGTAGAATCAAATTCAAAGTATATATATATATATATATATATATTTAAAACTCACTGAGCAACAAAAATAATGCCCATTGCAAACATCTAATAAAAGTATATACCAATGGAAAGAAGCATAAAAAGTGGAAATATTAAAAATACATTTTATATACTACGATTTAAAATAACTTTAACTAAATACATTCAGTATTACTTAAATTTGCAAATAAACACATTTTTAAGATAATAAATGATCGAATGTTTAAAAAAAAAGCTAAACTAAAAAAGCAGAATAGAGCAATAACCAAAGTAAAAGATATAAAGTTTTAAAAAAGAAATTTGCAAAAAAAACTAAGAAGAAACAAAAAGTACAATGTTTAAAAGAAGAAGAAAAAACAAGATAAAAAAAGCTAAACACAAAACTAAAGCGAAGAAGATTAACAAAACAAATCATATGCGGTTATTGGACACCTCCAAAGCCAAAAGGAAACCTGCAGACTAAATTTCCATTCATAAAATAGTTTCATTGTGTTTACTTTTTATGTGCCACAGGGAAAATTTTTTATAAAACCAAAAACTTACTGTTAGTTAGTTAGCCTGCATAAAAGTTTCTCTTCACACTATTCTCTATGAATTTGAAAAAAGAAAAATGTAGTTCGACCACTTTAAAGCTTTGAAGTAGTAATTAAGATGTTCCTGGCAATGATTCAGGAGCCTCATTTTGAACCCCCTATTAACTGCATTATTGGTTCACGGGAGGATTAAAATTCTCAGGAGGTGATGCTGAAACTAAAGGAACAACATGTTTGTTGAACACTCACGCACAGACACAAACGTAAAGACGATGTAAAACGGAAGTCTTTTCTTCCCTATTGTGAGTAAGTGAATCTCAAACTAGAAAAAAAATGGATTTTATCCATAGCGAATTGATTGGATGATTGTGGTTTGCTATTGCAGTGATCTCATTTGAGTGACAGGTTGCTCCACCCTCACTTCATCAGAGAATCATTGCAAAAGGGAGGGAAAGTTATCTTGATTAAAGTACTTTTTTTAAAGTGCAATACTTTAAGTGCCAGCCCGAACCCCCCCCCCCACCCCCACCACAACAGTTCGGTCTGGACTCGAACCATTTAGGAGTAATTATGATCAGTAAAAAAATGGTCGGGCCAATCAAATTGCCAGGGTTGGCTTTATACGATGATGGACGGATGATCTGCAGTTACGTAATCATCACATCATCAAAGAGCGCTTGGTTTGAACTGGTTTACAACAGCTGGAGAATTGAGATGTATAGATTACGCTATTACGTCTGTTTTAGAAAAAAATCGACAGCCCATTCATTTTAAAAGACGAACAGAGAACTCTCATAAAGGCATTTGTCGATCGTCAAGATGTGTTTGCCATCCTTCCAACAGGATTCGGAAAAAGTTTAATTTATCAGCTGGCTCCGATGGTCGCTAAAAGATGGGACGCAATGAAAACCAAGTTGTCATTGTGGTTTCTCCTTTGGTCGAACTCATGGAAGACCAAGTAAAAGAAGCTAACGAAATGGGCATCACAACTCATGTCAAAGCCATCGCTGCATGAAACAACAGTGACGCTTTGTTGTACTACAGTACTCGCACACCATATCCATACTGGTAGTCACTGTACCCTTTAAAATGGTGGATTTTTAAAAAATAAATAATTATTAAATACATTAAATTACATCATTAAAACATTATTTTCTCTGAAGACTCAAATGAACACGCTTCTTCAGCCTGGTCTCTTTTATCGTCTCTCCATTTATTAAATTCAGTCAAGTCGCGCTCCAACCGTGTTATAAAGTCGAGAAAGTCCGGCAAATGCGAACAGATTTGTTGGCTTTATTGTCGAGATCTAATCCTAAACGGAGAACTTGTTCGTATATACATTCACATTTTCTATTTCGTTCAAAAATGTTTTTCGAGTTTGCAAGTACTCCGCGAATCCGGCAAATATCGTTAACGCTCTTTTTTCTTTTAAATACTTTTTTTCCGAGAGTGCATGCAGTTCAAGTTTTGTCGACAACTATGAGTCGCTCAACATACGTCACTTACTGCGTTGCTCTGATTGGTTGTAGGTCTATCCAATTGAGTGCAGAGTTGTTGTTTTTTTCCTGGTTCGATTAAGACACGCCTCATAATGAAAGCCCTATGGAGCAGTATCAGACTCAAATTCTGAATAGAATACGAGTAAGACGAAGTCAGGCTAAAATATTCCTAAAAAAAAAAGAAAGATTTCATGGTGACTTTAAGAAAACCTTTGCAAAAGTCCTAATCAAAGAAAGTTTCACAGTCTTCCCTGACATTATTACAAGTGCTACAAAGGACATTGCAAAGGCACCAGGAAGGTGGATATTTAAAGTTAAAAGGCCAGATGCTTGTTTTCATAGCTGGTGTCAGAAGAGGGCAGGTGGAAATGGCAGGACATTGGCCTCTGGGGGCCTGAGGGTTTAAATAGAGCCTGCTGACATAACTGACCGGAGATCTAGGCTTCTGCTTCATTTTTCCACCACACCTACATCTTTTCCGCCTGATCCCAGGGGGTGAAGATGCTGGATGTAAAACGGTGTCAGGGCCCCAAAAAGCAGGCTCAGTCACAAGCTATCTTTATCACTCACTTTTTCCCCCCAGTGACGAAGTCAATGCAGGTCTGCTCAGAATGAGCATGGATGAACTTCTCAAGGTGTGAATTCGGATAAATATAGTGATGCACCAATATTAAAATTCCAAAACAGATAACTTGTTAATTAATTTTACATCACAGCCGATAACCAATAAATGGTTGTTATTGAAATGTGCTCTATTTTCGCTAAATAAATTAAAAACCAAACACTACAACCAATTATTTTAAATGCTATTGTAAATGTGAATTTAGTAGGGATGACCGATATGAAAATTTTGGTCGATACCGGTAACTGACAATTCTTTATATCTGAAAGCTGATAACCGATATATTGGATAATAAATCTAAATCCAGGTTTTTACATAATTTTTAAGAGCCTGATTACAAAAGCAAAAGTCTCACCAATAAAAGCCATGTCTCAAGCCTATATGACAGACTTGCGCTGCACATTTTGCACTTGTATTTTCCTTTTTTGAATGGATACCAATCATATTTCAAGCAATTCAAAACCACCATGGCGAACAGTGCACATTCGAAGTGTCTCAGCTGAAGGAAATGATCCATTATTTATGAGCTTTAATATACATCCGCCATTTTTTTTATTGGTCCGATAACATTAAAAATGAACATTACAGCGATGGCGATAAGGTGGCTGATATATCATGAATCCCTATAATTAAGGCAACACAACATTATAACTGTACATTATGAAAAACTAGATACTCATTTAGAGATTTGCTAATAATTATACTTAACAGTGTCATTAAATTATTAAAGTTAAGTTATTAACGTGTTTTTAAACATCAACTTCAAGTGAGTGTTAGATGACAAATATCTATTACTGGCTGATACTGGTTGAGTTTTGGACTTGTGTTGTGGCTTGTGAAATATATTCAGTACAAGCCCTGATTTATTTCAAACAATAACTCTTGACTTCCTCACTGGGCTCAAACTAATCCACAGGTATGCCACTCGAAAGTGGTCAAATAAACGCCCCTAAAACCCATTTATCTATTAATTTTCACCTTTCATGGTTACCTGATCTTTTTATTTAAATCCTTTTCTATTGTAGAGAATCCATACGGTCGCATGAATCACTTTCAATTTGAGGGATTCAGCCCAGATTAAAGCATCATTTTAACTAACGTCTTCAACGAGTACAAAAACCTGCCAAACCAAACCAACGTGGCCACTTGTCGGTTTAAGCCGATCTCAAAGGAGAGAGAATGTTAAAACACATTAATTATTGCCAAACAAATGTTTATGATAGAAGATCAACTGCACCTACACAAAGCAAATATGTATTAATCTTCAATGCAAATGATTAAGCACCTGCTTTGGGTTTCTTGACAGTCCTCATTCTTGCTGTTCTCAGGCTGCTCAGATGTTTGTTGAGATCTAGAGCTGCGATTCTGCAGGAGGGAAGTTCCTCGCCTGGATTGACCTCGACTCCTTCTGCGAGCCACTTTACCCACGGGCCCTGACCTCACCCGCCGGACTGAAGAGTTGGAGCTGTGAAGAGTCAGAAATCAGTACTCAAAAACTCACTCAGGGACATACAGTGACTGTATTTGGATAGACTTAAAATGTCTTTATTTTATTGCATAAACCAAGTGGCATCTGAAAACAAACAATAGGCGTTTCAATTACCCTTCAAATTGCGCAAATTGAAAATATGCCCAATGGAAACAAAGTCAATTTCACAAAAACCCCATTTATCGCAAAAAAAGTTTTTCGTGGCAATTTGAAAAAGAAATATTTTGCAAAAATGCAATGAAAAAAAAAGAGGATCTTACCATTTAGAGAAAAAAATTAAAACACTAAAGTTTTGCACAAATCTGTAATGGAAACGTGCCTACTAAGACCATTTCCTCTTTTGCTCTTAAGTGGATGATTTTACACTGAAGTAACAGGACACCATACACACACTGATTTAAACCTGCAGTCCTGAATGATACACTCTGTTTACTGTACTCACAAAAAACACACACACACCCTCACATAATTACACTTACTGTATCACAAAACATAGCATAGCCACACTAGTTATCACCACTGCGTAACAGATGACTAGACAGTTCAACATGTATTGGTGTATGTGGAAATTGCTATTGACTAAGAACTAGTACTGACTACATTCAATGAACATTACGGTTAAAATAAACCACATGTTTTATGTATTTTTAATGCAAATAATCATTCAAATAAAACAATTAAAACTAAACTGCATAATTACATGAACTAAATGTATTTTCATTAAGTATCTATATTAATACATTCTATTTTAATTATCTGAGCAAACTGTCTGCCAAAAAAAAAAAAACATTAATTAACATTTTTCCCCTGTTTGCCTGTAAAGACATTTAGCTTTAAGCAAAAAAGGGTAAAGACAAAAAGCTACATTTAATTCTTAAATCATATATAATATTACTATTATAGTATTTATTAATATTCATTACTTTTAATATTTCTATTTATCTTCAGTTTATGTTATTTCTGTTTAGTAATCAACATATTTTATATTTATTTCATATATTATTTCTGTTTAGTGCCTCAACATATTTCAGTTAATTGTCTAATTCACCAAATTAAAAAAAAGTAAGTTTGTTTTTAAATGAACTATTATTTCAATTAATAGTTTTAATTAACAATAACAACACTGCTTAATTCAAAATATTATATTTTCACTGAAAACAAGTCAATTAGCTTATGCAATTATGCAATTAGCTTCTTAATTGGGTATCTTGTTTTAGGATTAAAATGCTTTTTCACAGTGCAGACCAACTAGCGTTTGCTACCTATAAGATGCAAAGTACTATACCAGAGTATCCTGATCTTTTTTTTTTACAAGGCTTTGAGTTTTTCCAATATTATTTCTAAGATCCTATTTATGCAAATCTGTATTTACCCTAAAACCTCTTTAAAATCACTGATTCCTTCCATGACTGGCCAATGAATTTCTGTATTTCAACACAGCCTGCTGTCCGGGTATTTAAGCCTATTTTTCTGGGATCAGGGTGAAGTGATGAAAACTTGAGCTGGGTGATTGGGCTGGGACACACACAGAGAAAAAGCCCTGTTATTTCCTCATCATGTCAAAATTAAAAAAAAATCCATGCGCTGACCCCTCAGTGACCTGATTCCATCTCAAGGATCATTCTATTGACCCTGCAGGAGCTGATGGGAATGTCAGGTATTAGTAGGCATGCTAAATCCAACTTTCATCAAGAGAAAGGATGTTGAAATTTACTGCATAATTTCAATTGCACATTTTCCAATTATTTTAAACATTGAGGAACTATGGGATATAACGTTGGATGCAGCCACCACCACAAAATTTGGATTAAACCATTTTAAATTGTAATACCTAAAAACTAATTACAAAACTATGCCTACTTCTAGGCACAAAACAATGTACTGTATGAACACAAGCCTTCATAATAAAATTCAAATGACGCGCACCTGAACTTGAATATCCTGATCAAAGATAATCAGATACACACACATACAAACAGGCGAGTTAAAGATGCAAAACTATTTCAACTAGCCAGAAGCATTTTCCCACACGTTAAACCCCCAGAACCAGATTCATTTTTGCTCAGACAAAAGTACAAAGTCATAAATAATGTCACGACGAAAAAAACCAAAACAAAACAAAACGCAAGACCTGATTGGTGGCATCCACATATCTTTAACTACCTTAACATTGTTTAAAGGTGCCATCTGTAAAAATTGAGGTTAAAATATCCCAAAAATGAGCAACACGCATCAAAAGATTGAGAAGAAATAAGGTTGATGATGTCATTAAAAAACTGACAAGTAATAGTGCTGTCGAGATATTAACCTGAATTAGCATGCTAAATTACTAGCCCCGGCCCGGCAGGTGTCGTAATACCAGTTTCGACCATGGGAGGCGGTATGCGGGCGGGCAACGTTACCACCAGCCAAACTGCAGTACACGAGTAAGTCGCGCTCGCGCCAGCTTGTGTGTACTTTAACCTGACGTCAGTCGTGTGGAAAATACAGCCCACTACTACATTTCAGTTCAGGGAAGAGTTAAAAAAAAATGATTGGTCGATATTATGCATGAGGAATACATTTTGGTAAGTTGTAGCATACTGTATCTTTCAACAGTGTTCGTGTTCTTTTACCATTAGCTAGTAGAGATGATCGGTTCACGTGTGCTAGGGATCTGTCGTGTAAAGCGCCAATACTGTATTTATTGTTTGAATTGCGTAATAAAATGAACAGAATCTGAGAGCTGACATCGGTCTCCGTGTCCTTTTCTGTGCATGACAAAAATGTGTGGCGTGAAAGTGTGTGAAAAGTGTTGTGAGAGTTGGCAGCTCTGAAAGACGCTAGCTTGGTCCACATCAGGGAATTGCTGTCTGTCAAATTAATTCAAACTAATGATAAAAATGTAATATGAACAAATCGAATATCATAAAACTAGAAATAATAGCCTGGGCTTTAATTTTCCCATATCGTCGAAATGCACCGACTTGTCTATGAGACGGCCCTTATAATTTAGTATTGAGATGTTGTTCATTAAGTCTCTAATCTCTGAAAATCTCCAAATGCTCCACGTGAAACTGCGGTCTTCCAACCTTTTACTATCGCGTCAATTGATTTGATGAATATGCACGAGGCAGACAGAGCAACACAGCACTCGCCCATATTGTTTGAAGACATGAGAGAGCGCGTGGCCGTGGAGGTATTTCTGGAGGTATACTGCCCCCATCTGGTATGGAACATGTTGTATGTTTTGATTTTAAATCCCATTTGGCACCTTTAAAGGGATAATTCACAGAAATATAAAAATTCTTTCAAGATTTACTCATCATTGACTCCCTCATCTCGTTCCAAACCTGTATGACTTCATTTCTTCTGTGCAACAAAAAAGATATGTTGAAGAATGTGCTGGCAAAAATGAAACCCGTAAGACCTTCGTTCGAAACCTGTACGACCTTCGTTCATCTTTTCGGAATAGAAATAAAGATGGACTGCAACATAATTGCCACTTCCAAGGCCCATAAAGGTAGTAAACACATTGTTGAAATAGTTCATGTGACTACAGTGGTTAAACCTTACATGACATGAGGGTGAGTAATTAATGACAGCATTTTCATTTTGGGGAGAACTAACCCTTTAATAAGGACTGGAGCTTTCAAGCTTCAAAAATGTTGCAAAAGTACCATTGAATCATCATAAAAGTTGTTTATAAGAGTTATAAGAGAGACATCACTAGTTCTCTCAGAAACATGCAATAATTTTTTTATGGAATAATATCTGTTCATCAAATGGAATAAAGTTTTATTTAAAGCTGCAGTTCGCCGTCCGTTTTTTCCTCTGTTCGAAATCTGCAATTGCAGTCATTTGCGTAATATCAGCTTAGCATGAGTTGTACTTCAACACCTTCGACACGGCACAGCGTGGATGAACACAATGTTTGAGGAGAGTGTGAGGCTGTCAGTCGCCGCGCCGGTGTGGATACTGGCATTCAGAATGACAGATCACTCTTTTTGGAAATATGACCAACATAACAATTTTCACCGGAAAATGTCATCTGAACTAGTAACTAACATCCACTTTTGTTCTGGTTTTGACATTGCAGTAAATCACACTGATTAAATCTAACAATCGCTTATAAGTTATCATATCACGCAAAACTGTGCAAATTATACTTTGTTCTCAAATTGTTAATGTTAACAACGTCAGCATTGCGTGACTACATGTAATGTCCTTCCGATATTATCCTCGTTTTCGCACGGGTCTGTTTGCAGTCTCTTTTTTCAGTCGCCATTTCGAACGAAGTCTTTTGCATTTTACAGCGGGTGAATCTGTTGTCACTGGTGATTGTTGTTTGAACCTTTCTGGACCATTTTCATTTCCATTTTCTGCCATCAAATTGATAAGTTAAATTATATCAAATGTTGTGAGAAAAGGCTCTCCACCTCCAACATCCTCACACGCAATATAGCCTATACTAGCAGAGACTCCTCCTTTATGTGTACAGATGTGACGTAATGACCCAAAGACATGCTCGAATCTCCTGCGGAAATCCACCAGTACCACTGAAATTAAAAACATTATAACAAGCTTAACGTTTTGAATTGAGCTACGGCAAGCAGAGAGTTTTGAAGACCGGCTGGTTATGCGTTTTCTCAAATAATAATAGATCATTTTTAACCCAACAAAAACTACCGACTGCAGCTTTAAAAATAATAAAATAATTATTAAAATATTAAAATTATTTGCTTTTTTAATAATACATTGGTAATGATTTCTTCGTTTTATTTTCAAGAGGCATATACTTATTTATTGCAATTCCACTGAATACTTTTTTGGTGTTGCAAAGAGAAAAAAACAAAAAACATGGGTTATATACTTTTTATAATACTTCCAAAAGTAAAAAGTTGGTCATTATTTACTAGCACTCAAATTTTGGAACAATTATTTTGGAGTAAATAATGACAAAATGTTTATTTTCGGAAGTATCCTATTTATATTAGTTATATTTAACAGTTCTGATGCAGGGGAATTGCAGTGAATAAAAATGTATTAATTAACGAAAACACATTAAAAAAACACAAAAAGGGGGCAGGTTATTGACTCCTTGTACATCGCTCTACCATCTTGCCTCCATTTCTTTCACAAACCTCTCTTCAGTAGCACCTTCATCTGAATCTTGAGAAGGGAGTCGCTCCTTCTTGACCCCACCCCGAATGGAATTCTGGGAACGTCTACTACTGCTCCTCTTGGTTCGAACCTGAATCACATATTTCTTAGACTGAGTATGTACATGGGATAAATGTATAGCAAAAAAGCTGTCAAAAGTGTATCCTCTCTCGGAGTTGCTGATACCACATTGTCGTTTTTGATTTCAGATAAAGTAAAGGCCATGTTTAAGGCCAATTATGTGGTTTATCCAAATACAAAGGTGGTATTAAAAGCAGGTGCACCTGTGCCTGAGCGAAGGAGGTGGAGACTCTTGCTTTGGGGAGGCGGCTGAGGGCAGGGCTCTTCTTGGCAGGAGAAGATTTGGCAGCTGTACTGTTCTTGCCTGATTCCAAAAGGTAATGCTGAGCCACTTTCAGCAGTCGTGTGAAAACATTCTTAGCGCTGGAGCCCGGAGCCTCTGTAGAAACACAAAAGAAACATAATCTTAAGAAAGTCTCAAGAATCACAGATCTCAAGACTTGGAAGTGGAGTACAGTATGTTTATTAACATTTATACTAATATATTATACACACACAAAATCACTTTTAGCCGTGTTTCCACTGAAATTACCAGGAACAATTTGTCCCAGGAACTCCTTAGCTTAATAAAGCCTGAACCTTGTCGACAGTCCATCGGTCAAATTTTTAAAACTCCATTGTTGATTCGAACAGCAAACGAAAAGACTGGTGGTTGAAATAAAATACTGTGTGGATTCAACCAATCGAAACGCCCATGTTCAGCGCCCAAGTCCCACTTTCGAAAGTTCCTTAACGTTGAGAACGTACTATCTTGGGGCTCTCTGAGGGGGAAATATTTACACGGAACTTAATTTAGACCCTGGTCCCCGTGTTCGAAACACAACGGTTTGTACCACCCCAAAGTCCCTAGATCCTGGGGAAAGTTCCTGCAGTGGAAAAGTGGCTTTAGTGAGTAAATTTAGTACCAATGGGTCAATGGGTGAACTTCTGTGAGTTGCAGTATATTTCCAGATACAAACAAACATCACACCACAAATGCGCCCACAGCACAAAAGTGAATGTTATCAGACTATCAGATTTACACAGGTGCTGCCGGCCTGCTCTCGCTAATGCAGGCTGTGTGCTAGAGAACAGATATCCATGTCAGCCACATATGCCACTAGGGATTCAGCCTGTCCCCTGTAATCTCATCAACAGAACAAGGAAATGTGGGCTGTATTGTATTTCAAAGCGTCTGTTTTGGTGGTTTTGAGTCGGGTAGGTGACAGAGTACAGTTGGTAGATACGCTCTCTGCTTGAGTGTAATTCGCTTGACATTGAAAGCATGAATTGGTGACCTGAAGTACAGGCTGTCAAAGGTTTCAGCCTATTGTCTTGAATTTCTTTTTCTGGGCTTTCCGCCAATAGTATTAACTTGTGCCATGTGATTGGATCCAAGCGGCGTTATAATCTCATGTATGATACGCCAGGGTGCCATCTCAAAGTACTGGGGCACTTTCGTTATGAGACATTGTATCTCTCATAGCGATGACCCATTAGATTAATTATCGTTGAGGTCCAGACCTGCCTAAATTACTCATAAATAATGTCTATGAACCAGCTCACCTTTTTTAGAAGTGTTCTTGGCACCTTTTTGTGAAGGTTTAACATCGTGTCCATCGCTGAGAGAACTCGTACAGCCTTTTGCGCTTTCCTTTTTCACTTTCTCTGCAAAGACAGGTTTAAAAGAGACATTTTTTATATGTAACAGGTATGTAAAAGATCTGGTAGGCCAAAAAAAAAAAAACAGTAGTAAATAAAAAAAGTTATATAAAATAAAATAAATCTTATAATCTTATAAAAAGTTATATAATATATAAAATAAATCTATATAAAAAAAGAAAAAAATATATAGTAAAGAAATAATAGTAAATTTAATAAATAACAGTAGTTAGAATGAATAAATCATTTGCTTTCTTGTATTGTGTTTGCCCTAAGTGTTGTAGAGAAAGCATGTTGTTTTGGGTATTCAAGCTTTTCTATCCCACAAAAACACAAGCAAAGCAAAACAAATAAAAATACTGCAGACACCCGCCGACTCATCGCAAATTACATAGTAGTAAATGTTTGTGTCGCATTTTAAACTACACAAAAAAGTCAATATACATTTGAAGTACTTCGCAACTACAATTAAACCTAAATCCCGAGCTTTGGAGAAAGCCAGTAATTTCACAATCAATCTCAATCAGCGGCAGTTTAAAAGCTTTAGTTTGCAGTGGATCTCATAAAGACAAGTTCTGCCATGTTCAGAGAGCGTAATGAGAAAACACTGGAAGGTACCAGAGCTCACCTTGCCTCCCTGAAGCACCCGAGGCCCTCAAAGGACACATAAGTCACAAAGTATTTACTCATTACATTCATTTTCCTGGTCGATTTTTTAATACATCAAAAACATGTCAGCTACTGACAAAATCCTTTCTGCCAAATTCCTGGGTGGGTTTCCCTTGAAGAGATTCAGAGGTATAATTTTGAAGGGAATAAAAGTTAATGGACCATGTCACCCACTGGCATCAGTTTCAAAGAGTAGGAACAAAACAGATAAGCTGATGATGCAAAGTAAAGGTTTATTCTGTGGCTCTAATGCAATAATGACAGGACTGTTCTGAAAGAATGATGGGTAATCCATCATTTTTGTGCCGTTTGATAGGAAGAATGTGCATTGTATTTCTCTACAAACTGGCGTCACAAACAAAACATAAACTGATGTGACGTTGATGAGAACTGATAAATATCAGATGAACAAAAGGGTTCAAACGAAAGAGTTTCCATTTTGAGAACAAATAAAAGAGAAATAGATGGCAGAATGAAAGGATAAAGTCTTATTAACTTTAGCCAGCTGTATTAAACTCATGCATGCTTGGTCAGTTTCTCCAGCCCTCTCTCACGGACACACACGGTCTTTGAAGAACAAAACTCCCAGCTTTAGGTGGAGGCTCTGGTGTCGTTACACACGATTAGTGTGTAATGTGTGTGTGTTGCCGCTCTATTACGAGAAGTCATTTTAAAAGCAGTGTACAGGCAATACTTGGTCTAAAGCAGCAATAATGATCAGCAGCAGTTTAGTAGATCTAGTCCACCAAGACCAAATGCATTAACATTGCCTTATTCAAATAGCATGTTGTCATGATTGAAATATTCTAAAACAAAAATGTACATTTTGTTGTGTTTTAAAGGATACATCGAACAAAATGCAGTCAGACTTATGCTTCAAATAAAGCTGAGAACATTTAATGACCTCTGAGGCCAATGCAGAATAAAATGAGCACACTATCTAACAAAGAGAACAAGTCTTTTGATTTGAAATGTTAAAAATTGTGACACTGAATTTCAAGAGCCTTATGCAACAAATTACATCATT
>NW_024121477.1:123112-154950 GCF_016745375.1 Pimephales promelas
TTAAATCACGTAGTGTGAACTAGGCTTAAAGGAACAACATGTTTGTTGAACACTCACGCACAGACACAAACGTAAAGACGATGTAAAACGGAAGTCTTTTCTTCCCTATTGTGAGTAAGTGAATCTCAAACTAGAAAAAAAATGGATTTTATCCATAGCGAATTGATTGGATGATTGTGGTTTGCTATTGCAGTGATCTCATTTGAGTGACAGGTTGCTCCGCCCTCACTGCAAAAGGGAGGGAAAGTTATCTTGATTAAAGTACTTTTTTTAAAGTGCAATACTTTAAGTGCACACCATATCCATACTGGTAGTCACTGTACCCTTTAAAATGGTGGATTTTTAAAAAATAAATAATTATTAAATACATTAAATTACATCATTAAAACATTATTTTCTCTGAAGACTCAAATGAACACGCTTCCTCAGCCTGGTCTCTTTCATCGTCTCTCCATTTATTAAATTCAGTCAAGTCGCGCTCCAACCGTGTTATAAAGTCGAGAAAGTCCGGCAAATGCGAACAGATTTGTTGGCTTTATTGTCGAGATCTAATCATAAACGGAGAACTTGTTCGTATATACATTCACATTTTCTATTTCGTTCAAAAATGTTTTTCGAGTTTGCAAGTACTCCGCGAATCCGGCAAATATCGTTAACGCTCTTTTTTCTTTTAAATACTTTTTTTCCGAGAGTGCATGCAGTTCAAGTTTTGTCGACAACTATGAGTCGCTCAACATACGTCACTTACTGCATTGCTCTGATTGGTTGTACGTCTATCCAATTGAGTGCAGAGTTGTTGTTTTTTCCTGGTTCGATTAAGACACGCCTCATAATCAAAGCCCTATGGAGCAGTATCAGACTCAAATTCTGAATAGAATACGAGTAAGACGAAGTCAGGCTAAAATATTCCTAAAAAAAAAAAAAAAGATTTCATGGTGACTTTAAGAAAACCTTTGCAAAAGTCCTAATCAAAGAAAGTTTCACAGTCTTCCCTGACATTATTACAAGTGCTACAAAGGACATTGCAAAGGCACCAGGAAGGTGGATGTTTAAAGTTAAAAGGCCAGATGCTTGTTTTCATAGCTGGTGTCAGAAGAGGGCAGGTGGAAATGGCAGGACATTGGCCTCTGGGGGCCTGAGGGTTTAAATAGAGCCTGCTGACATAACTGACCGGAGATCTAGGCTTCTGCTTCATTTTTCCACCACACCTACATCTTTTCCGCCTGATCCCAGGGGGTGAAGATGCTGGATGTAAAACGGTGTCAGGGCCCCAAAAAGCAGGCTCAGTCACAAGCTATCTTTATCACTCACTTTTTCCCCCCAGTGACGAAGTCAATGCAGGTCTGCTCAGAATGAGCATGGATGAACTTCTCAAGGTGTGAATTCGGATAAATATAGTGATGCACCAATATTAAAATTCCAAAACAGATAACTTGTAAATTAATTTTACATTACAGCCGATAACCAATAAATGGTTGTTATTGAAATGTGCTCTATTTTCGCTAAATAAATTAAAAACCAAACACTACAACCAATTATTTTAAATGCTATTGTAAATGTGAATTTAGTAGGGATGACCGATATGAAAATTTTGGTCGATACCGATAACTGACAATTCTTTATATCTGAAAGCTGATAACCGATATATTGGATAATAAATCTAAATCCAGGTTTTTACATAATTTTTAAGAGCCTGATTACAAAAGCAAAAGTCTCACCAATAAAAGCCATGTCTCAAGCCTATATGACAGACTTGCGCTGCACATTTTGCACTTGTATTTTCCTTTTTTGAATGGATACCAATCATATTTCAAGCAATTCAAAACCACCATGGCGAACAGTGCACATTCGAAGTGTCTCAGCTGAAGGAAATGATCCATTATTTATGAGCTTTAATATACATCCGCCATTTTTTTTATTGGTCCGATAACGATAACATTAAAAATGAACATTACAGCCGATGGCGATATGGTGGCTGATATATCATGAATCCCTATAATTAAGGCAACACAACATTATAACTGTACATTATGAAAAACTAGATACTCATTTAGAGATTTGCTAATAATTATACTTAACAGTGTCATTAAATTATTAAAGTTAAGTTATTAAAGTGTTTTTAAACATCAACTTCAAGTGAGTGTTAGATGACAAATATCTATTACTGGCTGATACTGGTTGAGTTTTGGACTTGTGTTGTGGCTTGTGAAATATATACAGTACAAGTCCTGATTTATTTCAAACAATAACTCTTGACTTCCTCACTGGGCTCAAACTAATCCACAGGTATGCCACTCGAAAGTGGTCAAATAAACGCCCCTAAAACCCATTTATCTATTAATTTTCACCTTTCGTCGTTACCTGATCTTTTTATTTAAATCCTTTTCTATTGTAGAGAATCCATACGGTCGCATGAATCACTTTCAATTTGAGGGATTCAGCCCAGATTAAAGCATCATTTTAACTAACGTCTTCAACGAGTACAAAAACCTGCCAAACCAACCCAACGTGGCCACTTGTCGGTTTAAGCCGATCTCAAAGGAGAGAAAATGTTAAAACACATTAATTATTGCCAAACAAATGTTTATGATAGAAGATCAACTGCACCTACACAAAGCAAATATGTATTGATCTTCAATGCAAATGATTAAGCACCTGCTTTGGGTTTCTTGACAGTCCTCATTCTTGCTGTTCTCAGGCTGCTCAGATGTTTGTTGAGATCTAGAGCTGCGATTCTGCAGGAGGGAAGTTCCTCGCCTGGATTGACCTCGACTCCTTCTGCGAGCCACTTTACCCACGGGCCCTGACCTCACCCGCCGGACTGAAGAGTTGGAGCTGTGAAGAGTCAGAAATCAGTACTCAAAAACTCACTCAGGGACATACAGCGACTGTATTTGGATAGACTTAAAATGTCTTTATTTTATTGCATAAACCAAGTGGCATCTGCAAACAAACAATAGGCGTTTCAATTACCCTTCAAATTGCGCAAATTGAAAATATGCCCGATGGAAACAAAGTCAATTTCACAAAAACCCCCATTTATCGCAAAAAAAGTTTTTCGTGGCAATTTGAAAAAGAAATATTTTGCAAAAATGCAATGAAAAAAAAAGAGGATCTTACCATTTAGAGAGAAAAAAATTAAAACACTAAAATTTTGCACAAATCTGTAATGGAAACGTGCCTACTGAGACCATTTCCTCTTTTGCTTTTAAGTGGATGATTTTACACTGAAGTAACAGGACACCATACACACACTGATTTAAACCTGCAGTCCTGAATGATACACTCTGTTTACTGTACTCACAAAAAACACACACACACCCTCACATAATTACACTTACTGTATCACAAAACATAGCATAGCCACACTAGTTATCACCACTGCGTAACAGATGACTAGACAGTTCAACATGTATTGGTGTATGTGGAAATTGCTATTGATTAAGAACTAGTACTGACTACATTCAATGAACATTACGGTTAAAATAAACCACATGTTTTATGTATTTTTAATGCAAATAATCATTCAAATAAAACAATTAAAACTAAACTGCATAATTACATGAACTAAATGTATTTTCATTAAGTATCTATATTAATACATTCTATTTTAATTATCTGAGCAAACTGTCTGCCAAAAAAAAAAAAACATTAATTAACATTTTTCCCCTGTTTGCCTGTAAAGACATTTAGCTTTAAGCAAAAAAAGGGTAAAGACAAAAGCTACATTTAATTCTTAAATCATATATAATATTACTATTATAGTATTTATTAATATTCATTACTTTTAATATTTCTATTTATCTTCAGTTTATGTTATTTCTGTTTAGTAATCAACATATTTTATATTTATTTCATATATTATTTCTGTTTAGTGCCTCAACATATTTCAGTTAATTGTCTAATTTTCACCAAATTAAAAAAAAAGTAAGTTTGTTTTTAAATGAACTATTATTTCAATTAATGGTTTTAATTAACAATAACAACACTGCTTAATTCAAAATATTATATTTTCACTGAAAACAAGTCAATTAGCTTATGCAATTATGCAATTAGCTTCTTAATTGGGTATCTTGTTTTAGGATTAAAATGCTTTTTCACAGTGCAGACCAACTAGCGTTTGCTACCTATAAGATGCAAAGTACTATACCAGAGTATCCTGATCGTTTTTTTACAAAGCTTTGAGTTTTTCCAATATTATTTCTAAGATCCTATTTATGCAAATCTGTATTTACCCTAAAACCTCTTTAAAATCACTGATTCCTTCCATGACTGGCCAATGAATTTCTGTATTTCAACACAGCCTGCTGTCCGGGTATTTAAGCCTATTTTTCTGGGATCAGGGTGGAGTGATGAAAACTTGAGCTGGGTGATTGGACACACACAGAGAAAAAGCCCTGTTATTTCCTCATCATGTCAAAATTAAAAAAATCCATGCGCTGACCCCTCAGTGACCCGATTCCATCTCAAGGATCATTCTATTGACCCTGCAGGAGCTGATGGGAATGTCAGGTATTAGTAGGCATGCTAAATCCAACTTTCATCAAGAGAAAGGATGTTGAAATTTACTGCATAATTTCAATTGCACATTTTCCAATTATTTCAAACATTGAGGAACTATGGGATATAACGTTGGATGCAGCCACCACCACAAAATTTGGATTAAACCATTTTAAATTGTAATACCTAAAAACTAATTACAAAACTATGTCTTCTTCTAGGCACAAAACAATGTACTGTATGAACACAAGCCTTCATAATAAAATTCAAATGACGCGCACCTGAACTTGAATATCCTGATCAAAGATAATCAGATACACACACATGCAAACAGGCGAGTTAAAGACGCAAAACTATTTCAACTAGCCAGAAGCATTTTCCCACACGTTAAACCCCCAGAACCAGATTCATTTTTGCTCAGACAAAAGTACAAAGTCATAAATAATGTCACGACGAAAAAAAACAAAACAAAACAAAACGCAAGACCTGATTGGTGGCATCCACATATCTTTAACTACCTGAACATTGTTTAATGGGATAATTCACAGAAATATAAAAATTCTTTCAAGATTTACTCATCATTGACTCCCTCATCTCGTTCCAAACCTGTATGACTTCATTTCTTCTGTGCAACAAAAAAGATATTTTGAAGAATGTGCTGGCTGTTGTGTTAATTCAACCAAAAATGAAACCCGTAAGACCTTCGTTCGAAACCTGTACGACCTTCGTTCATCTTTTCGGAATAGAAATAAAGATGGACTGCAACATAATTGCCACTTCCAAGGCCCATAAAGGTAGTAAACACATTGTTGAAATAGTTCATGTGACTACAGTGGTTAAACCTTACATGACATGAGGGTGAGTAATTAATGACAGCATTTTCATTTTGGGGAGAACTAACCCTTTAATAAGGACTGGAGCTTTCAAGCTTCAAAAATGTTGCAAAAGTACCATTGAATCATCATAAAAGTTGTTTATAAGAGTTATAAGAGAGACATCACTAGTTCTCTCAGAAACATGCAATAATTTAGGATGAATTTCAGGATTTTTTTATGGAATAATATCTGTTCATCAAATGGAATAAAGTTTTATTTAAAGCTGCAGTTCGCCGTTTTTTCCTCTGCAATTGCAGTCATTTGCGTAATATCAGCTTAGCATGAGTTGTACTTCAACACCCTCGACACGGCACAGCGTGGATGAACACAATGTTTGAGGAGAGTGTGAGGCTGTCAGTCGCCGCGCCGGTGTGGATACTGGCATTCAGAATGACAGATTACTCTTTTTGGAAATATGACCAACATAACAATTTTCACCGGAAAATGTCATCTGAACTAGTAACTAACATCCACTTTTGTTCTGGTTTTGACATTGCAGTAAATCACACTGATTAAATCTAACAATCGCTTATAAGTTATCATATCACGCAAAACTGTGCAAATTATACTTTGTTCTCAAATCGTTAATGTTAACAACGTCAGCATTGCGTGACTACATGTAATGTCCTTCCGATATTATCCTCGTTTTCGCACGGGTCTGTTTGCAGTCTCTTTTTTCAGTCGCCACTCCGAACGAAGTCTTTTGCATTTTACATGGGTGGGTGGGTGAATCTGTTGTCACTGGTGATTGTTGTTTGAACCTTTCTGGACCATTTTCATTTCCATTTTCTGCCATCAAATTGATAAGTTAAATTATATCAAATGTTGTGAGAAAAGGCTCTCCACCTCCAACATCCTCACACGCAATATAGCCTATACTATCCGAGACTCCTCCTTTATGTGTACAGATATGATGTAATGACCCAAAGACATGCTCGAATCTCCTGCGCAAATCTACCAGTACCACTGAAATTAAAAACATTATAACAAGCTTAACGTTTTGAATTGAGCTACGGCAAGCAGACAGTTTTGAAGACTGGCTGGTTATGCGTTTTCTCAAATAATAATAGATAATTTTTAACCCAACAAAAACTACCGACTGCAGCTTTAAAAATAATAAAATAATTATTAAAATATTAAAATTATTTGCTTTTTTAATAATACATTGGTAATGATTTCTTCGTTTTATTTTCAAGAGGCATATACTTATTTATTGCAATTCCACTGAATACTTTTTTGGTGTTGCAAAGAGAAAAAAACAAAAACATGGGTTATATACTTTTTATAATACTTCCAAAAGTAAAAATTTGGTCATTATTTACTAGCACTCAAATTTTGGAACAATTATTTTGGAGTAAATAATGACAAAATGTTTATTTTTGGAAGTATCCTATTTATATTAGTTATATTTAATAGTTCTGAGGCAGGGGAATTGCAGTGAATTTAAATGTATTAATTAACGAAAACACATTTAAAACACAAAAAGGGGGCAGGTTATTGACTCCTTGTACATCGCTCTACCATCTTGCCTCCATTTCTTTCACAAACCTCTCTTCAGTAGCACCTTCATCTGAATCTTGAGAAGGGAGTCGCTCCTTCTTGACCCCACCCCGAATGGAATTCTGGGAACGTCTACTACTGCTCCTCTTGGTTCGAACCTGAATCACATATTTCTTAGACTGAGTATGTACATGGGATAAATGTATAGCAAAAAAACTGTCAAAAGTGTATCTTCTCTCGGAGTTGCTGATACCACATTGTCGTTTTTGATTTCAGATAAAGTAAAGGCCATGTTTAAGGCTAATTATGTGGTTTATCCAAATACAAAGGTGGTATTAAAAGCAGGTGCACCTGTGCCTGAGCGAAGGAGGTGGAGACTCTTGCTTTGGGGAGGCGGCTGAGGGCAGGGCTCTTCTTGGCAGGAGAAGATTTGGCAGCTGTACTGTTCTTGCCTGATTCCAAAAGGTAATGCTGAGCCACTTTCAGCAGTCGTGTGAAAACATTCTTAGCGCTGGAGCCCGGAGCTTCTGTAGAAACACAAAAGAAACATAATCTTAAGAAAGTCTCAAGAATCACAGATCTTAAGACTTGGAAGTGGAGTACAGTATGTTTATTAACATTTATACTAATATATTATACACACACAAAATCACTTTTAGCCGTGTTTCCACTGAAATTACCAGGAACAATTTGTCCCAGGAACTTTTTCCCCCCCAGACCTGTTGCTTTCTGCGTTTCCACCGTAGTCTAAAATACCATGAAGATTTAGTCCGGCAAATAAAATTGGTGACGTAGGACTGCACGCGACTTTCCAGTTCCCGCTGGATTTCATCCTCCGCGTATAAGCTTAATAAAGCCTGAACCTTGTCGACAGTCCATCGGTCAAATTTTTAAAACTCCATTGTTGATTCGAACAGCAAACGAAAAGACTGGTGGTTGAAATAAAATACTGTGTGGATTCAACCAATCGAAACGCCCATGTTCAGCGCCCAAGTCCCACTTTCGAAAGTTCCTTAACGTTGAGAACGTACTATCTTGGGGCTCTCTGAGGGGGAAATATTTACACGGAACTTAATTTAGACCCTGGTCCCCGTGTTCGAAACACAACGGTTTGTACCACCCCAAAGTCCCTAGATCCTGGGGAAAGTTCCTGCAGTGGAAAAGTGGCTTTAGTGAGTAAATTTAGTACCAATGGGTCAATGGGTGAACTTCTGTGAGTTGCAGTATATTTCCAGATACAAACAAACATCACACCACAAATGCGCCCACAGCACAAAAGTGAATGTTATCAGACTATCAGATTTACACAGGTGCTGCCGGCCTGCTCTCGCTAATGCAGGCTGTGTGCTAGAGAACAGATATCCATGTCAGCCACATATGCCACTAGGGATTCAGCCTGTCCCCTGTAATCTCATCAACAGAACAAGGAAATGTGGGCTGTATTGTATTTCAAAGCGTCTGTTTTGGTGGTTTTGAGTCGGGTAGGTGACAGAGTACAGTTGGTAGATACGCTCTCTGCTTGAGTGTAATTCGCTTGACATTGAAAGCATAAATTGGTGACCTGAAGTACAGGCTGTCAAAGGTTTCAGCCTATTGTCTTGAATTTCTTTTTCTGGGCTTTCCGCCAATAGTATTAACTTGTGCCATGTGATTGGATCCAAGCGGCGTTATAATCTCATGTATGATACGCCAGGGTGCCATCTCAAAGTACTGGGGCACTTTCGTTATGAGACATTGTATCTCTCATAGTGATGACCCATTAGATTAATTATCGTTGAGGTCCAGACCTGCCTAAATTACTCATAAATAATGTCTATGAACCAGCTCACCTTTTTTAGAAGTGTTCTTGGCACCTTTTTGTGAAGGTTTAACATCGTGTCCATCGCTGAGAGAACTCGTACAGCCTTTTGCGCTTTCCTTTTTCACTTTCTCTGCAAAGACAGGTTTAAAAGAGACATTTTTTATATGTAACAGGTATCTGAAAGATCTGGTAGGCCAAAAAAAAAAACTGTAAAAAAAAAGGCAAATAAAAATAAAAAAACAGTAGTAAATAAAAAAAGTTATATAAAATAAAATAAATCTTATATAATCATATAAAATCTTATAAAAAGTTATATAATATATAAAATAAATCTATATAAAAAAAGAAAAAATATATATAGTAAAGAAATTATAGTAAATTTAATAAATAACAGTAGTTAGAATGTATAAATCATTTGCTTTCTTGTATTGTGTTTGCCCTAAGTGTTGTAGAGAAAGCATGTTGTTTTGGGTATTCAAGCTTTTCTATCCCACAAAAACACAAGCAAAGCAAAACAAATAAAAATACTGCAGACACCCGCCGACTCATCGCAAATTACATAGTAGTAAATGTTTGTGTCGCATTTTAAACTACACAAAAAGTCAATATACATTTGAAGTACTTCGCAACTACAATTAAACCTAAATCCCGAGCTTTGGAGAAAGCAGTAATTTCACAATCAATCTCAATCAGCGGCAGTTTAAAAGCTTTAGTTTGCAGTGGATCTCATAAAGACAAGTTCTGCCATGTTCAAGAGCGTAATGAGAAAACACTGGAAGGTACCAGAGCTCACCTTGCCTCCCTGAAGCACCCGAGGGCCTCAAAGGACACATAAGTCACAAACTATTTACTCATTTACATTCATTTTCTGGTCGATTTTTTAATACATCAAAAACATGTCAGCTACTGACAAAATCCTTTCTGCCAAATTCCTGGGGTTTCCCTTGAAGAGATTCAGAGGTATAATTTTGAAGGGAATAAAAGTTAATGGACCATGTCACCCACTGGCATCAGTTTCAAAGAGTAGGAACAAAACAGATAAGCTGATGATGCAAAGTAAAGGTTTATTCTGTGGCTCTAATGCAATAATGACAGGACTGTTCTGAAAGAATGATGGGTAATCCCATCATTTTTGTGCCGTTTGATAGGAAGAATGTGCATTGTATTTCTCCTACAAACTGGCGTCACAAACAAAACATAAACTGATGTGACCGTTGATGAGAACTGATAAATATCAGATGACAAAAGGGTTCAAACGAAAAGAGTTTCCATTTGAGAACAATAAAAGAGAAAGATGGCAGAATGAAAGGATAAAGTCTTATTAACTTTAGCCAGCTGTATTAAACTCATGCATGCTTGGTCAGTTTCTCCAGCCCTCTCTCACGGACACACACGGTCTTTGAAGAACAAAACTCCCAGCTTTAGGTGGAGCTGAAAAGCTTCTTTCCTCTCGAATTACTCAACTGATAACCAGAAGGCTATCGTAATCTAACCAGACACAGAAAAAGGCCACCTTTCTGTGTTTAAAAGTCTGCGCAAGCGCAACCATGATAGCAAGCAATCATGACGCTCTGGTGTCGTTACACACGATTAGTGTGTGATGTGTGTGTGTTGCCGCTCTATTACGAGAAGTCATTTTAAAAGCAGTGTACAGGCAATACTTGGTCTAAAGCAGCAATAATAATCAGCAGCAGTTTAGTAGATCTAGTCCACCAAGACCAAATGCATTAACATTGCCTTATTCAAATAGCATGTTGTTGTTTACATTTTGTTGTGTTTTAAGGATACATCGAACAAAATGCAGTCAGACTTATGCTTCAAATAAAGCTGAGAACATTTAATGACCTCTGAGGCCAATGCAGAATAAAATGAGCACACTATCTAACAAAGAGAACAAGTCTTTTGATTTGAAATTGTTAAAAATTGTGACACTGAATTTCAAGAGCCTTATGCAACAAATTACATCATTTGCATTGGATATGAACCCACCAGATCAGATCTGCTACCGTCACAATCTGCTTGTGCATGTCATGTGTGCCAATCAGAGCAAGCGTTCGGGTCAACATGGATCAGCAGTGGCAGCAAATTCCTGCTCTCAAACTAGTATCTGCCACTTCCTCTGACGCACAAACAGCAGCAATGTTGGCCTGGCAACAGGTAACCATGGCGTCTCTGCACAGGAACTCTGTAAGACCAAGATTAAATCTGAAGTTTCCTTCTGGGACGCCAGTCCCTGTTTCATAAAGACCGGATCACAAGTACTCGAGAATGAACTACATAAAATAATAAAAATAGTACAGTATAGTACATCAAAGAGAAGTGGAGTTTAAAACGGATTCCACTGGTGAAAATATTTTCTTTCTTTTCATTTTGTTGCATTTTGCATTGTATGCCATGACTTAAGCTTGAATTAAAAATACTAAAACTTATGTTTATTTGCAGGTTTTTATTGTTATCCACAATGTTTTTTTTTCCCTTTCATATTTTTCTTTAACGTCACTATTTAATTTCAACCATCCTATATAGTCACTAAAAGCTAATTAAATTACATTTGATTAAATTTAATTAAAATTCAATTTAAAACTCTCTCCCGGGACTTCCGGTGTAGCACTGAAGCAGATGGCTGCTTGAAATAGAGTTTTCAGACTGGTCGATTGTAATTCCCTGGAAAATACACTTGGGAAGTTAAAAACATGGAAGGGGAGAAGAAAAAAGGGTTAAAAAAATAAAGCTGGCTCCAAATGGACAAAAAGGAGAAACAACCGAAGATATGGACGGCGGAGAAGGCGGTAATGGAAATAATAGCGAGGCCGGGAAAGCAAGCGAAGCAGTAGCTAGCTAAGGAAAGAGAATCTATTTCAACTCGGACTACCCACTAGAGATATTGAAAAAGAGGAAGGAATATGGGGGGGATTTTAAAGGTGCTCCAATCCAAGGGAATTTGTTACCAAATGCCATATCCAGCAAAGCTGAGAGTGTTCTTTGAAAATGGTGCACAAATCTGCACAAATAACAGATGAAGACTGGACAGGTATGTGTGATTCAGGCAAATACCAAAAACTCAAGATCCTGGAGGGAATTTGGTGTAAGAATTTAATACGATTTTTTTATAACTCCCAAATTAACAGCACTTCATACAGGCTCACAGAGCCGTGGCTTTTAATCATTATAATATTTCTGCCCAAAAATAAAATGATTTTGTCAAGAAGTAGTGGCAGAGATTGGGAAAAGAGGGTGGATTTTTCATACACTACTAAATATTTAGGTAAAATACCAGGAAAAGTTTTAGACAAGGATAAATATTTATTAAAAATGTTGTTAGCAAGCAGAAGGAAAGCAATAACCCATAAATGGTTGTAGGTGAATCCTCCAACTAAGGATCAACAGCTAGGGATCGTAAATGAAATATACAGTATGGAGAGGCTTACATTTATATTAAGACTCAAATTTGACAAATGTAACCAATGTAAGTTTTGGGGAAAATGGATTATGTATGTAAACCACTGAAGTGTGATAATGTATATCAAGATGTTGGAATTATTTTGTGAATAGGGGACAGTGCAACAATAAAATCAACAACATAGTACATTTTGACCTAATAGCAATCTTATATATATATATAAAAAAAATTAATAATTAAATGCACAAATAAAAATATCAATGCATAAATAAGTAAATAAAGTGGGTCTATATTTCCACAAGGATCATAATCGTGCTTAACTCACGCACATGGAAGCAGTGTGAACATGCAGGATTTCTTATCATTGTCCAAGATCCACCTTCAAAGCTTCCTCTTCCCATAAATTCCCATTAAAACTCCCATAACTCACTATCATTACACCTGGAGGGAGGGGGCTCCAGGTTCCCATGCACCATAAAGAGTTACATTTATTTCCTTTACCTTTATACCTTGGGGCCCAGTGTTTCTTTGAGGGATTTCCTGTACCCTTAAGCAAACAATGCACATCTAACGGAGTTCAAACAAAACGCCCAAGATTCAGTTTCTAATTAAGCTGTTTCTCCAAGTTATGCGTGTAGTTCGCAACTTTGCACATGCCAAAATATCGCGCCGCAGGAAAACTGATAACGTGGAGCCTAACAACAGATAACGTGGAGCCTAACAATGAGTACAGTAAAAGTCTTGAGATGAAGCCAAGGAACACAACAGAAATTCAAAGGAAATGGGCTGACTTTTGAACATGCACCCAAACAATCAATCACAATAAAAACGGTCAAGTAAAGAGACCACCACTTGGAAGACCTGCACCCCAACAAAGTAAAGCTAACATGCTGTTGATTTAACGTCTGTAATGTCCCACTCTCCCTTTGATGAGATTTATGGTACAGCTGTGGGACATGTGATTACAGGAAGTCTTTAACTAAGAACTAAGACACCAAAAAAAAGTTTCATTCATGAACATGCTCACTTTAGTTTTAAACGATAAGTCACACAAAATCAAACTCGTCCTCATGTCAATCTTTAATCTCTGTATGACTTTTTTATACATACAAAAAAACAGGGAAATCATTTTGGTGAACTATTCCTTTAAAAGACTGACCGTAAAATGATCCGCTTGCTTCAGGCTTTGGATTTGATTGTGACAAATTGACAAAGGAAAAATACTTACTGGTAAACCATCTGTTTCTGAGAGAGAGGTTACCATGTGTGTTGCTGATGCAGTTCATACAAACCTTTAAGGATATTAAAGAGATTGAGACATGAGGAGGTTTGGCAGACAGTAAAACACAAAAGCATATTTACAGTGATTAACCGTACTCCTTCTGTTTGGACAAATCCTGGGCTATATTCCAATGCTAAAGGGAAATGCAATCAGATGGAGAAACAAATATTTCAGATTCGGCACTATTTCTAGGTCACTAATCAAGACAAATTTAGCACATATTTTATATAAATAAAGGTAATTTAGTTAGTATTTTTTACTATTTTAAATAAATACACAAATTGTATAATGTATGTGCCAAGTGCCATGCAGCAAGTGTTTATACGGAACAACCATTGGCACTATTTATACGGACACAGATTTTATATTTAAATAAATAAAAAGTTAAATATAAATGTACACACACACACACACACAAAATCTTTCATTATTTTTTAAATGGCTTCCCACATGCTATCATCACTCTACTTTTGGTTTTCAAAGCATGTCTACCCAGGTAAGAAGGTCACGAAGCGGAATAAAGGAAGAGTTGTGGAGGGAGCACCGCTGCATTGTGCTTTCCAGCCATCAATCAGTCCTGAATCCTCTTTCAAAGATAGTCATCTATCAACGCCTCAGAAATATCAATCACTGCAGGGTCGAAATGCAAAGGCGGGTCACGGAATAACTACTTGATACTGGTCTTTTCAATCCGAGGCGAGCCACTAACCATGGCTTTCATTTCATTCTGATGAAACAGTTTAAAAATAAAATAAATCAATTCTAATTTTTAAGTAATTAGGTAATGATGATACAATTCTGCAACATACTGAACACGTTAATATAAAGTTGATAAAAAAAATGCACTCAACTCAATCAATCCATTTCTAAATAGATGCACAGACTGCTCTTTTAATCCATGTTGAGTGGTGGGCTAGATCATTTACCAGTTGATTTGAACGCATCAATATGGCAAGAATGGGAGGTGCTTTCTGACCTCCTGACACTGAGCTTCACCACATTCCCTCACTCAGGACTCAACTTTTAATGGGCCTTTAAGCCTGATTGCAGTTCAGGGGCCAAACACTCAACCAGGACTTGAGTAACATGGAAAAAAGCGTGCTGGAGAAGATGTTTTTTATTCTGGTAAGATAGTCTGGATTAGAGCGGCTCCATTAATCGTTAAAAGATAGCGATCTCGATTTAAACCCACGTGATCTCATTCCTAAAGGAAAACAATTCAGCCAATTCTGTAAAACCTTTGACAAAAATCACAGCGGAACATTCAAATCTGCATTGACACTTCAACTGAGCTAAAGAAAGCAGTTATGTATAGGTATGAAACAGCTTCACAATCAATATTTTCAACCACAGTATTGTTATTTCTGTGGTGACAAGTGACTTTGCCTGAAAACAAATGCTGAATCATCCAGTAATGAAACATAAGTCATTAAATAAAATTAAACCTTTTAAATAGACTGTCTCTTTTTTATTTTAAAATAAAACCTTTCAAATAAAGCTGTCTGTAATACTGGACATGCTGTACAAAAGACTAGAGCATCTTTTAATCACTAGACAAGCCCTTGTTAGCTTTTCTGGAAGGGTAAAAAAATATCCCAGTGGATATGATGAGTCACAGTAGCATAAACCAACAGAAGTCCAGCATAGCGTGTCTGTTAATTCCTTTGCGGTTTGGCTTTTTCCTTCACTTTAAATTACTAGGTTGTTATACATATCCTTTTCAAGTTTTGGCCCAGATTCGCTCAAGTCCTTTTCTCAAATAAAATTGCCCAAAAGTCCTTATATATTGCAAATCCAGACGGAAAGAGCTAAAGACAGGATTTAGCTTTCAACATTGGGAGGGGAAAAAAAGTTAAACATGTTCTCCTGCAGAGACAGATCTGAAAGTATGAAAGTAATTTGCAGTAATTTGCAAAACATTGATGTTTGCCCAACAACCACACTGACTCAACCAATGGCGTGATCCGTTTGATCAACCAATGGAAGATGAGGGGAATATTCAAGATTCAAGAGACCTGCTTAAAACATTATGATAAGGGACTGTAAACTGAAACTCTTAATAAAAAAAAAAAATAATAAAAAAAATCACCTATCAATGCCTTAGCAACCACCCAAAACATCCTTCCAACCACCTGGCAACCACTCATAAAACCCTACCAACTGGGTTTCTAGCTTACTAATCAAATTAAGCACATTTTATTAGTAAATATATAAATGTATTTAAATCTCATTTGTATTTTAGTGTGTTATTTGTTTTATTCACACATACAATTTGTCTATATTCCTATTTAAAGCTACACTGTGCAACTCTTTTAGTTTATTCTTAGCTAAGAACACTTAGTTCTTTCAAAAATATATGTGCTCATTAATGTATATTTACTTCGTTCAAGTAATAAAGTATTCTCGTGAGTGTATAATATGCCATTGAAAATACATACGGGTAAGGGGTTCTAATGTCGGTCGCCATGTTGCCCCTCCATCTTGAAAGTACATTAGCCAAAGAGGGACATACCCGTTAATTCAAGCTTCGCCTTTCACACTTATGTTTGAGTTAACACTCATGGACGAGGTCGAACTGGAAGCCATGTTAATCTTGGACTACATTAGCCACCGTAGGAGTTAAAACGAAATCGGAATTGAGAGGAACAGAAACTAATCTTCACTGGATGGTCATATACCTTTTCACCGCTAGATGGGGGTAGAAATCACATCTTTGATAATATTTTGTTTTAAATATTGCCTAATCCTACAGATGGTACAGACTTTTGGCAAACAAACACATGTAGGCTTTACTGCGTAACATAAACAAAAAATGACATGGACAAACGCAGAAATGAATGTCCTCCAGTTCAAAAGAGACTGAAACTGTGCATCACATGGAAACCACCTTCAATCACAAGTGCACGACCTGGAGAAGATAAACCTCAACTCTCAGACCATAGAAGTTCAGGAGACGCATGAACTGGTTATAAGTGGATGATGGGTGGCCTGATACTGAAAATCCAGGAAAGCCTTCTGTCATTAGTGGATTTATAACCAACATAAGGCATTACTCAAGTGGGTCGGAAGAATTTCACCTTTCTGACCTTGCTGAGCCCAAGCCTAAGCCGCACTGCCCACTTTTGACAAAATGCAATGAAGCCATCTCTTCACGCTCATCAACTGTGTGCCGCCCCGAATGAGAAGGCTTGCGTTGGTCATTGTCTGTTTCACTTCTTCTGAACAAGCGCTGGGCGGTCATTTGATTAAGCCGGTCCAGCGGGAGCACTCGGGTTACAGAAAATATTAGCCTTCAGCAGAACGCGCTCGGGGACAGAACAGTCAAACGCAATGAGGGGCTGACTTAATCATCTCATTTTACAGGATTAGAGGAGAAATGGCTGACTATTGTGTTTGGCCAGGCACAGAGCCCTGCTCAAGGTGACCAGAGAAGCAGATTCACAGCTAATACACAACATAAACGGTTTTGATAGATGCTTTATAAGGCTTTTTGGGTATATTGTTGAGTCAGCACTGTACCATCCCAAAGGGCAGAGTCATCGTCAACGTCAAGGGATCCCAAAAAGGTCCCCTTAGATATTGAACACTTGTTGGTTTTGCAATTGTTCCAAGCCAAATTTGATTGTGATTTTAAAAACATATCGCAAAATAATGGCAAGAAAACTTGTGTAGTCTGATTCACAAATAAATAATTTTAAAAAAAAAAAAAAAAGACTTTATTATTAAAAGAATCAATTCCTAAGTCAATATGCTGAGCCAGTCGGGATGAATTGTTCACTAAATGAACTTTGCTTCAAAATGAATAAAGAACTGTTTTGAGTACTTAAGATCTCTGAAATGTAAATCAACATTTGACTGGCTTATATGACAAAGTGTAGTTAAAGATGCACAACCGTGCAAAGGTTTGGGGTCAGTAAGTTTTTAAAAAAAATTTAACTACTGTAGTCTCTTATTTTAATAAAGGCTGCATTAATTTGATCAAAAATACAGTTAAAAAGAGTAATACACTGAAATGTGGTCATAAAGTAACGTTTCTATTTAAATACATTTTAAAATAGAATTAATTCTTGTGAAGTAGGGATGGTCAACGATTAATCGCATCCAAAATAAAAGTTTGTGTTTACGTAATATATGTATGTGTGGTGTGTATAATTATTTTGTACATATAAACACACACACATGCATGTATATATTTAAGAAATATTTGCATGTATATACTTTATATATATTTATACATAATTAATATTATGTATAAATATAAATATTTGATATATTAAGAACACATTTTTCTTAAATATATACATGCATGTGTTAGTATTTATATATACAAAATAATTATACACACCACACACACATATATCATGTAAACACAAACTTTTATTTTGGATGCGATTAATCGTTGCCCATCCCTATTGTGAAGAGTCGTCAGTGTCACATGATCATTCAAAAAATATGATGATTTGCTGCTCAAGAAACATTTCTTATTATTATTACAGTTGAAAACCATTGTGCTGCTTAATATTTATGTGGAAACGGTGATACATTTTTTTTTTCAGGATTATTTGATGAATTTATTTGAAATAAAAATATAAAATATTTGTAACATTATACATGTCTTTACTGACATTTTGTATCAATTTAATGTGTTCTTGCTGAACAAAAGCATTAACGTTTTTAAAAAACAATTGGGACACCCAACTTTTGAAAGGATATACGGTGTGTATGTGTATAATATATATATATACACACACACAATGTTTAATTTTAGTAAATAATATACAAGTATTTTACATTTTGGATTTATTTGCACCTGTAGGAATCAGCTGAGTCACTGCACCACAGACAGCAGGGGAAAACAGCACACATCAGGATTCTGTCAACCTCACAAGCAAAATGCAATCCTGCTCTCAGGCAACAAACACTTTTCTGTACTGCACACCCCCATGAAAGTCTATACAGCAATCATCAGATATGTCCATGAAATAGAAATGACAAATCTGTTCTTGTAAGGTACGTACAAAGCGTGACCTTCAGACGTGGATCCAGTTCCTCAGAACAGCCACTTTATTAGCAGAAATGGGAAGTAAAAAAATAAAAATAAAATCAAAGCTTATATAGTGTATAATCATCAAATATTACATCATTTTTAGCCACTAGTAAAAAATGAGCAACATTATTTATGCACTTGATCCTCGCCAAGCCCCGCCTCCCTTGGTTACAAAGCTTCGGTAGTAACGAACATTGAATATGCAAAGCTTCGGAATTTCTATATGTCTGTCTGTCCGTTTGCATTTTGATATTACAGAACAGCGTAAGCGTGAAGCGACGTGCTGAAATTTTAATAATATAAACAGTCTAAATAAATAAAAAATAAAAATGAAATTTAAGTAAATAAAAACGAAATTTAAATACATTTAAAATAATTTAAATAAAGAAACACAAAAAATAAATTAACAAACTGTAATAGCCTACATAAGATTAATTTAGAATGATAATAACGGGTCAAAAGGATAATACATTTTGTTTATATTATTCTATTTTCCAAAATGTCAAAGCAACGCAGCTTAACCCAAAATACAAGCTCAGACATGCACTTCTGTCCATACAAACTCTGCTGTTCTGCCAGAGAAAACTCCCATTGCAGGAACACTTTTAGTAGTCCAAAAAGAAGCAAATATGAGTGAAAAAAAAATTATATATATAAAAAATAAAAAAAATAAAAAATACCAACCCACCGAAACGAATATTCAAATATTCAGGTCCAGCCCTATTGGTTACTGTTAATAACTCAAACATAAGAATGAAGATGTCTGTGTATGGTGTGAGTTACAGTAAATAAAGTGGCATAAATCTGTTTTAAAATTTTAAACTTCCGTTCAAAGGTTTGGAGTTGGAAAGATTTTTTTTATGTTTTTGAAGAGTCTTTTATGCTCACCAAGTTTGCATTTATTTGATCAAAAATACAGTAAAAAAAAAAAAACACTGTAATATTGTGAAATATTTCTATATGTTCTAATATATTGCTTTTGGTGCTCAAGACACATTTATTATTATCAATGTTGAAAACAGTTGTACTGCTTCATATTTTTGTATCTTATGTAAAAAAAATCTATTAAAATTCAGGATTCTATGATGAATCAAAAGTACAAACGAAAGAAAAATCCTTCTAAATATAAAAGAACAGCACAAAGAGTCCACATCCAAACTATCACGATAACACAGAGGAAGGATATCACTGAATCACTTTCAGAATGATTTTGTCTAGTTGATGAAAAATAAAAACATTGAGAGCCAATCAGAATCCATTCTGCTTTGAAAAGCTTGAGCATTTAAAGTAGCAGACGACAAAACTGCACCACCTGCTTAGAAACTTATCTTGGTATGAACATTAAAACATTTTTAATGTTAACAATTAACAACATCCTTTTACTTAAATGAATTGTGTCATTTTAAAGCATTTTTATTTGCTACTGTTCTTCAAAACAATAACATCATTAAAGCTGCTCAAAATGAAGAGAGAGCAAATCAAAGCAAAACCTAATGAACTCATGCTCCTTGTTGTCCAAAACTAAAATGATATACCTTCAGGCAGTCTATGATGTCACCGACAGGTGTGCAAAATAAATATACAATTTATTTAAAGATACCGACCACTAAAAACTCTTCGTTCAACACTAAGTCAGCTGTGGTCGTTCTGTGGCTTCCTGACATCCAGGTGTTTCCGTGGAAGCTCAGGTGCAGCGACTGACGGCTATGTGAGTCAGTTCTCATTACCTTGTTAAAAGGGGGACAGAGAGGGCTGACGGCCCCCTGGATGACTCATATTGACTCGCGGAGCTTTGGATGATAATTCATTCTGTAAAAATCACTGCCTGGGCCTTTCAATTACACCAGCACCCTCCAAAAAACAGCTCCAGCATGCCCACCCACCCTCAGGGAGTCTCTTCGTCGTTAAAAGCCGATGAGTCACGGCCGCCAGACAGAGAAGTGCCCGTTGAACAGGATTCTGTCAAACCTACTGTAAATCAACCAAGCTGTGAATGAGGAAACTCAGAGCAACAACAAAAATAATTCCAGCGACTCTCGGTAAGAGAAGAGAAACCTAATGATCACTGTGTGGGCGGACAACATATGGAGGGTTTTTTCACTTGGAATAGAGAGCAGCTACAATTGCGGTGATTAACTGGAACGTGAATTCATAAAACATTAAGGTATAAACAAACAGAAATAAAGCTATGAGTCAATGAGTAAAAATACTCGTGTATAATGTTAAAAGTACCAGATATTGCAAGAGTTGAATTCAAAAATATTGATTTCTGCCACACTATTTTTTTTTATTTAATATAAATCAATTAAATGAAATATTCACATTTTTTCTATGGTGTTAATTTTAAATGAACTTTTGATTGAATTATTAAGATACTTCTATAAACCATTACTGTGAAAAAACACTGAAACCCACATAAGGTCTGTTCACTTTGGCCTATTCTTACTGAAGTCAAAGATAGCATCCAGCCTGAGCACACTTAAGAGTGCGCTTTGTACACTCGGGCAAGGCATCCTCCCCTGGGTCTAACATGAGATGAAGCTGACATTTTGTTCCCAAAAAGCTGGCACTTAGAGCCTCATCTAGTCAAAAGCATCCCTGTCATTGGTCCCCTATCGGACGCTGATGACCGAACAGATTGAGTCAACAGTCTATCCCTATCTAGTGTCTCTGTCAGCCCATTACACTTGACCCTTAGTCTTGAACTCAGCGTCTTGCTTACAGCACAGTAGACTACTGAGACAACATACTGTACTGAAGGTGGGCTCATATGTACACTAAACAAACAAGCGGAACAAAGGAGGAGGTCTTATGTAAGGGGGCTGGAATGTCTGCGCATGTTTGGAGAACAAGCGTATTCATTGTTGAAATCGAGAAAGTTGTCCTCGTATGCTCGGATGTTTTAAAGTGGGATTGTGCGTATGCGTTTGTTTACCTTCATCATGTCCACCATTGGCCTCTTCCAATACCAGGCTGTTCATGCAGTTGATTTCCCATTCCTGAACATCAGTGTTCCAGAGTGCTGGGATCAGGACACGATGTTGGGAGCTGGACACATTTACAAACAAAAAACAGTATTACTTAACAGTATTGATTGTTGGGGGGGAAAAAATTATATTAACAAATGGTAACCGCCGGAGAATGCTAGGGTCTCAAAAAAGTTTCCAAAATATATTTTTTTAAGACTGTCAAACAAGTGCTCTTAACAAATTAATGAAATATGTGTTCATTAGGGGTGTAACGATACACCAATTCATATTGAACCGATACGGTACGGTTCTCGGTACACATTTTTAAACCGAACGGTTCGTTGGATTCCATTTTTCATGCCGACCAACATTTCGTTATTTCAAATGTAGGCGCGTCGTGCGTGGAACTCATAGACGCTGGCGTGACAGTTTTAGACCATTTTGACATATTCCTCTGGATCAAACAGCAGCCAGAAAATGAGAAACATTAAGAGATTAAACTAACATATTTCTTTCCCTTGCTGTTAAAAGAAAACACTATCGCTGTGAAACCAGCCCTCCTAACAGAAGTAAACCTTGTCTGTCTGTGTTTAATGTCACAGTGACTTACATAAGTCCCGAAGTGGCCTTGTCAGGGGAAAAAGCCGTACACAAACGGTCTGTCAAGGCTTTGAGAAAAGCAACACGTCAATGGGACTGACTTGGAGGAGGGGCCGAGCATTGTAAAAAATAAAAAAAAAGCGCAAGGACACCCCAGTCCCTTTCATGAAGGACTACTGTTCACACAACCTCTGATGACAGGTGACAGACCCCCTTGTCACTTAGGATACCAAAGAGCCAGCTAGCACTGAAGTGATGTCAACAGAGCCTCCCTGATTTAATGACTACATAAACACAACTCAACATGAGCTGTAGAGGTTAGTCATCCAAACGGTATAAACCAGCTTAGGTTGGTCGGTCTGATGGTTAAATGCACATCAAGCTTGTTTTATCAGCTCGATTTGATCGGTTAACACTTTTTTTGGGGGGAGGGATTTTGAGAGTTTCTTCTCTCTTTTCGGTTCCTCTCTTTGGCCTCCTGCGACTGCTTCGTTCTCAGACGGCTCAGTTCTCTGGCTAGCAAAACTCTGATACTCTGAATCAGAGGGGAGCATTTAGGCTTGACCTTGCCGACACTAACGTCCTGCCAGGCGAGCAACGTGAACCCGTTCCCTGATGTGTAGGAGCTTTGTGCTGACTGCCATCTGCATGTCAATGCCAAATAACCCCTTTGAAACTGGCAAATGGCTTCGTTTGCCCTTATAATCCTGTAAAGTGGCTGGCAAAGCGCAATGGGCTCTGCATGGGCACAAACATCTCTACCAAGCCACAACAAATATCGTTTTTAAATGTTAATTGAAGATCCATTCGCAAAGGTGAGTTTTAATATGGGCACATGACTATAAAAGAATTCCGGATCACATGACAATGGGTTCAGATTGGCATGACAACACGCAGTATTGAATAAAAGGCGACCATAGAAACAACTTAACAATAAGGCCTGGCTTCATGTGTATTTGAGATCCGCTATGTTAATCAAAGTAGTTCTCAGGGCCATGTCGCCATGGTGACTGTGACATCATCAAATAAACACATCTGCTATGAAATGACTCCAATCAATATCTGAACACATGTTCTCTTATTTTCTCAGTAAACAAGAAATATTTTCTTAACACTTTACTTGTGGTTAAAGGTGTGTGAGAATGACAATCATGACATGTCCCATTTTAGTCTGGGACTGGGCTTAAGCCTTCTGTGAAACCGGGTATGAATGCTTTATTTTTCATTAAATTAAACAAAATATTCTATTTTTAACATCAATAATAACATGAAAAATCATCTGCCAGACTGTAATATCGTTGCACTCACACATCCATAGGCACTCGCAGCAGAACGGGCAGCACGGCGGCCTCCTCAGTCATGTTCATGATACGAGACTCCAGTAGCAGGATGATGGTGAGGCCAGTGCGAAATACAGCCTGCAGCCCTGCAGAAAGTATGAAGAATTGATCGGATCATGTTCGGGAAACCTGTTTTAAAACAATCATTTGCTATTGGTGCAGTGGTGCAGAAATCACACACTTCGACTTTGATAAGCAAACATGGCAGCTTGACGCTTCACTGTAAAAATATTTTCAAGATTTGTTATCACAACGTCAAACCAACTTTATAATCATTTATTTAGTTGAGATAACTTATTATTTTGAGTTTCTGATGATTAAATTAATCTCCTTCATTGTATTAACTCACTTTTTCCAGTTCAAAAAACTTAACATTTTAAGGCAACCCAGGTTACTTACTTTTTTAAGTTAAACCAACAATATTTTTTTACAGTGTAGTAATCACAACATTTTTTCTTTTGTCAAATCAACTTAAATAATTTATTTAATTTAGATAACATACAATTTTAAATTACTGATGATTAAATTAATCTCCTTGATTGTATTAACTCACTTTTTCCAGTTCAATCAACTTAAAATTTTAAGGCAACCAGGTTACTTACTTTTTTAAGTTAAACCAACAATATTTTTTACAGTGTAGTAATCACAACATTTTTTCTTTTGTCAAATCAACTTAAATCATTTATTTAGTTCAGATAACATATAATTTTGAGTTTCTGATGATTAAATCATTCTCCTTCATTGTATTAACTCACTTTTTCCAGTTCAATCAACTTAAAATTTTAAGGCAACCAGGTTACTTACTTTTTTAACTTAAACCAACAATATTTTTTAACAGTGTTGGGATATTATTGTAGTACAAAAACAAGAAAAAGGGGTGTAATACCGTGCAGCATGATAAGATCCCAGATGGCCAAAACCGAGTCCCAGCACGGCAAGGAGGTGAAGAGGGTAAGAAACCACTGCATGATGAAATGCAAAGAAGACACCCCAAGAGTCTCCTAAAAGCAGACAGTAAACAACACACTCCTGTTAATATCTGAAAGAACAGGTCATATTTCACATCTATCAATTCAAATTTTTCATTTAAGTAAAACAAGCCTTTTTTGAGTTGCATGAGAGGAAAATGTGATGATTGTCACAATGCAAACTTAATAGTCTTAGTAAGTAAGTAAGTAAAAGTTTATTTATATAGCACCTTTCACAGGTATAGGGCCACAAAGTGCTTTACAACAAAAACAATTAATATCATAAAATACACACAATAAAAAAAAAAAAAAAAAAAAAACAGACAGTACATGATCACATCAACCCACAGGTAGCTAATTGAAACCCTGAACAAATAAATGTGTCTTAAGTCTGCATTTGAAGACATCAACAGAATCAGAGGAGCGCATAGACAGTGGAAGATCATTCATTAGTAAAGTCTTAAAACGTAACAGTTTGGGAAAAAAAGGCTTCATTATAGCATCTTATAGAAAAGATCATTTCTTTGTCTCTTGATTTGGGATGAAATAAGACTTAATCAATGCAGCACTTACATTTTTAGTGAATAATTACCCATATTTTAGTCTGTTCCTCACACAAAGCTCTTATAAACGTTGGAATACAAGTCAATACAGACAAACTTTTATGCTATTTTTGTGCCCTTTTTGAAGCTTGAAAGCTCTAATCTCCATCCATCATAATGGAATGGAATGGAACTTCATTACAGAGGCCATATTATGCCCTTTTACAGTCTTGATTTTGTTTTTGGGGTCAGCTAGGACAGGTTTCCATGCTTGAATGTTCAAAACACACATTATTTTTCACATATTTTATTGTTGGAGCACCTCTCTTCCCAGTCTGACTGTAAATGCCTATTCACACCAAGAACGATAACGATAACTATATAAGCATCCACACCAGTGGATGATATGAACATCTGCATGCGGAGTTTTGTCGTTTTCTTCTTTAAAAGTTCAAGCTCTTTAAAGCAGGATGGATTGGCTGTCTATGTTTTTTATCGTACATCAGCTAGAAAAATAGTTTGGATAATGATTCCGACGATTTTTTTTTTAATGAGGAGTATTGTGATGAGTACATTCACAGAAGAAAACTGAAGACTACAATCAAGGACTTTCAGGGAGTTCAGAAACATTGTGATATAGAGAATAACTCCCTTTGAAGTGGACTTTGTGCTTTAAATTTAAAAACCTTTTTTCATGCTCAAACAGCAACATTACACACTAAAGAAAATGTAGAAAGCATAAAAGGTCATCTTTAATGTTAGTTACCATATGAGAGTGAACAAATTACAGAATGCTTGATTATAACAATCTACTCTATTTCGTTTTAGGTTTGTCACTGCAATCTGGCCTGCCTGTAAGTTTACAGCATCATCTTTTGTCCTGTGCTGCAGTCTAATAGCTCAGCTTTTCAGACAGCTGTGCTGAGTCAACACACAGAGAGAAGGAAATCCCTTAAGAGTTCTCCAAGCAGCACAAATGCTCTGAGGGGCGGACAGCCACTATTGTAAAAAAAAAAAAAAAAAAAAACACAGAAGAGCTCATTTAAAAGCCTTTGGGAAAAGGTCTATAAGACACAGAGACAAATCTGTGAAGAACACTAAATGAGAGAGGCTTCTCAAGAGAAAGGCTGAGATCTAGAGGACTGAGAGGCTTTGTGTTTATATATATATATATATATATATATATATATACACACACTAAAAACCTGGAATGCAATTTCATTACATACAAATCTAATTAAAATATAGACCAGAATTCTCACCAAGTGCTGGAAGAGCAGAGGTTTCCTGTGTTTCAGGAGCTGGTGAAAAACCAAAGCTTGAAGTTGAATCCTGAAAATTCAAAATTCAAAATTAAAGATTCAAACAAAGTTTAAATTAGGTTTATTTGAAAGAAATTATCGACATGGGCCGAAAAAACAATCAACTTGGCTGATGTGTGATTTCCAAAATTTCAAACAGCTTTGTCAACAGATGATTTTAGTAAATATGGTGCAAATATTGTTTAAATTATAAAGTATATAAAGTAAATATAAAGTAAAGTAGGAACCATTTTATGTGCATGTTTAAAGTTCACACAGTAGAGTTAAGGTCTTACTTCTTCATAGAGGAATCAAAGAGCCCTGAGAGATACTTGGGCTTCTCTAACAGAGCAACCAGAGCCCAGAAAGCGTCTTCTTCAGACAGGATCATTAGGAGCACAGCAGCTATATAGGACATCCCTGAGAAAAACAAACAAACCTTGAGGCATCACATAGTCCCATTATGGCCTCAATGTCAAGGGCGAACTAGCTAAATTATCTCCACGGAAGGAAACCAAATTATGACCATGACATGCAATACCAACAAGATGGCACTTGACTGCCCTCTTGAGACTGAATATCAGTATATTCTGTACTAATATGTTTGAAAGCACCAATAAAGGCACAGGCACAAAGTTCAAAAAGATTGCCAGTGACCTCATTTGTGGAAGTACAGGCAGTTTATTACCTTGTACATATCCAATCTGGGGATTATATCGGGCAAATCCGGTAAGAACTCTGAAAAGTTTGGCCTGGCCCTCAATAGCCTCGGGACGATCCCCCATCAGAGTGCGATGGGTCGGAAATGACCTTCCTGTGTAGACAAATATGGAACGGAACTGTCACAACCTTTTAAAAATCTATATACAATGCAAAAGTTATAAAAAGAACACACACAAAGGGCAAATGTTTCAGTTGGGTATTATAGAAGAGTTAGGCTTTTTGTAGCTCAAAAGGTAGAGCATGGTTTCAGAAACTACAAGGATAAGGGTCTGATTCCCAGAAAACAATCAAACTTTGAATGTATACCCTGGTGCACTTTAGGTAAAAGGGCCTGCAAAATGCATTAGTAGAACTGTAAATCTACATAGGAAGTGTGTTTAGGCAGCGCCCCCATGTGGTTTTCCACATATTGGCAAAGTTCAAACAAAAACATTGCAATCAGGGAACAATTACAGCTTCCTCCTAAAAGTCACAGGACATTTCCCATTTTTTCATCTGAAAATGAGTCAGTAAAAGAGTTTTTAGCTGTTTAGGGTCTGTAAGATTTTTTTTTAATGGTTCAGAAAGTAATATGTTATGCTAACCAAATGTATGTACTAGAAAAAACAGTAAAAACAGTAATGTTGTGAAATGTTATTACAATTTAAAAAACTGTTTTCTATTTGAATACATTTTTAAAATGCAATTTATTCCTGTGATGGCAAAGTTAAATTTTCAGGACCTATTGCTATTTAACGCCATTTATTTGAAATAAAAAAATCTTTTGTAACAACATATTTGTCATTACTGTCACATTTCTATATATGTTGTACATATATGTACATATTGTACATATAATTGCATAATTTAAATTGAATAAAAAAAGCATCTTACATAATCCAAACTTAATATAATTTTTGACAACAAAATTATAAGAAATATTTTTTGAGCAGTAAATCAGCATATTAGAATGGTTTCTGGAGGATCATGTGACACTAAAGACTGGAGTAATGATGCTGAAAATAGCACAGGAATAAATTATATTTTAAAATATATTGACATTGAAAACAGTTATAACAAATTGTAATAATATTTCACATTATTCCAATTTTTTCTGTATTTTTATCAAATAAATGCAGCCTAAGCGACATTCAAAAATAAAAATAAAATATTATAAAATTATATTTTTATATTCATATAAAATTAATAAATATAACAATTTTATATAAAAATATAAAATTGTACAGACCACACTTTTAAATTAATTAATTAATTAAAATAAAAGTAGTCAAATATAGTACTCAACAGTTAAGTGTATGTTATAGAAAAATATCATGCAATTTCAGTGGACATCCAAAGGCAGAACTCACGTAGGTCGAGGGCGATCTGTTTGAAGAGTGTGAGGTCAGCACTGGGGAGATCCGACTGTCCGCTGCTGATCTCATTCTCTGTGTCCACTAGAGAGTCTATAGTGGAGATGATGCTGTACTCACTGACTCCAAGATCCACAAGAGGTCTACGGATCTCAGCCTGACATGCCTGAAGCAGATGGGTTAAAACAAGGCAAATGTCTCTGATTTGTTTGAACAATCATAACAAAATAATATATATTAAAGGGGTTGCACCTCATAATCAAAAGAGCTAGCAGCTCTGAGACTGTCGATATTTAGGAGGCATTTCCAAACTCGTCCACGTATCGCCGGAGGAATACCAATTCGAATAAACCTCTCAATCTGATTTGGGGGGAAAAGGAACGTGCAAATTATTAAACACATTAAAACATTGAGTAAATCATTTGAAATGCAGGGCTGGGTAAAGTTCAGTATAAGGTTAGATTTTTAATTGATAAACAGGAATTGGGTTTGGAATAAAAATAAAAAAACAACAAAAGAATGTAATTTATTAGTCAATTATTTAGACTAAATATGAATATTCATTCTGATGAGCTCATTAGTTGATTTCTCAAAAGATCAGATTTTAAAGAGTATAATTAAAGATGACGTACATTTTTGTGAATGCCAATTGAAATGCACTCCTGAATGGTGCATTACCCTAAGTACATGTCAAAATATTTCATGTCTTCTAGAGAAAGATGCACACCTGATTTCTGCAGATGAAACTGGATCCATTCCAGTAAGTGAGAAATTCACACAGCTCCTTCACTTTAACTGGATTAGGCTGAGGATAACTGTTGGAAACAGTTAAAGATGCTCCTAATGTTTTACTTGTCGAGTGCAGATCCCAGCATAGTGTTTATTCACGTGAAACTGAATTATATTTCCAGTTATGAAAATGAACTGAAAGCTGAACCAAGTAAAATACATGTATCGAAAACAAAAACCTGGAAGTAACTTAACATTTTATACGTAGTGTTAGCAATACTAGCATGTATGCAACGTTAGTCAACATCTAACCTGTAGTCATGACTTCTGTGTTGGAGTTTCCTGACTCTTTTCTTACTGAAAGCAAAGCCGAACTCATCGAAGCCTACAGAGCTGCTCCGCCGTGAAGTGTTGCTCTTCCCGCTGCTCGAGCTGCTCGCTCTCCTCAACATGGTTCTCGCAGGCAATCAGTGAATCCTCTAATCTGTGCCCTGTTCACTCCGACGCTTGAACTCAGCGCCATGATGAACACAATCAAACTACTCTTCAAAATAAAAGTCTGACTCTTGCCAAAAGAAAGTCACTAATAAAATATATATATAAAATAATTTATAAACATAAAAATAAACTTTATTAAACTTGACTTTTATAAAACATTATTTTATAACATATTTATGATAGGAATCTGCTTTCCTCTTGAGTCAGGATTGGTCAACTGGTGAAAGCTCAGAATATGCTTATTCTATATTTCTGAGTCATTTTCAATCCCTCTGGTTGGCCGAGGACCCCCAAAAATATAAGCAACATCACACGAGGAGAGTAGCCGTGCGATATGGCTCTAAATCAGCAAGGCTTAGATGTGATTGCGTTTAATGGTATTTTAATTTTTATGAGGGTTGTGTATTCCCTAGTTACCGACAACCAAGTTTTTAGGTTTTAACTTTTATATAACTTTTTCGTTTGTTTGAAATATTAATGTTGTTTTTTACATTTAAAACATTTTATTCCTCATATTATCAAAATTCATTAAATGTAATAAAAAAGAAATGCAATGCTTCATCAGAATTTAACCTATTAGTTGAGTCTCTTGGCTCAATTTTTTAATACACCCACAAGTTGATTTATGTGGCTATATGTCTATTTTGTACTCTTGATGGTTTAGATTTTAACCTCATATGCTTTTTTAAGCGTTGTAGCTGATTTGTGGCTTGTACACCTAAAAATATACTCTGCATTTATTTTATTTTTTTAAATTGTATTTCCCATCAATTTTCTATAGTGAAGTGTTGACTTTTCTCTCTTGACACTTAGTCTTTTACAATCATGTACTTTTTTTCTGTTTCGGCCAGTGCCACAAAAGGTACCAGGTTTCGCATTCATTCCGATAAAGTTACCATAACCATTTTCAGTCAAAAGTGACCAGAGGGTTAATGACATCATTTACATTACATCACATTTACAGTACAGATGGATTCATTAAATCCAGAGTGCTCTATTGTATACTGCACATTTCGTAAATGTCAAATATCGATACACCTCCATTATTGCACATAAAATGATTTCAAGCCACTCAAAGAAATATTACTGTATTACTGTAAAACACACTACAGGACATCAGAATAAACAGTTGATTAAAAACAAGCACTTTCTTCTGAACAGGCAGGAGAGGGCAGGTGTCCTTCAGTACCTGATAAAAAGGTAAACCACTTTCAATACATTGACTTCAATAGTTGACTAAAAAGTTTCAAATAAAGATGGAAGTAAAATAACTTTTACAGTGATTTGACATGCATTACTGTTTAAGGAACGTAACCTTCTATCGAAGGCCTGCCTTGAGCAGGATTGATGGGATTCCTGCAGTTACACAATAGATTCCTCAATGCCCTGTTCACTCTGTGGATCTGAGCCAACAACAGGGTTGGGGTGTCTCCTTTTCTCATCTCCTTTTTGCTGGAATAGTCTTCCAGCTTCAAGCATAGACTCTCTCGAACCTGCTCTAAAGCCTGTAATCCCATCCACAGAAGGTCCTTTTCCCTCTCCAAGTCCTTCAGTTTTTTCACCTGTAAATAAAAAAATATATTCATGCAATCTTTTTTTTTTTTTTTACATTTTTGCATGATAATCTGTGACTGTATTAGTGTTTGTGTGCACACAATTAGATTATGCAAAGTAGACAAAATAAAAATAGACCACAATGACTGTGTTAAGTAGCTGTGAACTATGAGTATTCCCATCAGAGCTGGATGGGAATGTCGTGATGAACTGTGATGGCTGACGTCTGTGTTGAGAATAAACTTTTAGTTTGAAAAAAATACTGATGTAACTTTTATAGTAGTTTTAAGATAAATAACCAACCTAAAATGTACAGTTAAACCTGAATTAACAGCAGTACATACATCACTTGACTGAATTATGATTTCTACCTTTTCTAAACAGTGTGATTGCTTAGTTTATCCAACAATATGGTCACTTCAATTCAATTTGAATTACTTCAAATTGTTTACTAAAAGCATTGCTAGAAAACCCCAATTGCATTACAAATTATAACGAACATACATAAGAAAGCAAACTAACCCAGAGGAAGAAATGCACTGCATCCAGACTGGTAACCCTGTTCCTGAGAGGGACAATGACCACTGTGTAAGATGCCATTGGAGTCACTAAAGAAAGCAAAGCTTTTCATTTAAGGAAACGAGGAGAGAAGCAGAGAGTAAGAGAGAGTGAAGAACAGAGGCTGAGGATTTGCTGAAACTCCACCCTAGTGACAGAGCGGCAGGTCAAAGTGTACAGTTGCACAACTACCAATGAAGAAATTCAAACAAAACTCTTCACAAACAATAAAACTTGTTTAAAATTACTTTACAAAATGAACAAAAGCAAACACATAAAAACAGCTTTAACATGAAAAA
>NW_024121477.1:155450-339356 GCF_016745375.1 Pimephales promelas
GCATCCTCCCCTGGGTCTAACATGAGATGAAGCTGACATTTTGTTCCCAAAAAGCTGGCACTTAGAGCCTCATCTAGTCAAAAGCATCCCTGTCATTGGTCCCCTATCGGACGCTGATGACCGAACAGATTGAGTCAACAGTCTATCCCTATCTAGTGTCTCTGTCAGCCCATTACACTTGACCCTTAGTCTTGAACTCAGCGTCTTGCTTACAGCACAGTAGACTACTGAGACACATGGGACAACATACTGTACTGAAGGTGGGCTCATATGTACACTAAACAAACAAGCGGAACAAAGGAGGAGGTCTTATGTAAGGGGGCTGGAATGTCTGCGCATGTTTGGAGAACAAGCGTATTCATTGTTGAAATCGAGAAAGTTGTCCTCGTATGCTCGGATGTTTTAAAGTGGGATTGTGCGTATGCGTTTGTTTACCTTCATCATGTCCACCATTGGCCTCTTCCAATACCAGGCTGTTCATGCAGTTGATTTCCCATTCCTGAACATCAGTGTTCCAGAGTGCCGGGATCAGGACACGATGTTGGGAGCTGGACACATTTACAAACAAAAAACAGTATTACTTAACAGTATTGATTGTTGGGGGAAAAAAAATGATATTAACAAATGGTAACCGGAGAATGCTAGGGTCTCAAAAAAGTTTCCACAATATATTTTTTTAAGACTGTCAAACAAGTGCTCTTAACAAATTAATGAAATATGTGTTCAATAGGGGTGTAACGATACACCAATTCATATTGAACCGATACGGTACGGTTCTCGGTACACATTTTTAAACCGAACGGTTCGTTGGATTCCATTTTTCATGCCGACCAACATTTCGTTATTTCAAATGTAGGCGCGTCGTGCGTGGAACTCATAGACGCTGGCGTGACAGTTTTAGACCATTTTGACATATTCCTCTGGATCAAACAGCAGCCAGAAAATGAGAAACATTAAGAGATTAAACTAAAATATTTCTTTCCCTTGCTATTAAAAGAAAACACTATCGCTGTGAAACCAGCCCTCCTAACAGAAGTAAACCTTGTCTGTCTGTGTTTAATGTCACAGTGACTTACATAAGTCCCGAAGTGGCCTTGTCAGGGGAAAAAGCCGTACACAAACGGTCTGTCAAGGCTTTGAGAAAAGCAACACGTCAATGGGACTGACTTGGAGGAGGGGCCGAGCATTGTAAAAAAAAAAAAAAAAAAAGCGCAAGGACACCCCAGTCCCTTTCATGAAGGACTATTGTTCACACAACCTCTGATGACAGGTGACAGACCCCCTTGTCACTTAGGATACCAAAGAGCCAGCTAGCACTGAAGTGATGTCAACAGAGCCTCCCTGATTTAATGACTACATAACCACAACTCAACATGAGCTGTAGAGGTTAGTCATCCAAACGGTATAAACCAGCTTAGGTTGGTCGGTCTGATGGTTAAATGCACATCAAGCTTGTTTTATCAGCTCGATTTGATCGGTTAACACTTTTTTTGGGGGGAGGGATTTTGAGTTTCTTCTCTCTTTTCGGTTCCTCTCTTTGGCCTCCTGCGACTGCTTCGTTCTCAGACGGCTCAGTTCTCTGCCTAGCAAAACTCTGATACTCTGAATCAGAGGGGAGCATTTAGGCTTGACCTTGCCGACACTAACGTCCTGCCAGGCGAGCAACGTGAACCCGTTCCCTGATGTGTAGGAGCTTTGTGCTGACTGCCATCTGCATGTCAATGCCAAATAACCCCTTTGAAACTGGCAAATGGCTTCGTTTGCCCTTATAATCCTGTAAAGTGGCTGGCAAAGCGCAATGGGCTCTGCATGGGCACAAACATCTCTACCAAGCCACAACAAATATCGTTTTTAAATGTTAATTGAAGATCCATTCGCAAAGGTGAGTTTTAATATGGGCAGATGACTATAAAAGAATTCCGGATCACATGACAATGGGTTCTGATTGGCATGACAACACGCAGTATTGAATAAAAGGCGACCATAGAAACAACTTAACAATAAGGCCTGGCTTCATGTGTATTTGAGATCCGCTATGTTAATCAAAGTAGTTCTCAGGGCCATGTCGCCATGGTGACTGTGACATCATCAAATAAACACATCTGCTATGAAATGACTCCAATCAATATCTGAACACATGTTCTCTTATTTTCTCAGTAAACAAGAAATATTTTCTTAACACTTTACTTGTGGTTAAAGGTGTGTGAGAATGACATAATCATGACATGTCCCATTTTAGTCTGGGACTGGGCTTAAGCCTTCTGTGAAACCGGGTATGAATGCTTTATTTTTCATTAAATTAAACAAAATATTCTATTTTTAACATCAATAATAACATGAAAAATCATCTGCCAGACTGTAATATCGTTGCACTCACACATCCATAGGCACTCGCAGCAGAACGGGCAGCACGGCGGCCTCCTCAGTCATGTTCATGATACGAGACTCCAGTAGCAGGATGATGGTGAGGCCAGTGCGAAATACAGCCTGCAGCCCTGCAGAAAGTATGAAGAATTGATCGGATCATGTTCGGGAAACCTGTTTTAAAACAATCATTTGCTATTGGTGCAGTGGTGCAGAAATCACACACTTCGACTTTGATAAGCAAACATGGCAGCTTGACGCTTCACTGTAAAAATATTTTCAAGATTTGTTATCACAACGTCAAACCAACTTTATAATAATTTATTTAGTTGAGATAACTTATTATTTTGAGTTTCTGATGATTAAATTAATCTCCTTCATTGTATTAACTCACTTTTTCCAGTTCAAAAAACGTAACATTTTAAGGCAACCCAGGTTACTTACTTTTTTAAGTTAAACCAACAATATTTTTTTACAGTGTAGTAATCACAACATTTTTTCTTTTGTCATATCAACTTAAATAATTTATTTAGTTCAGATAACATATAATTTTGAGTTTCTGATGATTAAATCATTCTCCTTCATTGTGTTAACTCACTTTTTCCAGTTCAATGAACTTAAAATTTTAAGGCAACCAGGTTACTTACTTTTTTAAGTTAAACCAACAATATTTTTTAACAGTGTTGGGATATTATTGTAGTACAAAAACAAGAAAAAGGGGTGTAATACCATGCAGCATGATAAGATCCCAGATGGCCAAAACCGAGTCCCAGCACGGCAGGGAGGTGAAGAGGGTAAGAAACCACTGCATGATGAAATGCAAAGACGACACCCCAAGAGTCTCCTAAAAGCAGACAGTAAACAACACACTCCTGTTAATATCTGAAAGAACAGGTCATATTTCACATCTATCACTTCAAATTTTTCATTTAAGTAAAACAAGCCTTTTTTTCCATTAGAGTTGCATGAGAGGAAAATGTGATGAATTTCACAATGCAAACTCAATAGTCTTAGTAAAGCCTTAAAACGTAACAGTTCTGAAAAAAAGGCTTCATTATAGCATCTTATAGAAAAGATCATTTCTTTGTCTCTTGATTTGGGATGAAATAAGACTTAATCAATGCAGCACTTACATTTTTAGTGAATAATTACCCATATTTTAGTCTGTTCCTCACACAAAGCTCTTATAAACATTGGAATACAATAAACAGTCAATACAGACAAACTTTTATGCTATTTTTGCGCCCTTTTTGAAGCTTGAACGCTCTAATCTCCATCCATCATAATGGAATGGAACTTCATTAAAGAGGCCATATTATGCCCTTTTACACAGTCTTGATTTTGTTTTTGGGGTCAGCTAGGACAGGTTTCCATGCTTGAATGTTCAAAAAACACATTATTTTTCACATATTTTATTGTTGGAGCACCTCTCTTCCCAGTCTGACTGTAAATGCCTATTCACACCAAGAACGATAACGATAACTATATAAGCATCCACACCAGTGGATGATATGAACATCTGCATGCGGAGTTTTGTCGTTTTCTGCTTTAAAAGTTCAAGCTCTTTAAAGCAGGATGGATTGGCTGTCTATGTTTTTATCGTACATCAGCTAGAAAAATAGTTTGGATAATGATTCCGACGATTTTTTTTAATGAGGAGTATTGTGATGAGTACATTCACAGAAGAAAACTGAAGACTACAATCAAGGACTTTCAGGGAGTTCAGAAACATTGTGATATAGAGAATAACTCCCTTTGAATCGGACTTTGTGCTTTAAATTTACAAACCTTTTTTCATGCTCAAACAGCAACATTACACACTAAAGAAAATGTAGAGAGCATAAAAGGTCATCTTTAATGTTATTTACCATATGAGAGTGAACAAATTACAGAATGCTTGATTATAACAATCTACTCTATTTAGTTTTAGGTTTGTCACTGCAATCTGGCCTGCCTGTAAGTTTACAGCATCATCTTTTGTCCTGTGCTGCAGTCTAATAGCTCAGCTTTTCAGACAGCTGTGCTGAGTCAACACACAGAGAGAAGGAAATCCCTTAAGAGTTCTCCAAGCAGCACAAATGCTCTGAGGGGGCGGACAGCCACTATTGTAAAAAAAAAAAAAAAAAACACAGAAGAGCTCATTTAAAAGCCTTTGGGAAAAGGTCTATAAGACACAGAGACAAATCTGTGAAGAACACTAAATGAGAGAGGCTTCTCAAGAGAAAGGCTGAGATCTAGAGGACTGAGAGGCTTTGTGTTTATATATATATATATATATATATATATATACACACACTAAAAACCTGGAATGCAATTTCATTACATACAAATCTAATTAAAATATAGACCAGAATTCTCACCAAGTGCTGGAAGAGCAGAGGTTTCCTGTGTTTCAGGAGCTGGTGAAAAACCAAAGCTTGAAGTTGAATCCTGAAAATTCAAAATTCAAAATTAAAGATTCAAACAAAGTTTAAATTAGGTTTATTTGAAAGAAATTATCGACATGGGCCGAAAAAACAATCAACTTGGCTGATGTGTGATTTCCAAAATTTCAAACAGCTTTGTCAACAGATGATTTTCGTAAATATGGTGCAAATATTGTTTAAATTATAAAGTATATAAAGTAAATATAAAGTAAAGTAGGAACCATTTTATGTGCATGTTTAAAGTTCACACAGTAGAGTTAAGGTCTTACTTCTTCATAGAGGAATCAAAGAGCCCTGAGAGATACTTGGGCTTCTCTAACAGAGCAACCAGAGCCCAGAAAGCGTCTTCTTCAGACAGGATCATTAGGAGCACAGCAGCTATATAGGACATCCCTGAGAAAAACAAACAAACCTTGAGGCATCACATAGCCCCATTATGGCCTCAATGTCAAGGGCGAACTAGCTAAATTATCTCCACGGAAGGAAACCAAATTATGACCATGACATGCAATACCAACAAGATGGCACTTGACTGCCCTCTTGAGACTGAATATCAGTATATTCTGTACTAATATGTTTGAAAGCACCAATAAAGGCACAGGCACAAAGTTCAAAAAGATTGCCAGTGACCTCATTTGTGGAAGTACAGGCAGTTTATTACCTTGTACATATCCAATCTGGGGATTATATCGGGCAAATGCGGTAAGAACTCTGAAAAGTTTGGCCTGGCCCTCAATAGCCTCGGGACGATCCCCCATCAGAGTACGATGGGTCGGAAATGACCTTCCTGTGTAGACAAATATGGAACGGAACTGTCACAACCTTTTAAAAATCTATATACAATGCAAAAGTTATAAAAAGAACACACACAAAGGGCAAATGTTTCAGTTGGGTATTATAGAAGAGTTAGGCTTTTTGTAGCTCAAAAGGTAGAGCATGGTTTCAGAAACTACAAGGATAAGGGTCTGATTCCCAGAAAACAATCAAACTTTGAATGTATACGCTGGTCCACTTTAGGTAAAAGGGCCTGCAAAATGCATTAGTAGAACTGTAAATCTACATAGGAAGTGTGTTTAGGCAGCGCCCCCATGTGGTTTTCCACATTTTGGCAAAGTTCAAACAAAAACATTGCAATCAGGGAACAATTACAGCTTCCTCCTAAAAGTCACAGGACATTTCCCATTTTTTCATCTGAAAATGAGTCAGTAAAAGAGTTTTTAGCTGTTTAGGGTCTGTAAGATTTTTTTTTTAATGGTTCAGAAAGTAATATGTTATGCTAACCAAATTTATGTACTAGAAAAAACAGTAAAAACAGTAATGTTGTGAAATGTTATTACAATTTAAAAAACTGTTTTCTATTTGAATACATTTTTAAAATGCAATTTATTCCTGTGATGGCAAAGTTAAATTTTCAGGACCTATTGCTATTTAACGGCATTTATTTGAAATAAAAAAAATCTTTTGTAACAACATATTTGTCATTACTGTCACATTTCTATATATGTTGTACATATATGTACATATTGTACATATAATTGCATAATTTAAATTGAATAAAAAAAGCATCTTACATAATCCAAACTTAATATAATTTTTGACAACAAAATTATAAGAAATATTTTTTGAGCAGTAAATCAGCATATTAGAATGGTTTCTGGAGGATCATGTGACACTAAAGACTGGAGTAATGATGCTGAAAATAGCACAGGAATAAATTATATTTTAAAATATATTGACATTGAAAACAGTTATAACAAATTGTAATAATATTTCACATTATTCCAATTTTTTTCTGTATTTTTATCAAATAAATGCAGCCTAAGCGACATTCAAAAATAAAAATAAAATATTATAAAATTATATTTTTATATTCATATAAAATTAATAAATATAACAATTTTATATAAAAATATAAAATTGTACAGACCACACTTTTAAATTAATTAATTAATTAATTAAAATAAAAGTAGTCAAATATAGTACTCAACAGTTAAGTGTATGTTATAGAAAAATATCATGCAATTTCAGTGGACATCCAAAGGCAGAACTCACGTAGGTCAAGGGCGATCTGTTTGAAGAGTGTGAGGTCAGCACTGGGGAGATCCGACTGTCCGCTGCTGATCTCATTCTCTGTGTCCACTAGAGAGTCTATAGTGGAGATGATGCTGTACTCACTGACTCCAAGATCCACAAGAGGTCTACGGATCTCAGCCTGACACGCCTGAAGCAGATGGGTTAAAACAAGGCAAATGTCTCTGATTTGTTTGAACAATCATAACAAAATAATATATATTAAAGGGGTTGCACCTCATAATCAAAAGAGCTAGCAGCTCTGAGACTGTCGATATTTAGGAGGCATTTCCAAACTCGTCCACGTATCGCCGGAGGAATACCAATTCGAATAAACCTCTCAATCTGATTTGGGGGGAAAAGGAACGTGAAAATTATTAAACACATTAAAACATTGAGTAAATCATTTGAAATGCAGGGCTGGGTAAAGTTCAGTATAAGGTTAGATTTTTAATTGATAAACAGGAATTGGGTTTGGAATAAAAATAAAAAAACAACAAAAGAATGTAATTTATTAGTCAATTATTTAGACTAAATATGAATATTCATTCTGATGAGCTCATTAGTTGATTTCTCAAAAGATCAGATTTTAAAGAGTATAATTAAAGATGACGTACATTTTTGTGAATGCCAATTGAAATGCACTCCTGAATGGTGCATTACCCTAAGTACATGTCAAAATATTTCATGTCTTCTAGAGAAAGATGCACACCTGATTTCTGCAGATGAAACTGGATCCATTCCAGTAAGTGAGAAATTCACACAGCTCCTTCACTTTAACTGGATTAGGCTGAGGATAACTGTTGGAAACAGTTAAAGATGCTCCTAATGTTTTACTTGTCGAGTGCAGATCCCAGCATAGTGTTTATTCACGTGAAACTGAATTATATTTCCAGTTATGAAAATGAACTGAAAGCTGAACCAAGTAAAATACATGTATCGAAAACAAAAACCTGGAAGTAACTTAACATTTTATACGTAGTGTTAGCAATACTAGCATGTATGCAACGTTAGTCAACATCTAACCTGTAGTCATGACTTCTGTGTTGGAGTTTCCTGACTCTTTTCTTACTGAAAGCAAAGCCGAACTCATCGAAGCCTACAGAGCTGCTCCGCCGTGAAGTGTTGCTCTTCCCGCTGCTCGAGCTGCTCGCTCTCCTCAACATGGTTCTCGCAGGCAATCAGTGAATCCTCTAATCTGTGCCCTGTTCACTCCGACGCTTGAACTCAGCGCCATGATGAACACAATCAAACTACTCTTCAAAATAAAAGTCTGACTCTTGCCAAAAGAAAGTCACTAATAAAATATATATATAAAATAATTTATAAACATAAAAATAAACTTTATTAAACTTGACTTTTATAAAACATTATTTTATAACATATTTATGATAGGAATCTGCTTTCCTCTTGAGTCAGGATTGGTCAACTGGTGAAAGCTCAGAATATGCTTATTCTATATTTCTGAGTCATTTTCAATCCCTCTGGTTGGCCGAGGACCCCCAAAAATATAAGCAACATCACACGAGGAGAGTAGCCGTGCGATATGGCTCTAAATCAGCAAGGCTTAGATGTGATTGCGTTTAATGGTATTTTAATTTTTATGAGGGTTGTGTATTCCCTAGTTACCGACAACCAAGTTTTTAGGTTTTAACTTTTATATAACTTTTTCGTTTGTTTGAAATATTAATGTTGTTTTTTACATTTAAAACATTTTATTCCTCATATTATCAAAATTCATTAAATGTAATAAAAAAGAAATGCAATGCTTCATCAGAATTTAACCTATTAGTTGAGTCTCTTGGCTCAATTTTTTAATACACCCACAAGTTGATTTATGTGGCTATATGTCTATTTTGTACTCTTGATGGTTTAGATTTTAACCTCATATGCTTTTTTAAGCGTTGTAGCTGATTTGTGGCTTGTACACCTAAAAATATACTCTGCATTTATTTTATTTTTTTAAATTGTATTTCCCATCAATTTTCTATAGTGAAGTGTTGACTTTTCTCTCTTGACACTTAGTCTTTTACAATCATGTACTTTTTTTCTGTTTCGGCCAGTGCCACAAAAGGTACCAGGTTTCGCATTCATTCCGATAAAGTTACCATAACCATTTTCAGTCAAAAGTGACCAGAGGGTTAATGACATCATTTACATTACATCACATTTACAGTACACATGGATTCATTAAATCCAGAGTGCTCTATTGTATACTGCACATTTCGTAAATATCAAATATCGATACACCTCCATTATTGCACATAAAATGATTTCAAGCCACTCAAAGAAATATTACTGTATTACTGTAAAACACACTACAGGACATCAGAATAAACAGTTGATTAAAAACAAGCACTTTCTTCTGAACAGGCAGGAGAGGGCAGGTGTCCTTCAGTACCTGATAAAAAGGTAAACCACTTTAAATACATTGACTTCAATAGTTGACTAAAAAGTTTCAAATAAAGATGGAAGTAAAATAACTTTTACAGTGATTTGACATGCATTACTGTTTAAGGAACGTAACCTTCTATCGAAGGCCTGCCTTGAGCAGGATTGATGGGATTCCTGCAGTTACACAATAGATTCCTCAATGCCCTGTTCACTCTGTGGATCTGAGCCAACAACAGGGTTGGGGTGTCTGGGAACTCCTGAAGTACTTTTCTCATCTCCTTTTTGCTGGAATAGTCTTCCAGCTTCAAGCATAGACTCTCTCGAACCTGCTCTAAAGCCTGTAATCCCATCCACAGAAGGTCCTTTTCCCTCTCCAAGTCCTTCAGTTTTTTCACCTGTAAATAAAAAAATATATTCATGCAATCTTTGTTTTTGTTTTGTTTTTACATTTTTGCATGATAATCTGTGACTGTATTAGTGTTTGTGTGCACACAATTAGATTATGCAAAGTAGACAAAATAAAAATAGACCACAATGACTGTGTTAAGTAGCTGTGAACTATGAGTATTCCCATCAGAGCTGGATGGGAATGTCGTGATGAACTGTGATGGCTGACGTCTGTGTTGAGAATAAACTTTTAGTTTGAAAAAAATACTGATGTAACTTTTATAGTAGTTTTAAGATAAATAACCAACCTAAAATGTACAGTTAAACCTGAATTAACAGCAGTACATACATCACTTGACTGAATTATGATTTCTACCTTTTCTAAACAGTGTGATTGCTTAGTTTATCCAACAATATGGTCACTTCAATTCAATTTGAATTACTTCAAATTGTTTACTAAAAGCATTGCTAGAAAACCCCCAATTGCATTACAAATTATAACGAACATACATAAGAAAGCAAACTAACCCAGAGGAAGAAATGCACTGCATCCAGACTGGTAACCCTGTTCCTGAGAGGGACAATGACCACTGTGTAAGATGCCATTGGAGTCACTAAAGAAAGCAAAGCTTTTCATTTAAGGAAACGAGGAGAGAAGCAGAGAGTAAGAGAGAGTGGAAGAACAGAGGCTGAGGATTTGCTGAAACTCCACCCTAGTGACAGAGCGGCAGGTCAAAGTGTACAGTTTGCACAACTACCAATGAAGAAATTCAAACAAAACTCTTCACAAACAATAAAACTTGTTAAAATTACTTTACAAAATGAACAAAAGCAAACACATAAAAACAGCTTTAACATGAAAAACTTTTCTAACTTTCATAGTATAACATTCAACATTCACGTAGAACAGTTCTGGCATTATCTGCCATAAAGCCATTTAAATGTCCATCATTTGTCCATCTCTCTTTCTGTGTCGTTCTCATTGTTCAGTGGGTATGGGGTGAGGTCCAGGGTGAGAAGACGGCTGAACATGCATTCATCAAACTGTGATGACAAGCAAAAAAAAAAAAAGAAAAAAGGAGTGCATGATAAATGAGAGAACAGTTAGGCATGAATCAAAAAGCATCCAAAATTTGAAAAGACTCTAATTAAAAAATGTTAAATAAACTTGATAAACAAGTTTAATTTCTGTGTTGATGTACTTCCTGCTAAAAAAGGAAGCTACTATATAATAAATGGTTTGTCTACTTTTTGAGAAAAAAAAATATATACTATACTAATATTCTATACACCCCTGTAAACAAACGTATGAACAAACGTAAATAAACGTATTTCCATATATTAGTATATATTGGTGCATTACCTGAATATATTGAGCATTATTGTAAGAAAAATGTGGTTACTTTGAAAAACATTAAGAGTTTGGAGTTCATTAATTTTTATTTTTTTTCTAAGAAATTAATCGTTTTATTCAGCAAGGACACATTAAATCGATCACACGTGACGGTAAAGACATTAATGCATCAAAAGTTTTGTTTCAGATAAATGCTATTTCTTCGAACTTTCAATTAATTGATTCTTTAAAAAATGCATCATGGTTATTTTACATGATTAATTTCATTTTAAAGGTAAGATATGCCTCTAGTTTTAATCAATTAAACAAGCCTTTAAAGTTTGGGCAAAAACTTCTGGCTAGTGTTTTCTTGTACTTTATGGTGATTGTGAAGCAGGCCACCTCACTTATATGATTTTATGGTGAAATGAGTTATTTTTCATGCTATTTTGAACAAGAACACTGCACTGTGGCTTAAATTCAGCGTGAGAGACAGCAAAAATAGACTTGGCACTGAAACGATGCCGTTTCTGCTCTGCGTAGAATGCTCTAATCTGATAACATTGGTGGCGTAACAAATATGCAGCGCTTACACGTTCAGTGTGAAAAAGGCCAGAGTGCACAATGCACCGGTACCGAATTGAGTTCTCTTTTGCATCTTTTCACCCTTCAATGTTTTTAGAGCACTTGAATGAATGATAGCATGATCATTTAATGTAACAGGAAAAGAACAGACACTCTGTTTGAGATCGATGTGATACAGTATGGATGTGTGTATACCGAAGAATAGACTCCAAGAAGAGCGTCTGCCCGCGAGTAGAACTCTTCCTTCAGGGAGATCACAATGATCTGGCAGCTTTCTCTGGACATCATCCGGAAAAATCCTGTGACCTGAAAGGAAACAATGTCTTTCTATCATGGCAGATAATATCAAAACAGCGAAATCAAGACATTGAGGCTGGTCTTACCTTGCCAATGTTTGTGTTGTCCAGGGCAGCATCCACTTCATCCAGCACAAAGAACGGGGCAGGGCGAAAGCTAAAATTAAACAACAATAATGTTTACAGTTTTCCCCACATCAAAAACATCTGTATTTCTAGTCAGATATTACTTTACAAGAATTTTGTTTATGTGCTTATGTTGTTTTTCACCTGTGAATGGCAAAGACCAAAGCGAGAGCAGCGATGGCCTTCTCTCCTCCTGACAGGTTGTCCATGGCCATGAATCGTTTCCCAGGAGCCACACAGTTATAGTTGATGCCATCCAGGTAAGGCTCATATGCGTTCTCAGCGCTGAGAATGGCCTAAAGGACGTGCGTAAAAACAAAGTTTCATACAAAAATAAAAATGAATGAACAAGTCATTGATGAAGTGAGTCAAGCATGGACCTGAGCGCTGGTGTTTCTGCAGAGCTTCTTGTAGATCTGGTCGATGACGATAGACACGTGTTCAAAGCACTGACTGAAGAGTTGGAAGCGTTTGGTCTTCACTTGCTCAAACTCCTGACCGCATTTCTTAGTAGTATGTGTGCTGGTCTCAAAAGCTGAGGGTTTGGTATGGAGAGGTAAAAACACACAAACAAGATCAATGTTTTATGTGATTGATGGATGTGTTACGACAATAAATTGAAAACCTAAAGGGGTTATTATAACAAACTAAAACTAACCATAGATAATCTCAAAGCTAACAGACATGGACTACCTAGGCAACTAAAAATGTAAAATGTTGAAGGTTTAATAGAGGGGCTATTCAGGAGTACTCCCACTCCCCACCATGAAATATATTCATATTGCTCTCGTACCATCCATGACTTCCCGGTAGCTGTCCTTAACATCTCTGATCTTTTCTAGAGCTTTCAAGTTGGGAGCTCTAGACATCATGATCATGGACTCCAGAGAAGAGATGCTTTCTTTGAGCTTCTCCAACTGAGCCTCCAATTCACTCTCATCAGTGAGGGCCTACACACACAATCAATTAAAATCACTTTTACAACTAGGGCTGTCGCAGTGAAGAAATTTCCCTTGCGGTAATTTTGAGTGACTCAATAGAGCCATTTTGATTTATTTGTTGTTGCGATGTGGTCATCACGCACAAAAACGAAGACATATTCAGTAAAGAATATTTCACCAGTATCATTGTCTTCGTCTTTGCGCATTGACAGGCTGTCATTCAGCACGCAATTACATTGCTACGCCACTAGGTGATGGTAAGGGACTGTCTTCGTCCTGTTCTCAACAAACGTGTTCAAAAACGCTGATTCGTTAAAAGATAGATGTAATGAAACAAGATGTTATTATTTTAACTTTGAGCTCCACTTTTCAAGGCTCAGCTAACCAACAATACGTCGCATTGGTAACATTGAAGGTTCACTTAAAGAGTAACTAAACACTAAACCAACTTTTTTTAGTTAATGATCTGTAAGAATGGATCTTTATTAATACCAGTCATTGATTCGAGTAACTTATTTGACATTTGTTTATAAAGTGTTCTATTTCTACAATATATGGTGTAAAAACTTCTTAGTGCTGCCCTCTTCAGGTTGAACGGTGGCTACTGCAGTTGAATTTTCCTATTGGATGTTCCGCACTTCGTGACGTACGCAGTTTTCAGCTCACCCCGCGAGCTACGCCCTTGGCAGTATAAAAACCATCTTGTGTCATCAAAACCACTGTAGGGAGTCAGGAATTGGAATTGTGAGTATTGAACAGGAACAGGATAGAGTGTTTTAGCATCTATTTCGTCCGGCTCTGACCAGGGGTTTAGTTACCCTTTAATAGAGATCAATGGCATTGATTCAATGCACTGACCAGCGCTGCCGCCATTCATGGTAAATACCCTTAAGCGTTAAATAAAACCCGATACGTCAAATATTTTGCTTTCCTTGCACTCAGCAAACTTTTCACGGATATATGACTTGAACTCAAAGACAGACGCAGGTAATCGCACATGCTCAGTCGATCTCTCTCATTCACTGTCTGTTTAGGCTAGTTAAGTGCAAATCCACGAAGCCTCAGTACAAATCACCATGATAAACACAGTCTTGTTATCATTAATATTATATACACATGCATTAAGTTCAAAACAAGAAGGGTATAGCCTTATAAAAAATAAAACATGTGAATATTGCGGATGCTGTGGTTACTTGCATTCCTCTGGTTTGCTTGTCAGTAGTGCGGTCCTACAATATTATGTTTATTGCAACAACCCTGTCTACAGCATAAGAATGACCACTCTGAGTGAGACTGCTTTAATGTCATGTTTTTACCTTAAGGTCCTTGTCCAGTGTTGAATAGTCAAACATCAATTGCGCTTCTCTTTCATAAATATCCAATGTGCTGATGCTCTGAGACTCTGAGTCCAGCTGTAATAAAGTTAGAGGACACTTAAAAAAAGAAGAATAGGAAAAATACAAAAGGGAATATAATCTGTGCTGCCTTATTTTGAGTGGATCTGACCCTCTGTTTGCACCTGTATGTCACTGATGTCATCCAGCTCTCCTGAAAGCAGTGTCAACGGTAGGTTGTCTATCTTACAGCCCAGCAGCAGGTTGTGTCTGCTCAGTCTCAGCTGTTCTAGGACTGCCTCAGCACAGATCGTTTCCTTCTGAAGCTTCATCAGCACCCTGCAGACAAACAGGAGAAATAAATCTAATAAATAACACCAACTATTAGCATCTTTTTTTTCTCAGATCAACCATTATCATGCTCAGATACCCACTTGTTTCTCTCCTGGGAGCCTTTAAGAGTCTTGTCAACCTCTATCTTGGCTTTGTTAACTAAAGTTGTCTTTTCTGACAGCTGGTTGTTCAGTTTTAGGAGATTTGATTGTGTGTGCTCCACAGCTATCAAAATTTCGTCCTCCACCTGGTGGAGACATGGGGAACAGACAGCAGTACTTCAAAAATAAAAACCAAACACGTCAGAACCTTTTTACATAACCAGCTAAACATGACACTAAACAGAGTAAAAAAAAAAAGTCAAATGTTGTGTCTCTAAAGTGGAGTGAGTGAGTTTGCCTCTTTCAAGCTAAAAACGGTGTTCTCCTCTATTTCGATGGTCTCTTCTATCTTCTTGATCTGTTTGACGAGTTTCTTCAACTGAGCCTGCTCGTACTCTAGCTGGATACTTAGCCGGGTGTGCTGGGACTCAAACTGCAGGCTGGACAATCAGGGGATTTAATCATCCAGATTTAGTTCACATTATATTTCATGTCATTATGTACAAATGCTCTAAGCTGTCTGTGATGACAGTGATAACATGGCTAGGAATTGTTTGTGCAGGTCTTACCGTTTCTTCTCAAGTTCCTGCTGAAGTCGCAGATAATCCTGCTCATACTCACGGATGTTAGCCACACCGATCGCTACGCAGAAGTCCACAAACACCACGTCCTCCATCTAAGATGAACAAAATCAACCCACAAGACAGCTTAGAATGGAGAAAAGATATTGACCGATACATTTTTTTAAAGAGATTGACTAAATACTGTAAAACTATCATTTCAGCAGTTTAGTGTACATTTGTGCCATCCTTGCTGTCATTTATTGTCATGAATAACTAAAAAAAGCTCATATTAAACAACTTGAAATTCCTTGCTATTTCCTAGTTTTCCACAAGAAACCATGTTGCACTTAAATCAATTGACCTGGTGAATTTGGTCCCTGATGGCATTCATCTCATTATCCTTTAGTTCTACATTCTCAGTCTGTATCTCAATCTGGGCCTCGAGGTTGGAGAGCTCACTCCTGAGTTTGGAAATCTCCTAAAGTTGACACACACACACAGATTTCATAAGAGTATTAGAGATGTTTAAATGTCATGCAACAATGGAGGAGGGAAAAAAAGAAAGAGTGTGACTTGCAGCCTGACAAGCTGGGATGCTCTTCTTGCGTATGGAATCCAGTTCTGTGTTGGAGTATTTCAGGCGAGTCTGGTTTCCCTGAGACTGAGCCCTGATCTGCTTCAAATCCACTTCCTTACGCTTCAGCTTCATCAGGGCCTGCACATACATCAACAGGATTAGCCTGCAATATAACACTGTATGACATGATAAAGAGAAAGTGAATCTCTTCCATACTTATACAATTTTTTTATCTAAGTAGCCACGCCCACACTGAAATCTCATTGGTCCAAATTCCTTCTATATATTAAACATTAAATACATGCTGACTAGTTGTGATTTTCATTGCATTAAGAAAACCACAACTAGTCAGCATGTACTTAAAGTTTAATATATAGCAGGAATTTGGACTTTCAACATGATTTTCGGTTTTTATTGCATGTCTGCCATCGCACAGGTATCTATAGTGTCTTTTAACAATCTTAGACACTTACACGCATCTCGGATGTCAGCTTATCCTTCTCCTCCTTCAGTTTATTCATATCCTTCTCATCCCAGCGTCGAGCTTTCTTGCTCAGGTCCAAGGAGCCTCCGGAGATCACCCCAGACTTGCGAAACAAGGTGCCGTCAAGAGCCACCGTCTAAACAATACATTACACAAGTCATAGATGTACAGGAAAACTGTAAATGTAATCGACCTGGAACGATGATGTAATCTTTGTGGCATACAGGTGCATGTACTCACCTGAAGGCGCTCAGGGCCATCGAAGGCAATGCGACGGGCGCCTATCAGAGTGTCGCAGACCAGGGAGTTTCCGCACACAAACTGAATCACCCTCTTAAGCTGAGGGGCGTTTTGAGCGCACTGAACCACATCCACCACCATCTTGGCTCCCTGAACTTCCCTCAGACGCTCGTTGAGAGGGAGTACCTGATGAGCATACAGTTAAAGTACATTCTTTGCAAATCCATCCATATAAAAAGCTGTTTACGTAAATAAACAATAAAGCAAAATAATTCATTATGAAGGGCTTTCGCTGATGAGTCACTCACATCTATATAGTCAATAGGAAGAAATGTCTCTGGTTCGGCTCTTTCCTCTTTCAGAAATCGGATGCAGTCATGAGCCACTTTGGCAGACGTCACAATAATAGCATTCATGTTTTTACCAAACAGCTTGGTGACGGCGAGCAGGTACTTCTTGTGGATGGGCTGGCACAAGTCTACCAGACGGCCATACTGAAATGAGTTAAGAAACCAACAGAAGTGTTTAATTTAAAGAAGTCTCTTATGCTCACCAAGGCTGCATTTATTTAATCCAAAATACAGAAAAATCAGTTCATTTCAATTATATAAAATATTTCATTATATTACTGTATACATTATATTACTTTTTTATATATATTTAAATATTTTGTTTATTCCTTTAATGGCAAAGCTGGATTTTACAATTACAATAATCATTAATAATTATCAATATAGAAAACAGTTCCTGCTTATCATTTTTGTTTAACCCCATTGATGTTACTGTCAATAAGAAAAATATTTAAAAATACATCACTTTCCATTATTTCTTGCAATGCCTCAATCTGACAAATGACAAAAAAAACACAAGGTCTAATCTGCTTGACTGGCATTAGGGGGCTGTGTAAGCTGATTGTTACAGTACCACTGAATCAGGGTAGATTCTCCTGAGGCTTTCAAGGACTTCGTCTCGTTTCTGCTGTCGTCGATTCTCTTGGCTGTCCAGCCGAGCGTTCTGGAGCTTGGTCAGCACCTGTGCGAGCTCCTCGTTCACCTCCTCCATTCGTATGCTGCCTCTCGACAGCTCCTCTGCCAGCTGCTCCTCCTGCTGACACTGCTCCTCCAGAGCTTTCCTTCAGAAAAATGAGTAAGATGTGACTAATGTTCAACTGAATAATCTTACTAAAAAAAGAAATACAATTCAGTTACAGCAATGTTATTTTTGTAAATTAATACAATAACACAAAACAAATCTTAAATCACATCTATGTTAGTTCTTATTAGTGCAGAGGTGTTTAAGTGTGTCATACTTAGTAGTGTTGGCATACTCTTCCAGCTTCTCTGCCCTTCTGCTGAAATCTTCCATCCGAGTTTGAGAGTGTTTAATATTTGCCTGCAAACAAACATTTATATAATGAAATAAATCGCAGGGCTCAGAAAAAAGTTTTTTCCATCCCTAGTTCAAATATTAAAGACAAGTAAACAGAGTTACTGTACATCACAATATTGCACAAAAAAAAAAAAAAAAAAACTAAAAAAACTCACATAAACACAAAAACCTACCTGTATCTCACTTTTCCTCCTCAGGTCAAATTGAAGCTTCTCACGGTCAGCTTTTATCTCCCAGTGCAGCTTCTCAGCGCTTTGGTTTAAAACCGCTCCCCTTTTCCTGGCCAGCTCTTTGAGTTCCTTATACCGCTCCATCTGTACAAAGTCAAACAGTGTGTAACATAATATATCTTAATGTTTTACAGTCAACATATTAACAAAATTGGCCCTATTTATAACCCTAACATTTCAAATCGAAACAGCTTCTATTCTTCAGATATAACGAATTCCCTGTCAGCAAGAAAAAATATTAACCAATACAGCTCCAATGAATAAAATAAAGTCCAACTCTACTTTGTTTCAGTGAATATTATTTTCCAATGCAATTATGTTGTCCTTATAGAGAGAATGTTCAAAAAACATTGATTTTAACCTGGGCCTCCTCTAGTTGCACTCCATCTCCTCTTTGAGCCCCCTCCTCCTGCATCTGCCTCTCAGAGACCGTCCAGGCCTTCTCCAGCTCAGTCAGCTCTCTCTTCAGCTCCTCAAGCTCCTGCTCCTTTTTGGCCTCCTGACTCCGGTTCTTCTGAAGCGATCTGTGCGCCTCCTCCACTTTGTGCAGGTGGTGGGAGGTGTTGACTTTAGCTTTGATGTACTGAGGCCTCTGCTGATTAAGAGTCTGCTCCTGAGATCTGGAAGAACAAAATTCTGCAGTGAGATTTATAAAGAAAATTATATTTTTTAAAAATGTGTGTAGCCATTACTCTAGTTTTTCTCACACAAAGGTACGAGAAAACATATTTATAGTAAAAACAAATCACTCACAGACACGCATATATAATAAAAAAATATTACTTTGAAATATATGCAATTCAAGTAAATTGTTATAAAAGTATATTTTACTTTAAATATCAAACATATTAAATAATAATTTTATTAAAATTTTTATCTTTGTGTGTGTATGTATATATACATGTAATGTTTATATATATATATTCATTTGATTAATGTCAAATGTTATGCATGCATTTATTTTATAAAAATTATATTATAGAAATTAAATTGTTATGTATATATATATATATATATTAATTAACTATTTAAACATTTCTTCTTGTGTTAATATATATATATATATATATATATATATATAAATTTAATGTATATTGATTTGATGGATACCAATTATAATAATACAATATGTAAATTATATTATATATATATATATATATATATATATATATTAGGGCTATGCAAAAATTCATTGCGATTAATCACATCCAAAATAAAAGTCTGTGTTTACATACTATATTTGTGCGCGCTGTATATAACTATTTTGTATATACCTATGCATGCATGTATATATTTAAGAATTATTTGCGCTTAAATTCTGTATATATATATATATATAAATACAAAATCTATATTATATAATATAAATATTTTATATATGAATAACACATTTTCTTAAATATATACATGCATGTGTGTGTATTTATATATACAAAATAATTATATACAGCACACACAAATAAATTATGTAAACACAGACTTTTATTTTGGATGCGATTTATCGCAATTAATTTTTGCACAGCCCTAATATATATATATATATATATAATAGGGCTGTCAACAGATTAAACATTTTAATCACACCTTATAAAATTAAGTATACACCATTATTCTTGTTTAATACGTTTATTAGGCTCATTTGAGATGTGGTGCGATTCGTCTGAAATGTAGGCAAGACTAGGCGGCTGCAGTGAGGGGAGGAGTGAAAAAAGTGGAGGCAAGAAGGACAGTTCTCCTTTCTCATAGTGGATCAGAGACCTGCGAGTTCAAAGGCAGATATCACAGGATTCACTTATGCTGGATATAATTTAGGTGCTGTCTTCTGTTGCTTTTATATGAAAATAAATATGACGAACAAGACACCCAAAGTACTAGTTATAAAATTCCATTCGAAAAACATGTTGATCGAAAAAAAAATATTTTGAAATATGACAAACACATAACTCATAGCAAGATCACACTGTCAGGTTCTGGGTATATTCACACTATTTATACACATAAAAAAATAAAAACAACCAGAGTTTTAAAGTGAAACATTTTAAAAGAGAACAATTGAACAATATATCACTGTTGTTTCAACCAATGAAGACAAATCTGTGCGATTTCCCCTCATGCTTTTGGTAACAGTAACATTCTCAGGTGCCAGAGCAGCCCTCTGCTTGTGCACTATGAGTCCTGCGAGTGAAAATAGTCTCAGACATGGCACAGCTGAAGTAGGAATTGCAAGATATTTCAGTGCAAGAGTCACCAGCTTGACATGACATTTGTTTTATACCGCTATTGTAAAGGGCATTGTTCAAGGATTATGCTGGGCACTGCTCTATATCTAGCAAGAAGGCTCGATTACAGTGATGTTTCATCATCAGAGCCCAACAAGAGGAGATCAACTTTCTTTACTGGTGGCTCGGATTCATCATCTGAGTGATGTGGAGCCAGAGCCTCTTTAAGAATATTGTCAATGATTCCCAAACTCCAGCTCTTTCTATTTTAGGAATGCATTTCAAGTTTTTGAATTTGGCATCAAGAGCTGTCGCTATTTTGAGCTAAGCAATGTTTGTGTTTTCCATCTGCTTAGCCAAATCCCCTTTAAATTTGGAGTGGGGGAAAAAAAAACTATTCTTAGATGCATTGCGATGCGGACGATTCTGAATCGATTTTGGCGTCTGAAGTTGAAGTTGAATGCCACCTTGTGGAAACAGCCTCCTAATCATCCCCATCAATATGGCTGCCGTCCAGGGACGTGCACAGGGGGGTTGCTCAGGTTGCCCGGGCAACTGCCCATATGCCCATCTCGACTCAGGTTGCCCTTCTGAGGAAAAAAAAAATCGTACAATGGATGTAGAATTTCACGTAGGCCTAGACAAAAAATAATATAAAAATCGCAAAGCCTCATTCACTTCCAAAAAAAAAAAAAAAAAAAAAAAAAATTAGAAAGTCAAACTGTTTCCACGAGACCATAGACTGCACGCGACCGTATGGTAAGGCACCGCAAATTACTCAGGCCGCGCCTCCATCTCGTGTCGCGCGCTAATTAATGTGTACGAAGTCCATGACAAAATGAAGCGAAACTATCCTTCTCGTCACGAAAAGAGGAAGAAGAAAAACAAGAGAGTGAATTGCGGGAACAGCAGTCAGGTAAACTTGTGTTCTCTCCTCTCTAGTGTCAGCAAAGTTTGATGGTTTGTCTGGGCTGGCAGTGGATCTCTTGCATCACTTTTTGCCTGACAAAAGTGAGAGTAAAATACCATAATTTATTGCGTTTTGTTTTTGATAAACGACAAAGTGCAACAACTGTGTTTGTTTACTGCAGCTCGGAAAACATAACCGCGTCGCGTGTGTTGCGTTCATATGCGCGTGCACGAAATGAAACTCGCATTTTTCAAGCAGAAATGTGGAGACCAGAGAAATACTGTACAATACGTGAATGATGGCACTCCCAATCAAAGTACACATTATAAAGACACTGATTATCTAGTCTCAGTGTAGTTAAAAACTCACTAACTGCACTAATTATACAAGATATAAACCAATGTATCGGCAATTTGACATTGATTGACTATTGATTTATAGGCTATATTGAATTTAAAATGATGTTTAGATGGACATTCTGGTCAATATGAGTGCAAATCCCTCAGTAAATAACCATAAATCAAGATTTGCTTTAACATGCATAAAAAAATAAATAAAAATCATAGGCTACTGATTCCGAAAATACCCTGGCTGTAGAGAACCAAAGTTAATCCCTAAAGCCAAAGTTCAGGGTTGTACTTTTATTATTTTCTTCTTGTTTATGTTTACGTTAATATTCACTTGTTATCTTAACATTCTATAAAAATGCTTTATTCAGTAAATATCGTTTGAACCTCATTCTGTTCTATATTGTTGTACTTATTCTTTGACTGTTTTGTTTAAAGGAGGGAGGATTGTATTGGGCGGTATTGAGTGGCAATGGCAAATGGTTTACATGGCTCATAGCATCACAGATCAGGTAGAGGGCCATTTAGCAGAATTTTGCTTAGGGCCCCAGGGGGAGGTCAGGATTGGCAAAAAAAAAGAATTGTATTTTTTCCCGAAATCTAAGCGTTTTTTATTTTTTCGAGTTTTTTCCATTCAATCCAGATTATTTCTTTTCAAATAAATAAATAAATAATAATTTAAAAAACAATAAACAACAATATGAAGAACTCTTTTGCTCATTTGTCTCATCTCTGACATTTTACAATCTTTATAAATAATTATAAGACCATAAGATGAGGCATTGCGTTTGGACAAACACGGCCAGATAAGGCAATTTGGAAGGGGACAAATTCAACTGAATATATTCCTTCATATAGCCCGTGAGGGGGGAGGAGGGGGGGGGGGTGCCCTTTTTTCAGGTCAGAGCAACTGCCCCTCAAAATTCCTGTGCACGTCCCTGCTGCCGTCGCATCATACAGGTGGATGCTGCACATGGGTGGTGGAGGACGAGATTCCTCCTTCCATGTAAAGCGGTCTTAGTACCCAGAAAAGCGCTTTATAAATGTGAAAAATTATTATTATCATCTTGCACTAGAGACTCTTCGCACAGGCCATGAGCAATTTGCCTTCAGGCCTATGCCTGAAATGTCTGTAATTACGACATTTACGACATTTGACCAAATCGGCAATAAAGCCGCTTTCACGAAGAGGCATGACGATTACCTTCTGTATAATGTGTGATATACAAGAAATGCGCTCGCAAGGAGACAACCTAGATGCAGCAATCATGTTCCTTGTGCGGTCTGTACCAACAGTAGTGATATTGTTCTCACTCCCTTCACAACTTTCATAAATTGTTCAGCGGTTTTCAGCAGAGTTAAAGCAAATTATGTCAGTTTTTAATCAATGAATTGTAGATTTTAGATTGCCATTGTAGATCACACCGATGAACTCCCACGATCATCTAACTAAGTGACGTCAATGACACAATTTCGATTGCTTTAATCATATACAGTATTTGCGGTAAAATATTTTAACACATTAAGGACTTTGAACTAAATCCCATGCGTCAACGTCGACAGCCCTAATACAAGAATTACATTGTTTAAAGTAAATAGTTTTGCATGTATTTTTATTTTAAATATAATATATTAATATATTAAATAATGATATTATTAATTATATTATACAATAGGTACATTGTCCATAATATATATATAAAACATTACTTTATACAATTTAATTATATATTTTTGATTTTATGAAGTTAGATTTTATAAATGTTTAATGTAATGTTTTGGGTTTTTTTTTAATAAAAAGTACTTTTGTTCTCTTTGCATTCAAAGACATTTCCAGTTAAAGTGCATTGCCAGTGACTTGCCTGATCTCCTTCTCCAACTGCTGAAGTTCTCGGTTCAGGCGCCCATGTTCTTTCTTCTGAGCCTTCACAGTTTGGTCCCAGACCTCCAGGATGTCCTTCTGCTGCGCTGCGGCCTCCCGTACGTCCCTCAGTTTTTCTGACTGTGCGTTTATGTTTTTCTCATTGTGGAAGAGATGAAAGAGGGCCAGCTGGAGTTTGCTTTCACAGAGTTCGTCCACCAGTGTCTGATATTTTTCCGCCTGACAAGATCGAGATAAATACATTGTCAAGGAGTTGCTAATTTATGAAAATCTTTCGACATCTGACACGTCTTACCTCTGTCTTATCTTTGAAGACTTGTTTCTTCTCAGCTGTAGCCGCTTTCTTACGATTAAAATGGAACTGGGTGTCCTCTTTGGCTTTCTGCAGGACCGCTAGCTTGGCATCATATTCAGCTCTCAGCTCTCCAGAGTTGCTGATTTGTTCAAACATCTTGGTTCGCTCTTTGGCATTCATCATGGCAATTGACTCCACAGCACCCTGAGATGCAAATAAATCCATGATTAGTGTAAGAATAAAGAAAAACTATTAAATAACAATAAATCAAATGGTGATAACCAATAATGCTATAAAGCATTTGTTGATCATTTTATCACTGAAGCACCTGATACACCAGACAATTCTTCGCTTTCACCACAATGCCGATCTTCTCTAGCTCTCCAGTGTACTTCGCCAAAGTCATCTGTTTACCATTCACACGATACTCAGAAGATTCCCCTGTAAAAAGTGAATTGGCTCCATCAGAAAATCATTCAGTTCGGTTTTACCTTACACTTTTAGCAGAGCTCAATCACACTCACCTGAAATGCATCTACTGTAGGTAATTTCCTCGTCATCTCTACAGTAGATCATTGTCACACTAGCGAAGGTCGACACTGGTTTGCCGATGTGGGCACCGTGGATGAGATCTCTGGTGTGCTTCACACGAAGGTTTACCGCCCTCTCTCCCATCACGAATCCAAGAGCATCCATGACATTAGATTTGCCTACAAATGAGATATACAAGTTACAACCATCAAAAGTGTTTCAATAACACTCACTAATCCATACTGATAATGCCTCCACTACATGAAGTTAAAACGTACCACATTAAAGTGGTGGTAACATGGTAAAATTATGGAATGAGAAGATAGTACCATGGTATTTCCAATGATATCTTACTGTACTACACTAGACTATAATAATACACCATTTAATTATTTAAATATGCATGTCCCTTGGACTGGTGGTTTTATGGAAAAATTGGTATGAAACTTATTGACATGATATTCTTACTATACTACACTAGACTAATACGCCAGGCCTGTATAATACTATCAATATCTAACGTTAACTTGTGTCTCTTAGACTGGTGGTCTCTTAGATAACTTTTACGCTTTTAACAAATTCTATGTTTTAGTGACATTCATATTATTGATATTTAACCTTATCTAATCGTTCTCTTTCCAATAAAAAAAAATGCTGACAGAAAACAGACACCATATTATATAAATGAATGCAAGTTGTTAACGTTTAACTTAACATGTTTAAAAACGCATGTAAGTTAGCACGCAAAGCATCTACATTTGACGAAATGTATTATTAATTATTAATGATTGATTTATTATTAATTATGTATTATTAATAACTCGATTGGCGTCGCGCTAGCAGGCATGCATTTGCGGTTTTGTCAGATTAGCCACGCAAATTAGCTTAATTACCAACTCACCTGATCCATTAGTGCCAATTATGCAATTAAACCTTTTAAATGGGCCGATAGTTTGCTTTCCTCTCCAGGATTTGAAATTTTCAACGTCTAGTTGTTTTAAGAAACCCATGTTTCAGTTCTAAGATGAAAAGGACAACTTGGTTTACTCGAGTAAAGTTACTGACAGGAAAATAAGGAAGGCGGGAAAACTGCGTCATGACGCTGAATCTCCTGATGAAATGATGAAATCACCTCCAAGACAAATAAATACTTTATATGCATTTAATTCTTCGAAAATAATTGTCTAACTTTTATAAAGCAACATATCCGAAATTAAATAAATTAGAATTAATATATAATATAATTGAAATAAAAGTTTTTAATAAAGTCAGAAGAAATTATTTAGTCCTAATTATGACCTGTTTATCTGTCCCGACTCCCAATGTGTATAGGATAGGCCTACTAGTAAAATAACAGCCAATTTTATAAATCTGAAAATTACGTTTTTGATAACAACAACAACATAACCTATTATAAGTGATTAAGGCAAAATAATAATAATACCGCGACAGGGCACCATATAATGGCAAAATATGTTGTGTTCAACACTTAACCACATACTTATTGAAAATAACCACGACTTCAGCAAAGGGTGTGTAGGACTTTTATTTAAGCTTCAACAAATTTTCACATTTCTCTCAATAAGTGTGATCACGAACGTATCCCATAATGTATTTGAGACCAAGCCAAGTCTCCTCTGCAGTGGGAATGATCTGGTTGGCAGGCAGTAGAAAACCATAGAGGCCAGTGTCACGCAGTTCAAATGCAAAGGAATATTTGATGCCAATATTGTAGGTCCAATCGATGCTTCCACCACTTGCTTGGTCTGAAATTTAACAGGCCGGTATTCCCAATCAGATAACAGAAGTCATATCTTGGTAATTCAAACAGATACAGTCTACTTAGTACTTACAGATAATATTGCAGATGCTTCCAACTTGGTATCTGGTGTTATAGAGGGAAGTGAGCTCTTTTATCGCACCTGTGCCTACAGCATGCTACAATACATAAAAGCAATACATTGTTTTTATTTGTATAGTACCATCACGAAATGCAGGTAATAACATAAAAAAACGGAGTAATTAATTAGCAAGGAGAAAATAAACGACTGAAAATTATAAATAAATAAATCAGATGAGATTGCATAAGGCAAACCAAAATAGGAAACTGTTGTGGTTTTGTAGTATATTGATAAAGATATGACTTGACTTACAAGCTCGGACTGGTCAGGAATGTCTGTGCATGTGTAACCGTAGGGATACATTAAGAGTTGTGAGTAAGAGTGGATGGAGATGAAGGATTTGAAGTTGCCATGGCCCTTGATGAGGTCCACGACATTTTTCACTTCGATCTCAGAGTGAGCAAAGGGACCATGGTAGGAGTCGGAACAGGGATCCTTGCTGGCTCCAGTGCCTGGGAGAAAATGTCCATGGTCATATCATATGACAAAAACATGGTCTATGTTTCAACAAGAGAGAGTAACAAACTACATACCACCAAAACCAGCATCCCAGTTCCTATTGGGATCAACGCCACGGCAGGAGGAGCCAACGTTCACCGAACGAGTTTTACGCCACATACGGTTCTGAATGTACAGGCACAAATGTCTTTAGTAATGCTTCTAAAAATATATATTTTTAAAGGTGCTATAAGCCTAAGTTTAAACATAACTTAAACTTATTGCACAGAACATATTAAACTCCTTAAAAACTACATTTGTTTCATGTTTTGGGACCCTTTTATTTTTAGTATGCTGATTATTTTAGTATGCTGATTATCCTTATCATTTTAATATGCTGATGTATGCACTAATCTTTAAATGTTTGGAGTAGTGAAGATTCTACGTAATAATTATTGTAATATTAATACTTTTATTCAGCAAGAATGCATTCAATTGATCAAAAGTGACAGTTTATAATGTGAAGATGGACATCAAATAGGATTTCAAATAAATGCTGTTCATTTGAACTTTCTATTCGTTAATAAATCCTGGGGGGAAAAAAATCGGTAAAACAAAAAATAATTAAGCAGCACAACTGTTTTCAACATTCAAAATCAGCACATTTGAATAGTTTCTAAAGGATCATGTGACAATGCTTTGCATTAAAGCAATATTACTTTAATAATATTTTATATTACTTTATTTTGGTTTTCAAAAAATGAAATAAGATACATATTTCAAAAGCATTTAAAGAAAATGTAATCATTCCAAAATTTTAACTGTATACATACTGTTGAAGTTTTTATTAATATTTTATTTAATATTTGCTTTTATTTTTATAAATTAAATAAAAATATATTACTATTTAGGTTTAAAAGTTTTTTAAACATTTCTATTTATGTTCATTTTATTTTTATTTTCATTCTTATCAATTTTGTTATGTGCTTTTCTCAGGATTTATATATAAATGACCATTTAGGTTTAATAGGCCTCCAAATACACATCAGAAAACACTAAGCTTGCAAAATTATTAACAAGCAGAGAGCCTTTCTAAATTTGCTAGTTTTTTGATTGGCTAAACATTGACTGTTTATTTCTGTTTACAGAGTCTTGTTTGATTGCTCAGGACATCTATATTTGTGCTATCAGTGCTACATGAATGCACCATCAGCAAGTTCAACAACATGTGACTTACACTGGAGTGAGTGAAAACATATCCATCAGGGTTGGTTACAATCATCAAGTAGATATCCATTTGACCAAGGAGAGCGGTCACAGAAGGATCAACGCCATAGTCTGAAGCAATCTAAAGAAAAAAAAGATTAGAACACAAAATTAAAATGAATAGTTTTATGTTACACAGACATATTTTTTTTTCATTTCACTTACCTTGTTGGCAATCCACACAGCAGAAGCCTGAGTAACCCACTCTCTGGAATGGATTCCAGCATCAACCCAGATCGCTGGTCGACTCACACCACCCGTGCTGAACTGGAATCAGTGTATAAAAAGGTGAAAAACCTAACACATCTCAGTTCACAATCACATAATCGGTACTCTTAGACTCTACCTTCAGGGCATACATGGGACGGTCCTCATAGGAGCTGCCGATATGCACTTTAGAGATCAGGTTAGGGTGACTTGCCACAAGGGTGTCCATAAAAGCGTAAATCTGAAGTGAAAAATAAATGTAGACATTTGAAGTAAAGACATCGTTCTTATGTCATGCGTATGTTGTGTACTTACAGTCTCCAGGTCATGATAAGCAGCAAAGTTGAAGCTTTTAGTCCTGCGTTCCATGTCTTCATTATTAACCACCTCTGCCTTTTCCCTGTCCAAAAGTTCCTAAAACAAAGTAAAACTTTGGATGTTACGGTTTTATTTGCAGTTATGTTCTGTGCAGAAACAATGTAAAACTTAAGGTGACAGTAATTTTAATTCATGTTTTAGATCTCTATTTTAAAGTGTGGTTTTAATGTGGCTTCATGGCTAGCACCTGCACATTGTTGATCATGACAGTGAAAGGGATGTTGTTTTCCCTGAGGAAGTCTTTGACGGCATTCAGACTGGTGCGAGGCACACGGATATCAACAGGCCGTTCAGTAGAGAAGCCATGGGCCCAAAAATCCAGCTATAGGGTCACATAACATTCATCAATATTTTATGTGTTTAATTGAAAACTTAAGTATGTCAGCAAGCTAAACAACATCATACCCCTGAATCCTCATCCTCTTCCAGCTCCCTCAAAACTTGAATGTGGTCTTCAGATTCTGCATGGATTCTAAGAACTTGGTCTCTATCAAAGAAAGACAGTTAGGTTACATTTTGAATAAGAAACAATGCTGTAATAGGGTAATAAGTCATTGGAAAAGAGAAAGTATCTGAACTTACCCATTAAAGAGCTCCTCGCAGTGAACTGCGGCCAGGAGGGCAAAGACAGCTAGATAGAGTCTCATGTTCTCTGGGAATGATCTCTACTGTAAGTTTTTCATGGATTGCTGCTCTTATACACTCAGAGACACATGTTGAATTCTCAGTAATATCAGTACTGATAGTGTGTGTCTTTTCCAGGTGAACATTGCAGCATATTTCTCAGGGATTCTATGTACTAAACCATTTTAAAGGTGCTATCTCACAGTTTAACCCTGCTCTGACCTCTGTCAAAAATGTATCAAGTTTTTTGGAACACCGAAAAAGCATAATATTTTCAAATGACAAATTTCATATCCATCATATATACACTTGGATCTTTATTGAAGTGTACATTTCTCTTAATAAGGGTGTTCAGAAACATATTGCATAATGTATTTGAGAGCAAGCCACGTCTCCCTTGCCGTGGAAACGATCTGGTCAGCAGGCAGGAGGAATCCGTACTTGCCAGTGTCACGCAACTCAAAAGCAAAGGAATATTTGATGCCACGTTGGTAAGCCCAGTCAACACTTGCACCACTAGCTTGCTCTGAAATAAAACATGCAGGTTAAATTCGTTTCTGATAATCCTGATACTGCTTTTTCTCCAAAATCTCCGGTCTTTTCTAACATGCATCTTGAGACATCACTTAAAGAGACAGTTCACCAAAAAAAGTTCATGATCATTATTTACACACCCTCGTTTCATTACAAACCAGTATGCATTTCTTTCTTCTGCAAAACACAAAAGATGATATTTTGTTGGTGATCAATCAGTTTTGGTTCCCATTTAAATTAATTGTATGGACAAAAAATGAAAAAACAAACAAAAAAACAACCGTAGTAAATGGGAACTGAAACCATTTGAATACCAACATTGATAAAAAATATTACTTTTGAGTTGTGAAGAAAGATATGCATACAGGTTTGTAACGACATGAAGGTGAGTAAATAAATACATCTATTTAAAATTTTGGGTGGACTATCCCTATCTCTCATTTCATGTCTTTTTTTAAACTAATTTTACCATAACAGATGATAAAAAACACTAAATACTTTTAGACTTTAATGATGGGAGAAATTTTTTTTTTTTAATTATTAATTGAGCTTAATTTTACATTAAAAAAAACGTGCTGTAGATATAGCTTTGAATGTGTTCTGAGTGAAAAAAGATGAATGAATCATGAATCATAATTATGAGGATCATGAATCTTGTCGAATATGGTACCCGAATGCAATTTCTATCAAAAATATTTAAACGTAAACTAATGACCAACTATGGTCAGAATCCATGTAATTGAATGTAAAAAAAATTGTGCAATGTAACAACATATGCCATGTCTTAGTAAGTGGTTAAAAATGGATCCACAATCCACTTACCAATAGTGTGGAAGATACTCCCAACTTTATAAATGGTGCCATGCCAAGAATTGAGGGCTTTGCTTGCCTGTGTGGCCACTTCATGCTAGAATAGACACATACAAATTTGTCACTGTGAGATCATGTAAAACAAATACGATTTAGAAGAAAACCAAGGAGCTTTATGGATGTAGATTTCTTAACCAGTTCAGGCTGGTCAGGGGCATTTGTGCCATTGAAGCCATAGGGATACATTAAGAGCTGAGAGTAAGCATGGATGGTCATGAACGATTTGAAGTTGCCGTGGCTTGTGATGAAGTCCGCAATGTTTTTCACTTCAATCTCAGATTGAGCAGAAGGACCACGATAGTCTTCGCCGCAGGGGTCATCGCTTGCTCCAGGACCTGGAGAAAATGTAGAGACATTTAAAAAGGTAAAGTAATTTGAATCTGTTTCCACATAAAACAGTATGAACAGTGTGAACATACCACTAAATTCAGCATCCCAGTTTCTGTTGAGGTCAACACCAAAGCACTTGGGGTTAGAGGTCGCAGACCGGCTCTTACGCCACAAACGGTGAATTGGCTGAGGTAATGTTAATTAGTAATGTCATTATGAATGCTTTTGAACGTAATTTACGCAAACAAAGAATGACTGCTTACACGTTCAGTGAGGTGGGAGAAAACATATCCATCAGGATTGGCCACAATCATCAGGAAAATGTCCATTTTACTAAGGATACTGGGCACAGGAGCACGGTTTTCCTTAAAGTCTATGGCAATCTAGAGAGTCAGAAGTATCAGGAGAGAATATTAAAAATATATATATATTTTATAGGTTTATCAGTTTTGTTTGTATCTGCAAGTTCTAAGCTATTTTATGGTTCCTTTAGACTATTATAGTAAATTGTTACCACATTGGCCAAACATTCAAACACTTGCTTATTTTGAAGTATTTTTTCTAATAATGATCTAAATGCTGTTATAAACTCACCCTGTCAGCAATCCACACTGCTGAAGCATGAGATACCCACTCCCTGGCATGGATTCCAGCATCAATCCAGACTGCAGGCCTTTTCTCTCCACCAGTGCTGAACTGGACACATTGAAAATATATAACAAATCAAATAAATATACATACATAACTAAATATCAGTCTGTATTCTGTGTTTATGATGTCTATTCACCTTCAAGGCATACATAGGACGGTTCTCATAAGTGTTGCCGATCTTCACTTTAGAGATCAGGTTAGGATGACTCGCAACAAGGCTGTCCATAAAACTATAAATCTGAAGTGAATAAAAACTTTTAGATGTTTTGTTTTGGTTTGAAATGTATGATATAATGTATTTTTTCTGAAGTCAGCATCCTTACAGTCTCTAGGTTGTGATAAGCAGCAAAGTTGAAGCTCTTGGTCTTGTATTTCATCTCTGCATTCATTACCATCTCTGCTCTCTCCCTGTCCAAAAGTTCCTGAGACACAGTTAAAACTTGTGTATTACAAATACTTTACTGAAAGAAAGAAAAAAATTACAAGACTTCCTTAACTATTGGGATTTATTGGAATTAAATCAATAACCGATTAAATTGTGCAAGACTTTCAATGTCTTTTTTTAGATTTTTGCAACTTGCCTGCACATTGTTGATCATGACAGTGAAAGTGATGTTGTTTCCCCTGAGGAAGTCCTTGACGGCATTCAGACTGGTGTGAGGCACACGGATGTCAACTGGCCGTTCAGTAGAGAAGCCATGGGTCCAGAAATCCAGCTATAAGGTCACATAAAATATATTTTCATGTCATATTGCATATGTGATCAGGTGACCAATAAAGAATCCCTTACCCCCCAATCCAGGTTCTTTTCCAGTTCCTTCAAAACCTGAATGTGGTCTTCAGATTCTGCCTGGATTCTGAGAACTTGGTCTCTATCAAAAATAAAAAAGATACTTAGGACATTTTGAAGAAGAAACAAGGCTGACAAATGGCAACAAGTATCTGAACTTACCCATTAAGGAGCTCCTCGCAGTGAACTGCGGCCAGGAGCGCAAAGAGAGCTAGATAGAGTCTCATCTTCTCTGGGAATGATCTCTACCGTAGGTCTGTTTTATGAATTGTTGCTCTTATACACTCAGAGACACATGTTGATTTCTCATTGATTTCAGTGCCAGTTAATATTCTACTAATGTTCTACTTCGCCATCATTGAGTCCTATGCTTATCTAATCTATATCTGTCTGGTTTGGTTTAGCTTCCAAATCAGACATTAGGAGTCGGAGACTACAACATGCAGTCAGGATGGTTAAGAAGATTATTGGTTCCCACCTGCTCAACCCCTAAGATCTTTATACCTCCAGAGTGAGAAAAAGGGCTAAGAAAACCACTTTGTGATCCCACACACCCAGCCCACATTCTGTTTGAACTGATCAACGAGCACTAGAACAGTTTTCCCTCATGCTATATTCAGTCTGAACAGTTAAAACTCTTCTAAATGTCTATTATAATTATCCATTTGTACATAACATCTCAAAATTGTACATCTGTAAATATTATTTTTGATATATTTCTATTACTTTGAAATATTGCATAATTTAAATGTTGTTATATATTATTTGTTATATATCGTTTAATCTTTATTGTGTAATTCTTATGGATGTCTGCACCTACTGTCCTTCAACACTGGAAGCTCTAATCAACTCACATGAAATCCACTATAGAATGCAAGATTGACAATTAAACATTGACAATTAAATGTTATATTAGCCTTTAAGAAGTCACATTTGGCCCAACAGAGTTGCCTGTAGTAAACAAAAACAATATAATAATACTTGGTTGCGGGCATTTACCGATAATATGATTAAAGATAGTTTTTCCACAATTATAATCTTTTCAATAATTAACTAGCTGCTACTTAGTGCACGAAAGTCATTTTAAAGTGTTAAGTTTACAAACAAGTACATGAAAAGTGGGCGGAGTCTTACCTCGGACATGACGTTTCAAATCACGCGACGCCTTCACCCATGTCAGCTGACGTTTGACGGAACTGTACTTTAGTGTTGCTGCAGATTTCACTCATATAGCTGAAGTATTTATTAATAGTTGGATTAGAAGTTCTGAAGTTATTATTCAATCTTTTCCTTGATAAATCCCTCTACAGATCGCAGTCAGTGCCTTAAAAACAACTTTAAAACATGGCGCTCAGCGATGCCGCGGTACAGAAACAGGTGAGAAAACCAGTTAACGTTAGCTAACAAGTTTATAAACTACTTTTAAGTTCTATTTTTAAACGAGGTAACGTTATTATATTTAAGATCAGTTAAGTATATAAATCTAATAAGTATAACTTTTAAAAAGAAAAATGGCAGCCACAAAATTGTGGTTCGTTGTTTTGAACAAATATCCAGGCTTATTATGCTCATAAACAAACATTTTTAATTTATATATTGTCGTTTGTATTTTATGAAGACGTTTTCTTAGTGTTTTGAAAGGCGCCTATAACGAAAGCATTGTTATTTATTATTTTATTTTGTACTTGAAGTTGTTGTATGAAATATCCCATTCACTTTGAGGAGAGTATGTGCACTTTATTAAATCTAGATGTTATTAATTAATATACTGTGAGTGTTTAATGCTGTGAATTGTAATGGCTAAAGAGTAAATCTGTCCTTCAGTTGTCCAGAGCAGCTCAATGGACTTTCCCAGCTGCACCGATTCAACACTTCTTTCAGTCTCGCTTCCCCATCAGTTTCTACCCTCGTCTCTTTTTATTTCATTACATCAGCTTAATAAAGGATCAGTGGTTCTTCAATTCTTACATTGTAATTTAACCTTGCTTTGCTCTTTCATTGACACTGATCTCATTGCATCTCTCCAGATCAAACACATGATGGCCTTTATTGAGCAGGAAGCCAATGAGAAGGCAGAAGAAATTGATGCAAAGGTAGCACAAATCCAATGATTAGCATAAGTGCATAAATATGGTCGAATCTGTCTAGAGCATTATCGTCTATTAATTTTCCTTAAATATCTGCTTTAAGTCATGTGCATTGTGGCTTGCAGGCAGAAGAAGAGTTTAATATCGAAAAGGGACGACTGGTACAGACTCAAAGGTTGAAGATAATGGAGTACTATGAGAAGAAAGAGAAACAGATTGAACAACAGAAGAAAATGTGAGTAAAAGTTCTTTAAATGTGTAACCTTGAGTCCTTCATTGGCGTATTTAATGTGTCCATTCAAATCCACAGCCAGATGTCAAATTTGTTGAACCAGGCAAGACTGAAGGTGCTCAAAGCCCGTGATGACATGATTAAGGTATGATGATAATGATGTGATATTTATATTGTCTATATTTTTATAGAACTACAAGAAATCCATCTCTTTCTCATCTTCCTCATGTGATTCTTTGCAGGATCTGCTAAACGATGCACAACAACGGTTGGCCAACATAGCCCAAGACCCAAATCAGTACCCAGCACTGCTGGAGGGGCTGGTGTTACAGGTCAGATATGGTCCTGTTAGCAATGCTAGCTTTTTAAAAAATAGTTTGTAAAGCAAATTCTGATGACTATTATTATTATTATTTCAGCACTATTGAGACACTGGTGAGTGTTGCTCACCAAGTCACTTGGCAGATTTTCTATGGCTAATAGACACTGAATATTTATATAATAACAAACTATATATGTATATATTACTTGCTACTTCATTTATATTTATATAAAATAAATTGAAATCTATTTGTGATATTATTTATAATTTAGTATTATGTTATATTTAGTTTACATGTAGTTATATCAACATATATGTGTCAGGGTTATTATTACCCTATTATTAAGCTATAAAAAATCATTGCTTGAAATAAACATTAACTTAAGTAAAAAATAAAAAACTTAAGTTATTTCCTCAACTAGTTTTACATTTTATTTAAACTACATAAACTAAAAGTTAAAACTATACAGACATTTCCTAAAAACTAATAAAAAGACAAACACAAAACAATACAACAACTGTAACTTGAATTAAGATGAAAACAGAAAATAAAAATAATGTAACTCTAACTTAGCAAAGAATGTAATAGTATATCAATGATTTATATATATATATATATATATATACAGTGCCTTGCAAAAGTATTTGGCCCCCTTTAACTTTTCGACCTTTTGCCACATTTCAGGCTGCAAACATAAAGATGTAAAACTGTAATTTTTTGTGAAGAATCAACAAAAGGTGGGACAAAATCATGAAGTGGAACGAAATTTATTGGGTATTTCAAACTTTTTTAACAAATAAAAAACTGAAAAATTGGGTGAGCAAAATTATTCAGCCCCTTTACTTTCAGTGCAGCAAACTCTCTCCAGAAGTTCAGTGAGGATCTCTGAATGATCCTGAATGTTGACCTAAATGACTAATGATGATAAATAGAATCCTGTGTGTAATAAAGTCTCCGTATAAATGCACCTGCTCTGTGATAGTCTCAGAGGTCCGTTTAAAGCACAGAGAGCATCATGAAGAACAAGGAACACACCAGGCAGGTCCGAGATACTGTTGTGGAGAAGTTTAAAGCTGGATCTGGATACAGAAAGATTTCCCAAGCTTTAAACATTCCAAGGAGCACTGTGCAAGCAATAATATTGAAATGGAAGGAGTATCAGACCACTGCAAATCTACCAAGACCTGGCCGTCCCTCTAAACTTTCAGCTCATACAAGGAGAAGACTAATCAGAGATGCAGCCAAGAGGCCCATGATCACTCTGGATGAGCTGCAGAGATCTACAGCTGAGGTGGGAGACTCTGTCCATAGGACAACAATGGTCGTATGCTGCACAAATCTGGCCTTTATGGAAGAGTGGCAAGAAGAATGCCATTTCTTAAAGAGATCCATAAAAAGTGTCGTTTAAAGTTTGCCACAAGCCACCTGGGAGACACACCAAACATGTGGAAGAAGGTGCTCGAACTTTTTGGCAACAATGCAAAACGTTATGTTTGGCGTAAAAGCAACACAGCTCATCACCCTGAACACACCATCCACACTGTCAAACATGGTGGTGCCAGCATCATGGTTTGGGCCTGCTTTTCTTCAGCAGGGACAGGGAAAATGGTTCAAATTGATGGGAAGATGGATGGAGCCAAATACAGGACCATTCTGGAAGAAAACCTGATGGAGTCTGCAAAAGACCTGAGACTGGGACGGAGATTTGTCTTCCAACAAGACAATGATCCAAAACATAAAGCAAAATCTACAATGGAATGGTTCACAAATAAACATATCCAGGTGTTAGAATGGCCAAGTCAAAGTCCATACCTTAATTTAATCGAGAATCTGTGGAAAGAACTGAAAACTGCTGTTCACAAACGCTCTCCATCCAACCTCACTGAGCTCGAACTGTTTTGCAAGGAGGAATGGGCAAAAATTTCAGTCTCTCGATGTGCAAAACTGATTGAGACATACCCCAAGCGACTTACAGCTGTAATCGCAGCAAAAGGTGGCGCTACAAAGTATTAACTTAAGGGGGCTGAATAATTTTGCTCGCCCAAGTTTTCAGTTTTTTATTTGTTAAAAAAGTTTGAAATATCCAATAAATTTCGTTCCACTTCATGATTGTGTCCCACCGGTTGTTGATTCTTCACAAAAAATTAAAGTTTTATATCTTTATGTTTGCAGCCTGAAATGTGGCAAAAGGTCAAAAATTTCAAGGGGGCCGAATACTTTCGCAAGGCACTGTATATATAGGTGTATATATATATATACATGCGTACATACATACACACTGTATATATACATGTAGAATTATTATTTTATTAATCTTTTATTGCTATTATTAATAAAATAATAGTGTATTTTATTCACTTTTTTTTCTCTTTTTGCTTCGGTAGGGATTTTATCAGCTGCTGGAGCCCAGGGTTATAATCCGGTGCAGAAAGCAAGATGTAGCGATGGTGCAGGTGAGCTCCATTCCCTGTCTATCCATTTGCATAATATTTTACAAATTGCATATCAGCTATGCAAACCGTTTAAACTTTTAAAGAGGTTGATATACCTGTTTATTTTAGGCTGCTGTTCAGAAAAACATCCCTATCTACAAAGAGGCTGTAAAGAGTAATATTGAGGTGCGCATCGACGAAAACAACTTCCTGTCCCCTAACATGTAAGATCTCTTCCACAGTTTTCCTAAAAAAAACTGGCTCATTTATATATTCTCAACTTGTTCATTGTTCATGCTTGGCATCCTCAGTTCAGGAGGTGTTGAAGTTTATAACGCTGATGGCAAGATCAAGGTGTCCAACACACTAGAAAGCAGACTAGACCTTCTGGCGGAACAGGTATAGAAAACAATCACATTTTACAGCAGGAATAAACAGTATAAAAGCTTGTTTTTGTGAATGTCGTCTTCATCATTTTTTCTGCTTTCACAGATGATGCCTGAGATCAGAGTGACTCTGTTTGGTGCCAACCCAAACCGCAGGTTTATGGATTAATGGACTGTTAATAACACACATTAGTGGTAGTTGGGAGAACGGTGAAATTCAGAAAACATGATAAAGTGATGAGGAGGCAATTTTATTTTTTGAAGGTCACTGTGGTTTTTCAGAAGTGAAAAACTATTCTGGTTGCAATTGATCATGTTCCAGCAATTTATTATTGTGCTCTTATTCTTGTGTGTTTTTGCTCTTGGAAAACAAGCCCAAAGAAAGTATTTAAGGCTTATCATATTTACTCGTGTTACCTTATATCTCTGTGTTTTAGCGTCACTGGTGGGGAAAATGGATACCTGACATCTTATCTTAAGCTGTTTGAACAAAAAGCCATAAGCACTCAGGAATTTTACATTGTTTTTGCCTTGAAAGCTATTATCTAAATCTAAGCAGCCTAACAGGTTTTCCCTGGAAAAGGAAAGTCCTCATTTAATGTCTTAAAAACATAGATGCCTTTGTGTTTGTTTTTTCCTGCATTTTCATGTGTAGTACAATTGCATAATACTACAGATAAATAAATCAAATATATTTTATTTATGTTCTGAAGCATTTCTGTGCCCATTACAATATAAACAAAGCATCGCTTGTTGGTTACACTTTACCCACCGTTCAGGAAAGAAATCAAGTCGTACATCTGACAGAGGGTTACAGAAAAATACCTCAAATATTAAAAACACGCTGTCGCCTTGTGGAAATCAGACATATCAAATGCAAATTAGCATCGGTTGTGGTGCATGTTTTACATAATCAAATGACTCCAGACCATGTTTTCAAAAAGACTTTAAAATACAAAGGCTGATGAATAAACTGAATAAGCAGAGACACATAGCCTATATCAGTCTTGCATATTTAAAATGTACAGATTGCTTGTTGCTTATCAAAATTATTCAGTATAACATGAATATGAAGACTGTTTTTTCTTTCTTTCTAAAAAATCAGGTTTTGCCTTCCAAGGCATCTATAAAATGCTTGTTATTGTTATAATACTGTATTTTAAATTGAAATATCTTGAAAAATTAAACTACTCAAGACCTCATTTCTCTATACGTTTCACTGTATTCTTTCTTACTCAAGGCGAAATATATATATATAACACTTTAAAATCCACTGGTAATTTATATTACGTTTTGTTATTTTTTTTTAGTGAAAAACTTGAGTGGCAAGAATAAGGCTTTTTAATTTAATGCGCACTCAACAAAATAATTTAAAAAATATCATGCCAACATTATAGCCTATAGGAATTCTGTCTCACAGAGGAACATGTAACAGGAAGACAATCCCAGCAGTCTCTTCAGATTTATTGAGAGACAAGAATTAAATTAGGTCAACAGACCCTGCAAACTGTTTTTGAGTTTTTTGCTGTTTAAAGGGGTGGGAATTAGGACAATTTGGTAGTTCTCAATCCATTTAAACTTTAATTAAAGTCTCCCTTCAATCTAAATACACATCGAACCTGTTTACAACAGATCGATCAATCCTGAAACATGTTGGTTTAATACTGATTGTAACTGGGCTTTAAGACATAAAAATAATCACCCTTCCAGGACCCTGTCTTACCTAAAGAACCCTGTTTGCAGTTTTAGGTAGCATACTTGGTTAGTGTGCAATACAGGCTTTTATGTTAGCATTACACAACCCTCCTCTGTTCTTCCAAAGGGTCTGAACTTCCTTTGGTTGGGTACATGAATTTCTCTCCATCATTACCTTTTCGTAAATAAAGTCTGGAACCTTCTTTTGTTCACTGTCACAACTTCCTTCATCTCTCATCGTCATCTCGTGGCCCGTGTAGAAACAGTAATGTGTGTATGATGATTAAGGTGACATCACCTGCTGCTATCCCAGCAGGCCCAGCAGGTGCTCGCCGAGGCCCAGGAAGTACACGCCCTGAGCGATGCCAAAGAGCGGAGCGATGACCAAAGCACGACACGTTGCTCCCTTGAGAAACGCGCTTGGTCCCTCTCGTTTTAAAATGCGTCTGTGAAAAGAAAAAAAAGTTGCCATTTAAAATGTCATGAATATGCTAATTATTTATGTCATACATGTCAATAAAAAGCTTACTGTGTGCAATCAATGATGCCTTTATAGGAGTCTTCTCCCTCTCCCTTCTGTAAGGTCTGTAGGCGGGTCTTTATAACTGAAAATAATAAGCATTAATCGATATTAAAAACAGATTTGGATGGATCTATGCCTTGTGCTGAAAGTGGAAATTACTATTTTAATTTCTCAGATGCAGGCTATACAGCTGTTCAGTAGTTAGTCTGACTCGTTTCCATGTATTGGCTCTTCAAAAAACGATTCAGCGATTCGTCATGATGTCATTAAGTCACAAGTGGTCACTGACATACTGCATTCTATAAAACAACATACAACTTATTGTATTTTTTAAGATTGAATTATTCTCAAAAACCTTGCTAATTGTTTATTTATGCAAAATTTTATATAAGAACTTTCTCTGAAACATTATAATAAAGCCACAAGTAGAATATCTTGATTATGTTCTATTAGTAAATTTTTATTATAATTTAATGTGTTCAAGTTCAGTTTATTTCCACATGATTCACTTTATTTTAAAAAAAGTAACGATTTTCATGATTTGTTATCACAACTTTTTATCTTTTGTCAAATCAACTTAAATATTTAATGCGGTTCAGATAACTTAATATTTGACTTTCTATTTATTAAACCAATCTCCTTTATTGTATTAACTCAAATTTTTAATTTCAATGAACTAAAAATTAAGGTAACCAGATAACATACTTTTTGTAAGTTTAACCACAATAAACAATAAATGAACAAATAAAATAAAAATAAAATAAAATAACTAGATCTGTTTGTTGACTTAAGAACTGCTCTGGTTAATTCAGATTTAAGTCATGACAACATATGTTTTAACATTACTTTAAGTTAAAAAAAACTTATTTAGATTCAACTAATTTTTTTAAAAGTCACTTTAATTTTTGAAGTTGAAATGACTTATACAGCAAAGTTGATTGTACTTAAAAATTTAAGGCAGCTGCCTTTTTTTGACAGTAGGGATCGCCAACAGATTCAAGGTTTTTTAAATGTTAGTTAAGCGATAGGTAAATGTTTCTGCACTTTAAATCAGGTTCGGTGTGTTTACTGTAACATAATATATGCTCCACTTGAATAATGAACAGATGAAAAACTAGGTTATCGGTTTCCTATGAGTCTATTTGTAATGTTGTAATGTTTCAGAGAGTACTGCCAAATCTTCAGATGGAGACACTGCAGTGACAGTGTCAGTTTCTACTGTCCAAATAAACCTACTGCTTTTTTTAGTCAACAAAGAACTCACAATACAATAGACATAAGAGACAAGAACTATAAACAAAAAGCTTTCTAAATAGAATTGACACACAAACTTAACAGACTTTCTTCAAAGCAAATGAAATGTTTCAGTCTACTCTACACATCACATGGGGTTTAATAATTAATCACTCGGAAACAAAAGACTCATTCTGTGCCTTTATGAAATACTTGGAGTGAACTAGTTATTCAACAGTGTGGCACAAATGTACCAATAATTCATCACAAAACAAAAAGGCTCTTTTTAAGATCTGATTCCTTTAAATCTCCAGTACTAGAAGTAATAAGTATTTCTTTGAAGAACTGCTCCTTTTTGTCAAGAAACGATTGAAGTACAAAAATAAATGTATATGCATATACAACATTTTATATATAATATCTATTGTTATTGAAATAAAGCCACACAAAATCTATATCAATTGTCTAGCAACAGTTTCTCAGCAGCGCAGTAGCATCGAAACAGGATTAGCAGTGGTTTTAACAGGCTTCGAACTGAACGGGACATTTATCAGCATCATTTCAAAAGGAGAGAGAGCAAATTGTGTTCCTCTACTCCTCTCTTGCCTGTATCTCACCGTCCAGAGGAGTGACAGCTACCGCCGCCACCGAGCCGGCCGTGCAACCAGCCACGAAAGACTGCAGGAAGGGGGCCCGATCCTGGGGGTTGCTATGGCGATCCTCAGTGCGGCCCACAACGTTGAGGTTGGCGAACAGCGGGAAGTAGATCATGGAGAACGGAACGTCCCTGAACAGAGAAAGGACATAGAGCTGTAGAATGCAGACATGGCTGCAGGACGCTATTGATGAATCGTTATCGATCACTGTGCCTGATTACTTTTAGTCTGTAAATGTGAAATGTGAAATGTGAAACGTGAAACGATGAATGGAGAAATATGATTTAGGCCGTGTAGGCCGTAGACGAGAGACAACAGATTGAGATAGATCGAGCTCTCGGTAGAATGCCATTAAGAAGAGAATTCTGCCTACGGTTAATTAGAAGCTATGAATAACAGATCAGAACTGACAGCTGGCGGGTTACATCAGTTCAGCTGGGATTACATCACAGACTGCAGGGATCCTGTGGGGGAGGGGCTGTTTGGATAGGTGAGTGGGCGGTGTTAAAGGTGAGAGGCCACCGTGCCGTCTATCCATCTTTCTGTCCTGAAGCAGTGTGAGCGTTTGCAGAGAGAGCAATCACTTAAGTTAGTTAAGACAACACGTCACTGAGGGTTTGCAAAAGGTCTTCTTTTACATTACAATATAATGAAAGTGAATGAGCCCTAAAAACAAATACCAAATAATAGAATAAAAAGGGTCCTTATATCTCATGTATACTCCAAGTTATAATATTGATTTGTTTGATGAGCAAACCAAAATTTAGATAGATACTCATTTAAAATCCTGAGTAGAGATGCCCAATTCATGATTTAAGGCCCATTCACACCAAGGACGAAAACTAAAACTATACATTTTCAATAATCTCATTCTATGAGAAATGAAAAATCCACACCACAACTAAAACTATACCAACACAGAGGAATTATATCATTGGAATCACTTTTAGAATGATAAATGATGAATGATAATAACATAGACAGCCAATCTACTCAGCGTTAAAGGATTAGTTCACTTTTGAAAAAACTTTTGCTGATAATTTACTCACCCCCATGTCATCCAAGATTTCCATGTCTTTCTTTCTTCAGTCGAAAAGAAATTTAGGTTTTTGATGAAAACATTCCAGGATTTTTCTCCATATAATGGACTTCAATGGGAACCGGATGGTTCAAGGTCCAAAAGACAGTTAATAACTGTTTCAGATGCAGCTTCAAATGTCTTTAAACGACGCCAGACGATGAATAAGGGTCTTATCATGCCAAACGATCGGTTATCTCAAAACTTATTCCAAAAATGTAACTTTTCTAAGGACAAATGCTAGCCTTGCTCTATTCTGTGAGGCGCATTTGCAACGTCACGTATTACGTAATTACGTTCAAAAGGTCACGGCGACGTAGCCGAAAGTACAGAGTCAGTGTTTACAAGTTGAACGCATAGGTTGAACGTGCAAACTAGCTCAAACACCGTTTACAAAAAAAGGAATTAAAAGGAAAAACAACGATGTCGGACGATTTTGATTCTGTACTTCCGGCTACGTCGCCCGTGACCTTTTGAACGTAATTACGTATTACGTGACGTTACAAACGCGCCTCAGAGAATATAGCAAGGCTAGCATTTGTCCTTAGAAAAGTTACATTTTTGGAATAAGTTTTGAAATAACCGATCGTTTCGCATGATAAGACCCTTATTCATTGTCTGATATCGTTTAAAGACATTTGAAGCTGCATCTGAAACTGTTATTAACTGTCTTTTGGACCCTGAACCATCCAGTTCCCATTGAAGTCCATTATATGGAGAAAAATCCTGGAATGTTTTCATCAAAAACCTAAATTTCTTTTCGACTGAGGAAAGAAAGACATGGACATCTTGGATGACATGGGGGTGAGTAAATTATCAGCAAAAGTTTTTTTCAAAAGTGAACTAATCCTTTAAAGAGCTCGAGCATTTAAAGTGACAGACAACACATAACTATATTGGTGGATGCTAATATAACTTTATAGTTTTTGTTCAGCGTATGAACAGGCTTTTAAAGTCACCATGAAATCAAAATTGACTATTTAAATGTTGTTATGGAATATTTTATGTTAATTTAAAAGTGATTACACATCATCATTTTTTTTAAATAATCGTAATCACAAACAACAACAATACGATACATTTCCAATGGATGCAATTTAATCCCGCCCTACATTTCTTCTTGTTCGAGAAGTTGTTTCACTTGGATTTACGTCACAATAGGAAAGAAAAGATGATACACTTCCTTTAAATTTCCATTTAAGGCCAATTTGAATTGTTATTTTTACTCCACACAGAGATACCGTTTTTATTAACGAAAAATACGTTTTTTGAAATCACTCTCCAAAGTGGATCAATTTGAAAATGCTGTTTTCGCGTTGTAGTGTGGACAGTAAAAATAGAGGTATCTGAAACCGATGATGCGTGTGTAGTCATGTGACGCATATTATACTGATAGATTTTCATGTTTATACCGGTATTGTTATGTGCTAAAGATATGTTACTTTGCACACTCTTCATACCACAGTCCTGCAAAGATGAAGAGAAGCAAAACATGAGAGAAGTTGCGTTTTCGTGAATGGAGAGATATTTTGCTAAACAAAATGATCCTGTCAGAAGAGTGTGATAACTTTATGATGTCATATTATGTTATGTATCATCTAATTGAGCTTTTATAAGGCTTTACGCATGCTCAGCGAGGTGAAGGAAGCATTTTCACAATGTTACAGTGTGGATGAGAAACTTCTGAAAACGCTTGAAGATGCTAGTAAGGACGGAAAGCACTTTGAAACGAAAACGCCATTTTCAAATGTATGCAGATTAATGAAGACGTAACCCTAATTTGCTTTATAGACCATATTCCTATTTGTTTATATTGCTGATTGTGTCTTACCTCATCAGTGTAGCACCTGCACCCTTATAAAGACCCCTGAGGCCTCGGGTCTTGAGTAGCTCCAGGGTGATGCGAGTCGCTGAGGCTCGAGGAGGGGCGTTGGTGCCTGGCTGGGCCGTCTGAGAGGCCACAAGCGAGGGAGTCGGAGCAGGGGCAGAGGCAGTGACAGTCCGCTGAGCAGCTTGTAAAGACAAAAATGGACCGGTTACAACTCATTTTTTTTTTAATCCAACCGTTTTTATCCACAGAAGTTTGGAGAAACTGCTATTTGGTTGACACCATTCAACTCAAACAGCTTCTATTTTTTCAGGGCTAACCTTTGTTCTACTCATCCTAAGATAGAGACCTACATACCTCGGATGACACTCATGGGAGCATAATAAACACACTTACCCAACCTGCCAGCATCCTGCAGTTGTATTTTTAGCATTTCCATGGGGGTGGTGACTACCACCTGACAGGTCCCGGCCCCACAGCCAGCAAGGATTTCCCCCCACAGTGGTAATTTTCTATGGGTGACAGATACAATGACAGATGGGGCAGATGAGATCATTATTGCATTTACCAAGTAAATAAGTGGTCCAATTAGTCAGCTGGTGACCTAAATGCCTCTGTGGAAGCAGAAAATGTTTTCATTTAGGTAAATACTGTATTCAAAGGTTAAATGTGTTGTTAGGGTTGGGATATGATCTTTATTCACAACAGATTTGATAAAATCTAAAAGTACTGGAAGTTCCGTTAATGGTTCTCACTTGTGCATTCTGAATACATGGTAAAATACTGACAGAGTTCTATATACTGCTTTCCTTACACCGCTACTGAATCCATATCACACAACAGACGGCCAATGAAGTCCGATTACAGAACGAATCTAATGAGGAATCTAATCAGGAAGTTCAACATTTCTCCTTTTGTGTTCCACAGTAGAATGAAAGTCATACAGTTTTGGAACAACATGAAGGTTAGTAAGTAATTGATGACAGAATGTTCATTTTTAGGTGAATTATTCCATTATTTCATGAAAACTTCAAAAATATTCCTTAAAGGTACACTAAGTAACTTTTTTTGTTTGTTCAAAATGAGTCAATACATCAATCCTTCTTCCAAAACATCTTTTTGTCTTACCCTGATTCACTATGGTAAGCCATAGTGATAATATTTAGCCAATAAATGTTTATATTTAAGGCCTAGCGGGATGGTTTTGGTGGGAAATTGCGTACATACTGTACGTCCCTCGCCCGTGCATGTCTCTCATTGTATCTGTAAATAGAGAAAAGTTGCTCCGGCTTACTTGACGCATGTATGGGGTAAAAGTGGCACAGGTTAGTTGTCACAATGAGCAAGAAAGGTTGACATGGAGCAGCTAAATCGCAAACCTCTGGGGAATCACCCATTTTAACAAACGCCAAACAGAGGAGAATCTGCTGGCGAAAAGAGAAAGCTTCAGAGCTCGTAATAAAACAAAAATCAACATAGGCTTGGCTTTTAGTGAAATGGCAAGAACTGACTCTGAGGGATTGAAAATGCTGTAAAAAGTGATGCGGAGATGCAGTTTTTATTACTCAACAGGTGAGTAAGGTTGGTATTTTATTGAACAGCCATATGTATCTCCCAAACAAAGTTAATTGTGAAGCATTAAGTATCTGTATTTATTACAGGTTTTGGTAGTGCTGTGCTGGAATTTATTTTGAAGGAAGTAACATGTTTATTGATAGCTATACTGTAGCTACAGTCTTCACCGAGTCAGCTTGAGATCCTTTCCATCGAATCCAGTTATATTTCTTAGTTATAAGCCTAGTAGTGAATGTTTTATAAACAGTAACAATATTCATCCACAAAGTCACGCAACGTTCTTCTGCAAATCCATGCAGTTTTTCTTTTTAAACCGGCCAAAAATTACATAGTGAACCCAAGAGTTGGTTCTTTTCATATGAATCAGAAACATGAAACCAGTGTGGTTCAACTCCTAAACAAATGAGTCTATTGGGTCAGTTCTTTTTCAGTGAATCTAAACCATGTAGCGCAACCACTTGCGGTCACGATTCCAGAACAAATGAGATTTAATCACAGTACAAGCATACTGCTTACAACTTCTGTATGTTTAACCCAGTTTAAGATGCACAGGCAACTAAATACTTTGAAGCTGTTCGAAACGATCAAAACCAGACAGAATAAACCAATAGCAATACATTTTGGGCATGTTAAAATAAGTATAATAAGTAGCTTTGCTTTTGTAAATGGTTAACAAGTGGCCGTTACCCATCTTTGGAGAGCTTCTGTCTAAAGACATCATTGGCAGCCAGTTTGATGGCTTTCTCTGGAGTGACGAGTGTAAGATTCACAGCTGCACCTGAGAGAAACACCATGAAATGTCATTCTGAGAAAGCGACATATCCCACAGCACTATAACAATTGAAACTATTAATGTCACTCTTTTCAATAACACCATGAACATTCATTGAGGTGGTTTTTAATTTGATTTTAACGTTGAAACAAACCAAAATTGGCACTAGATAAGATAGAAACACTGTACCTCGATACATGCCAAAGTAGCCCTCCATTTTGATCGTCTTTGCCAAACAGTCCAGCCTTCATAACAAGACAGAAAAGTTCAATATGATCGATCAAATATTATAATCTGGTTTTAAAATAAGCAAATCAAGCAAATTTCATGAAAATGCCCTACAATATTCTTGTTTGGCAAGTCGAATAAAGTAATGAGAATAAATGGTGGAAAATCTCTTAAACAACAGTAATAAACTTTTTTTATTGCTCTCCATGTCTGTGTATAACAAACAGCCAAACTAGACATTGACAAAAAAATCTTGGGGGAGGGAGTGAGTAATATGTGGAAAAAAGAGCTTAAAACATGGCAGCCTCTCTCTTGCCCACAAACCACTTGGGTATTATTCACTTGTTACATAAGTGTACAAAGAAGAAAAGAGCTCCTCACACACCATCACTACAAAGAGTCCTTCTCTTTATCTCAATGGTATCACACATGCATAAAGATACTGTATTTTTGAGCAAGCTACTTAAAAAGGAATGAAAAACATTTGGGAGCGTGTAGAGATCAAAGAAGCAAAAGCATGTGACTCAAGTTGTTTCGCATCATCTGAGTCATTTAAAATCCAGACAAAGTCCTCCGCCCAGAGTAAATCACTAACACATGCTGCCTTTGTGAATCAATTCATATAAACCTTAAGCAGTTGTTTTTTTAAAGAGGCATAACTGTTTGTATAGCCATTATAATAGTCTGATTTTTTTGTTTATTGATTCCTAAGATAAAATATCAAAAGGAAAACATAAGTTTGCAAATGTGTTTTATGTTTTGTATCATATTTGATAGATCAGGGTTTTATGGCTCATATGGTACGATATAGTGAAAATTTTCAGCTCATACCCGAGAATGAAAAACATAAATTCTATACAGAGGCCCAAACTCTGCAATTTAGTTGTTACTGATATTTATATGGCCAAAAAGTAAGATTGTGATCATTTGTAAGGTAAATCAATGATATCGTTATAAAACAGTAGTATAGCAGATTACTTGCATAAATGCCTGTAAATATCAGTTGTCATCTCCAAATAATATGTCTATAGACCATTTCACAAGATGTAAACAATACTGGTCCAGAAGCACTTCCTGTTTCAGCTTGTAACTGTTTTCTTTATTTCACATGTAAAGAAAACATCTTAAAGATGTTTGTTTAACTTTTTGATTCAGTTTCAAATGTTCTGTTGGTTGTATTTTATCCCAGCTTTTATATAGTGTTAAAAAACTGAAACATGAAGTGCTTCTGGACCAGTGTTGTTTACATCTTGTGAAATGGTCTATATATTTAAATTCTTAGTTTAATGATTAAAGCTCTGTAGTTTTTCCTGTGGCTGCAAAACATATAACGCAATGCAATATACAATGATGATTGAGAAATGTACAAATTAATGTTCCTAAAAGGCCTGTTGTATCATATTTGATACTTACATTTGAACTAGGGCTGAATAGGTCAAAATAAAAGTTTGTGTTTACTTAATATATGTGGGTGCACTGTGAATAATTATTTTATATATATAAATAGTAAATACACACACATGCTTGTATATATTTAAGAAATATTTTCATGAATATACTGTATAAAGATTTATATATAATTTATATTACATATAAATGTAAATATTTTATATATAAATAATATTTTTTTCCTAAATATATATGAATGTGTGTGTATTTATACTGTATATATACAAAATAATTATACACAGTGCACCCACATATATAATGTAAACAAAAACTTTTATTTTGGATGCGATTAATCACGATTAATCGTTTGACAGCCCTAATTTGAACATGATTTTTTTTCTAATAAGATGTATTGCTTCTGTCTAGTAAGTGTTCATCATAAAATATTACTACTAATAAAAAATCTAAACTACTTTTTAAAGAACAGTGAAGATTTCACAGCAAAAAGCCATGTATCCCAATAAAGGGGGATGTTTTTCAGCAAAGTTTTTCAGATATTCTTTTTCAGCAAAGTTTTGATGATGGTGATAATTTAGTTTTATGTTACACTCTTTGGTGAAAATATTCTACATGGAACCTTAAAAGGTTCTGTTGTGTGCTTCATATACTGCAGAACCATCATGGATTCACTTCATGGGATCATTTTATGGATTTAGTGGGAAAAAAGACTAAACCGTTAAACATAAAAATAAAAGTATTATGCAATCATTTAATCATTCTCCTTATATTCAGAGAATTTTAGCATAAAATTGAGTCAAGCACATTAGGGTTCTCTAGAAGCAAACTGAACCTTTTTCTAAGAGTGTAGGGTTTATAGGCTTAAAAAGGTTTAAGACAGAAAAACAGCTGCCATTTTGCACCTCTCACACATGCAATTATAATGACTGTTTCTCCAAAACCAATTGATCATCATCATATGCAAGTTGCACAGTTGGTTTTACTCTGGTCTCTCTCTAAGTCTCTCTAAGACCCCAAACAAAGTGCATGACATACAACGCATAGTTATGGGACTTCATAAAGATGTTGAACTCACATTCCACTATAAACACGAGCACCCTGCTGATTTTGTAAGCGGGTCTTGGCGAGATCAATGGGAAACACGCAGGTCACGCCCACCAGTCCAGCCACGCCCCCATTAATCAGCTTAGCAGGGAGGCTGTAAACACCAGGAAACAAACACGCACACAAAAACATGTCAATATAACGGTTTAAATGGATCTTAAACTGTACATCCACTATCAGAGGAAGTCGCAGATGTACCTCACTTTCTCGGCCATGGTGGCCACGCTTTAACTGTTTCCTCCAATTCTTCTCTCTCTGCGGCAAAAGTGTCAGCACAAACCTTCCACGGCCCACCCGGGCCAGCCTCCTAGAATGGTGTGCCAATCTTCACACCCTTCCTTTTGGGGAGAACAGCCACTCTTTTCTAAAAATAAATCACCTTGGAACTGGCTATTGACCAAGACACAAACAAGAGAAATACAATTCAGGATATCTGTGGTTGCAGAATGGCTTTACAGAATAACAACATGCTATATTTTTTAAACACACACACACACACACACACACAAAAAAAATTCAGTTGGTTTCAGAATCACTGATTTTACTTTGTGATGAATTGTGCTTTTCTTCAGCGCACAAATGGGAACATCCTCCCCACCTAAAGTCTCTCTAATCTTGTTGCTAATGAGGTTCTGACCTCTGAATTAACCTAGAGAAGCGAGCTAGCAGACGATTAGCTTAGCATGATTTTACTGTTCTTCAACACCGTATCAAAAAAATTGCCTGTGGAAAAATCAAAATATAGAAGTCTACAGTAGCTCAAACAATACTTCTATGCTCTCTAATACTAAAATAATCCAACTTTTACATTAGTATATCAGTGTAGTTGTGTTTTTAGTTTTCTAGAGTAAATGAAAAGTAGTGTAAACTTTATTTGGGTAGTTAACACATAAAATGTCCATGACCTTATTCAGCATTTTTCTGGTGAAAATGTACATATGTAGAAGGGAGTGTCTAATTATTCCTGTAAAAAGTTTTTCATCACATTTTAAATGGTCCTGCAGTTTGAGAAAGACTTTTAAATATTTCAAATATCCTCACAATTCATAAGAGGCCATAAAACTACATCCATAATAATTATAGAAGAGATTTTTTTTTGGTTTAAATTTGTGGATTAAAATATAAAGCATCGTTTCCCTGCTGAAAACACTTGAAATCTTGGGTTTAGGTTCATTAGTTAACATGAACTAAGAATGAACAATACTCCTACAGCATTAATTAATAATCGTTAATATTAGTTTCAACATTTCACTCAACTAATACATTATTCAAATCAAAGGTTGTTTTTGTTAACATTAGATTTCTAAAGCTAATATTTTAATTATGTCACTCTTTGTCTTGCTTTCTCCTTTCCCATCACTTGTCTTAAACTTCCCCTTGTGTAACCTTTCGGTTTCCACTAACCATTCTGACTTTACTCTATATCTCTTTTCCTCCGGCATACTCACATCCACCCTTTTCTCTGTCCCTCTCTCGCTCTGTCTTTTCTGGAGCCCAGTGGCATTCTGAGCATGCCTTTCCCTTCAGCACTGCTTTCTTTCAACTTTGGTCTATTCATACCCCTTCACTGCCAAAACACAGACGACGAGTGCGATCTGGCCCCCCTCTCCCCATCCTAAAGCGTTCCCTCACTAAGACTTTCCAACAACCCCCTCACACAAGCCTGCATATTTGACCAATTCACAAGTTAGAAACTCTGTTTGAGAGGATGATTATTATGTTCTTACCTCTGTCAATGCATTGACCGGTCAGATAAAGTCGTCCACTTCCCACTCAGCTCGCTGACTATGTGTGTATCAGCCGTAGTCAGGCGCAAGAGATCCGACAGAGCCGCCACTCAGGGGCCTTTGCACAAACACAAGCATTGTCTCTCCATGCCTAAGTCCCTCCCCCTTTGGCGACTCCCAGTGACATAAAAAGAGAATGCGCAGCTTTCCAGTAATTAAACTTGACACATTCACACATTTACACAGATATGCACTTTACAACTATTACAACACACTATATATATATATTTTTTTTCAAATTAACATTATTAGCCTATATTACAGTAAACATATATTTTTTTTAAAAAATGCATTTGCAATTTACAATGATTAACATATATTTCTTCCATTATTTACTAAACTCCCTAGACAGTTTCACAGCCCTTAACGACTACCAAATTAATGATATTAATGATCATTAAATTTGTCTTGCTGTAACCAACCAAGATGCCATAATTCACATGTTACAGTATTATGGTTAGCTACTGTGTGTGATTTTTTTTATTAAGCAGCCTTTGAGAAGGAACTATATATTGATTCAACGCAACAAATGTGAACCTGTTTTCAGAAATGAATGGTTTAACAAATATTTAAACAACGGCTATTTAGACGTTTAAGGTGATAGATAGATAGATAGATAGATAGATAGATAGATAGATAGATAGATAGATAGATAGATAGATAGATAGATAGATAGATAGATAGATAGATAGATAGATAGATAGATAGATAGATAGATAGATAGATAGATAGATAGATAGATAGATAGATAGATAGCAGTGTGTTTTATCTCTTCGTCTCAACAGGGGGCGCTGGGTCCATATTTTTAAGACCAATTTGTTATTCACACTATTTAAATTAATAATAAAAAGGTAGTCTTCAAACGCGTCCTCCTGCTTTTAGAATTAAAATGTGCCATTAATTCTTAGGACTTAAGACATTTTTTGTATAGGCCTATAGATTTTGCGCATTACAAATTAGGGTCAGTCAACTTTTGCAGGTTACAAACAACAGCCACTATAGAGAGCTAAGTTAATAACATGGACTTCATGGCATTATCATAATGATGCCTTCGTGTACGACAACAATAAAGAAGTTATTGTTCAGAATCAAACAAATAATTTATATTAAAAAAAAACTATTTAAATACAAAAATGTCAGTGTAATGTTTTATTATCAATATCATTCCTGTCGTACTCATCTCTTCCAGATCAAAAGCGAGGGTTCTACTGTAATAACAACAGAGCAACTTCCCTTTCAACGAAATTCAAATGTATGTGCATTCCCTTTAAATGAAGAAACCACTTCGAGCAGAGGTAAGACACCTGCCTTATAAACTGACTAACTGCGATGGTTTTCTTTTACAGTGACTAGATGAAGTCAAATAGTTAATAAACGAATGTAATAATGCCAATAGTGGTGATGGAAAAGATGTAATGAGGGTTTAATTTGATTTGTGTTGATATTTTATTTGTTTTGATGCGCGTAAACCCCCCTCCCCGTGACAAGTGGTAGCGCCCAGCCCATCTGTTCTTCTCCTGTGAAATGCGGATTGAAACAGATTGTACTACAACTCTACGGGTCGCAATGGCTGCTGCACCGCAAGGACAACAAGTTTTACTGTTCAGTTAAACAAGTTCTATGTGAGGAACACCTTGGACGGATTCGTCTAAGCCACTCTTGTTTAATGTGAGACACTCGTAGGATAACAGAAAGATGTCCCAGGGATGTATAACTTCTGTGGAGGAGATCCAGTCTTGGTGGGAAGTCCCCGCCATAGCGCACTTCTGCTCTCTCTTCAGGACGGCGTTCAGTTTACCAGACTTTGAAATCGAGGTAAATCACCATACCTGTATGAATTCACTAAACAAAACCAACTCAAGTTGACCATGTTTCCAGCAATCTGACTTTGTTTGCCTCGCAAACGCTCACTTTAACCATTCACGTTATAAGTTAGTGAATGGGACGTCAACGCAAGTCTCTGATAGTGACGTTGATAGAATAAAGTCAGTTATTTAGTTTGGTTTATATAATAACATAACTAACGTTAAACCGTCACTAGGCGCGTTGACTTATTTCTCCAATACAAACTTCGTGTTTCTTCAGTGATTAACTTTAGTAGTGTTTTGTCTTTGTTTATAAACCGCGTTATTGGTTAGTGAGTTGGGTGATATAGTAAGGTTAGACTTTGTTCTGCCTTGTTTAAGTTAAACCAATTGCTAATATAAACGCTGCGATATTTCTGTTAATTTTAGCGTTAAGTCGTGCGTTGTTTTAAGTTTAAAGTCTCTTCTTCATTCTCGTAAGACCGGTTTTCATCCTCCCATTTAAGTGGCGTCGAATAGATTTAAGCATGCTACGCTTTCCAGTGACTTAACTCGATCACCTGGGCTTGTTTTGTTTTATCTTAACGTTAAAGTTAGTCATTATAAACTCAAGACAAGTTCATGATTGTTGGGATACAAGTTTATTGTTGGATCACAGCCTGCCTTCGACTTGGCCATTGTTTCCTACTGTCTGTTTTGTTTGTTATTGATTCAGTTTCTTAACAATGATGCTGTAAAGTTGGTCTCTCGTTGATCCAACGTTACCAATATGAATGCAACCCAGAAACCTTTAAATTGAGTAGTTGAGCCCCCCCCCCCCCCCCATTTTTATCATTACCTCCTTTAATTTACATTTGGAAACAGTACAGATCGTGTGTATTTGTCACAGACATCAGTCCTTCTCGACCCCCACATGTGTGAAACGTGCTGGCCACTGGCTTTGTTATTGCTTGAGGGGTTTGATCTGCTGATCACCGCGTGCTGCTTCCAAGAAAAGTTATAACTGGCGTGATCAAATGGGAATTTCATACTAAAGATGGACTGATATTGCCTTACGACAGATTATTATGCAGAAACTACTTTTAATTGTGTTATTTGTGTTTTTATTTGACTCAAAATAACCAAATCAACAAGTAAACCCTATATGTTATGGTTTTCATTATGATTATTAATAACAATCATGCTGTTGTTATTGTTAATCATAAAGATAATTTTATGCAGATTTGTTTTTATTGTGATATGAACAGATTTCTCGCTTGAGAATGAATGGCTATTTAAAAAGTTTAGTGAATTATTGTTTGATTATTCCAAATGATAATTTGAATAATCATCTATGCTGTGTGTTTGATTTAAAATTATTGTTTTTAATATTCAAACAATAATTTTAAAAGTTACTTTACTTTATAATACTGTTTTTGGGTTCTATTTTTCAGTGACCAATGATGCTATTTATTAGTATCAGTATGTGTCCGTATCAATTCAATTGAAAAGTGTGAATGTAAAACATCTATAATAATATCTGCCAAACCGATTATCGGTCTCTAATTGGTAACTTGGATGTCTTTTTTTTTTTTGCTCATGTTTGATTTTTTTTTTTTTGCAACACTATTGCATACAGCTTCCTGCATGTGTGTACTGTGTGTAGTGCAGATTACAGGCAGCGTGTCAATGCAGTGTCAAAGGATTTACATTCAGAGGGTGTGAGACTGTGTCAGAATCAAGTCATTGACCGTTTCACGATTCCTCTTCGCATCCTAATTGCATTCAGCGTAGGTGTCCAAGGTCATTCAACACAAAAGCTCTCAGTCCCACTTCAGTATCCTGGTAACTTTGCAGCCGCACGTGAATGGGACTGTGAATAATCCAATCGGTTGCTTTAATCTAGCGATTGAGACGTTTTTTAAGTCATCCGTCACATTGCGCCAGTCTTCTATTATTATCTTTGCCTTAAGCTGAATTGTCCCTATGCTTATTAGCTTACAAGTGACTGTTGAACATGGTCGTTACATTGCCGTAAAAGAAAATAAGTAGGACATTTTTAGTTGAACATATTTTGCCGTTGTAATTTAAAAACTTTGCAATTTTATGTTCAATTCAAGTCAGGTACAACGATGAATTGAGCTTTTGTTTTTTGCATCCAGTTGGCGTCTTTGGATTTCTGTCAAACTTCATCTCATTTGCGTGAGCCATTCAAAACATGTTGATGGGAATGTCATCAAAGCAGATTTTCCAGCAACTTGCTCAAAGACGATCCTCGATGTGGTGTTGCATTGGCTTAGCTGACGTTTTCTTGTACCTCGCCTGATTTTTTTCAACCCTAGTGAGCCTCATGCAGGGCTGTGTCTAAAAAAAGCAGGTGGATAGTTCGGTAAATAGAACGCAAATCCGTCTGTAAGAGGATACAATGTCTTTTACGTGGGAGAAAGCCTACTTTATAAGGTGGCCGTATGGCTGTTTGTTTTAAATGACTTTGCACATTGACATTGTAGTACACCTGATCTTTGTCACAAAGACTTTAACAATCTCACCTGTTGAGTCGGATTTTCATTCTTTTAATGAACAGTGATATAACTTGAACAAAAGGATTGGTAAAGAATCTAGTCAAGAATCTTGTTTTGTCAAATATTTGAATGTTATTTTGCCTTAATAAGACCGAAAGCCACTGAAAGATTGAATTTGATCATGATTGTCACACTCAGAGCACAAGCTTTGTGTGTCGAACACAGTGGATATTACAAAGGCAATGATCCAGTATGAAGTATAAGGTGTTGGCCAGCTCCTTTTCTTCTCAGGATCCGTTCCGGAGGCCGACAATGGAGATTCTCCTTGGCATGCTGACAAAACGGCTCCTTGCACATTGTTCCTTGGTTACATTTCACAGTCGCGCTCCGTATCTCTGCCCTAGATGAGAGAAGGGCTCGGCAGGAAGAGGCCTTATTCGCTTGGGCTCTCTCCGTGCTCTTTGTCTGTGTGAAGCACGCTTGATTTCCTGGCAGTGTGGCTGTGAAACGAGCCCTGAAATCCCACCACCTCCAAGAGGCGAGAGAGACCGAGTCCTTCAGGACGTCCCCCCCTCACCCCTCATACACAAACACAGCCAGAGGACCGAGCCTGCTGACTCCACGCAGAGTTGGTGTTTTGTTGCTTGTCTGTTTTCATATGTCTTCATTATCAATTTGGTGGTGTCTGGAGAGTGAGTGGAGATGGAGAATTGATCTGTGGGCATTTGGTCCAAGCGTCCAAGATGAGAGTGGGACTTAATTTAGTTTATGAATATTGATTATGTTTGGTGGGCAAAGTCAGCAATGTGGGCATCTGAAAGACAAGCTCATTACTAATTGCTCAAACTTCTTATAGAGAAGTACTGACCATCACTCACTCACACTTTTTAATTGTGTAATAATTGACCCTTGGAGGGAACATATGATCCTTTTGGTAAATCTGAAGCCATTACCATGTGTGTACTTGTTCTTCATTTTTACACTACAATTCAAAAGTTTTGGGGCGGTAAGATTTAAGTGTTTTGACATTTTGAAAGTCTCTCATTCTCAAATAGGCCGAATTTATTTCAAAATAAACAGTAATATTGTTTTATCCATTTAAAATAACTGTTTTCTATTTAAATATATTTTATAATGAAAAAAGTATAATGCTCTTGCATCCAGATTCCTTTCACACAGGTTTACTAGTTGTTTTTCCATTTCTTTTTTTAATGAGAATCAGTGACCGAGCGAGTTTATAATTGGGACGACTGATGCACCCCTAATTAACACTTTTCTCTGTTGGAGATCACAGAGGCTATTGTGCAAGAGCTCATTAAGCCTTTGTCAAGCTCTGACGTAGCACATCCATCCACATGTTCCCTGACAGCTGTTTGTCTCATTCATGATCTTACATGACAGAATTTTCCCAGTGGATTATCATGGACTCCTCCCTTTCATCATCTTTATCACACCTTCATCCTTGGGTACAAGTGCCCCCTTAAGCTCTTTCCTCCACCCAACTTGGGGTTGTGTGCTCTGTCGGTGTTGAATAGAGCCTCATTCACGTTCCTTCTCACTCACTGCTGCTCCATCATTGGCCCTGGCATGAGCATGACTAAATCACAGATGGTGGCTTTCTTTGCCTCTCCCCCCGGAGAGCTGAGATGGTCGTAACTGGGTGCTGGTGTTCATCTGGGGCACCTTTTCTTTAGGGCCCTGCACTGCTTGATTGTAAAGGGAGATTTAATCTCAATGGGCCTGGTGGAGCAGGAGCTGGCGACAAGCTCTTGTTTTGAAAAACAAATGGATTAAGATGGGGAAAATGGATTTGTGTCAGGAGGATCTGTAGTGCTCTCTCGTTTTGCTCCAACACCGGGTGCCGATTGTGAAGGATGGCCGTGAGCGTGTGTGCGCGTGCGTATCTGTGAAGCCTGTGTTGAATTAGCAGCTTTGATGTGCGAGGGGCTCACCCTTGGAAGAGCTCCTGTGGTTTTGAGGAGGAGGAAGTGAGCTCTGACTGTTGGATTTGCACCATCAATAACTGACGGGTCAGCAGGCCTTGTTTCAGATCCCAGATGCTGCAGCTTGACAATAATCGCTCTCGCCCACCTTCATTCTAGGGATTCTAACTTATGCCTAATCTGCTCCAGTCAACCAGATGAGAAAAGATATTCACATATTCTCAACATTATTTCTGTTCATTAATTACTAGAGCGTGGCAAGGCCATACTGTTTGTGACATGATCTTTCTAAGCATTCAAATCATGTCATCAGCGACAAATCATCATACACTACCGTTCAAATGTTTGGGGTCTTTTTTTCTTTCTTTTATTCAGCAAGAATGCGTTAAATTGATATTGTCTATAAATACTTTTTTAATGTTACAAAAATTGAAATTTCAAATAATTGCTGTTCTTTTTAAAGGGTTAGTTCACCCAAAAATGAAAATTCTGTCAGTATTTACTCACCCTCATGTTGTTCCAACCCCATCTTCATCTTCGGAACACAAATTAAGATATTAAGATCGCTCCTGCATACTAGTCCATAGGCTTCTTGAGGGAATGACTCTTGCTCTTTTAACTTTATCAAACGACGAGAACACTTTTTGTGCGCAAAAACAAACAAAAATAACGACTTTTATTTCAACTATTCACTTCCTTCTCCATGGGCCTGTAGTCAGTTAACATAGTGTGATTGCGTAAAGCTACGTCACACGTTGGCTCATTATTGGGCGACGCTGGTCATGTGTGTGATGCGTGTGACGTACAATAACAGTTCGCTTACGCTATTAAACTGGTAACCTGACTCGCGCAGAGGGAGAAATAAACGAATAGTTGAAATAAAGTCGTTATTTTTGTTGTTTTTTTGTGCACAAAAGTGTTCTCGTCGTTTGATAAACTTAAAATTGAGCCACTGTAGTCACTTGGACTATTTTAACGATGTCTTTAATGACTTTTCGAGGACAGCAAGTCATTCCCTCAAGAAGCATATGGACTAGTATGCAGGAGTGATCTTAATATCTTAATTTGTGTTCCGAAGATGAACGAAGGTCTTTCAGGGTTGGAACAATATGAGGGTGAGTAAATACTGACAGAATTTTGGTGGAGAAACCTCCACAGGTGGAGGATCAAACTGCACAGTTGGCCAGTCCATCTTCAGAATGATTTCTGAAGGATCATGTGACAATGAAGACTCGAGTAATGATGCAGAAAATTCAGCTTTGGCATCACAGGAGTAAATTACGTTTTTAAAATAGAAAACAAGTTATTTTAAATTGAGGTACTGTTTTTACTGTATTTTTTGATCAAATAAATGCAGCCTTGGTGAGCTTGAGAGACTTATTAAAAAAAAAAAAATCCTTATGACCCCAAACATTTGAACTCTATACACTAATGTCATCATTTTCCAAAATATGCAATACTAGACCGCTTTATCAAATAAATATCTCAGATTGCAGTGGAAGAAAATGCTGTCCCACCGTAGGAGAGGTGTAAAGCATGGATGCACAATATATCGTATCATATTGATGATTGGCCAGTAATAGACAACTTTTTAGAGTGCAATACGCTATCAAATGGAGTGTACTTAAGTTTACGTAATTTATTTAACTACTGCATAGCAACCAGCCAGCATCAAGGCGTCAAGTTTTGCATTAACTTTGCATTTTTTGTGTGTTAAATAATGACCCTTATGCAACAGTGAATCCATCATATGTACACAACACATCTGGTACTTCCCAAGTCTGTCTTAACCACCGTATCCATCCACATTGTGATCCCTAACCCCCTCCCCCACCTCTGATTGACAGGTGAGGGCAGAAGTAAATGTATCAGATGGTTCCACATGGGGTATGGGTGGAGGGGTTTGTGCTCTGTGGTGTTTGTTTCAGGCTGCTCTTTTGTTGCAGCGCCCCATGGCTCCCAGTGTCTGTCTCCAGTTTGAGGCTGCCGCTCCACACACGCCGTTGCTTGTTTGTGTTTTGTCTGGGATGAAATCGAAGCCCCCATTGTGATCCTAGTTTGTTGGGTTTGTGTTAACCCGCTTAGAGTGTGACTGTCAGGTGTTCCTCTGAGCGACGTGCTGTTTTCTGCTCGTGGCAGCATGATGCAAGAACCTGCTGGGAGCTTGTAAGTGCATGATGGGAAATCTGATGTTTAGTGTGTCATCTGGGATTTCTCTCCCTGCAGACAGTTGAGTAGGTGGGGGTGGCAGCGATAGGGGCTCCAGTGGGAATGTCGCTCCACAGGATTGAGTTGGATGGTGGGGGGAGGCTGCGTGCAAGAGACGTGAGGGACTCTCAGCCTTCAGCGGAGGTGGTGGAGAGTGTGTACGTGTAAAGCGTGTGTGTGTGTGTTTTTGGAGGGGTGTGCTGGGGGGTGTCTGTGCTTTGATAGGCGAGTTTGGAACAATGGCCCAGCTAGACCCACTCATCTGCTCTTGGGAACAGTTGTTTGGAGAGAAGCCATGGCTGTCTTGTCTGTTATGGTTATAGTAATGTTTCCTGGTTGTGCTCCCGATGTTAAAAATAGATCATGTCAGTTTGCTCTGACCACTTGTTCAGACCAACTTACCCTGAACTCTGAAATTGGCCTTTCAATGCTATAAACAATCAAGCCTGTGTAATATTGAGCATTAGCCCATTACTACATGCTTTGCTTAAAACTAGTTAGTAAATGCAGCTTAATTAATACCTATTTTGGATACATTTGGGTCTTAAAGTCTCAAGTCATACTTAAATTCAGGCTCGACTTGGAAGCATAAGCATCGACATGCTTATGTTAGTAGCTGAAATTAACTCAAATTATGTGTTTAGGTCTACAAGAAGAAGTATTTTATCTGAATATTGTGGCACTGTTTATATAAAGCTTTTGAGTCTTCTGTAGTCTCTAATCAGAAGGAAAGTCATTTTTAATGTTGTTTTTCAAATGTATTCCCCTTCCTTTGATTGCTAAATATTCATTTTAAAAGTTTTGTTAAGAAATTGGTCTTATGATTTAAGTTAAACTATTTAGTTTAGAGAAATAAAAGTCATTAAGGTATATTTTAGGACGATATTGATGATGTTCATGTTTACAAGTTTGCGGCAGTTTCTTAATCACGGTTTTAAGTTTGCTTTTCCGGTATTATAGTAAATTTAACCTGTAGATCTTTTTTACCAGGAAGTATTGCTGTGCAACATTCTCTCAAACTCACGTTTAAGTAATGAGAAGTTATTTTTGCAATAGTTTAGTATGGTAAAAGCAGCAAGTTTGAGGTTGTGAAAGCATCTGTTTGGTAACAAACACAGCCGTGTGCTCTCCATTTAATGATAAGACTTTTTGGGGCTGTATTATGTGTCATTATGTATGTGGTAAGGCACGCAGCCCTAATGCTCAAGTTTTGTTTTACTTTCCTGGCAAACTAGTCTTGTTAATGGTCATAAGCACGTTATTGCACCTGGTGGTGGTGGTGTGTTGGCAAAAAGACCACCAAGTGGAGGCCACGCAAGAGACTTGAGAATGGGGAGGCTGTTAGGGGAGTTAATGATCCCCATTCAGTTGCCTGTGCAGTGATCCCAAACCCTAGATGTGTCAGCCCGCCCATCCATGGCCACCTGTTGCACCTGGCCCTGACATTGAGATGGGTGGCCGTCAGATAACCTGTACTGCTCTTGAGACTTTTCAAAATTGTACTGACTGATGGATATTATTGGAATTAAACCCAATAATGTAACGCATACAGTGCAATATATCTATATATATAATAGCTATATATATGAATTTTCATTCATTCAATTCATTGCTTCGCCCCCAAAATGAATGAACGCACAATGCGAAAGGGGATGTCTCTTTATCATCAAAATAAAGCTTCACCAAAAAGCGAAGATGAACGAACGACAAGGAAGAACAAAGAATGAACATACCGTAAACTAGTATATACAAGCAAGAGTTTGTTGTTAGTTGCCAGTAGCAAAAGAGGTCTGAATGCCTTGAAAGAATAGGTGGTAACAAGGCTATTTTTCCACTCGTGACTTAAAGAGAGTTACTTTATGCATGGTTAAGTTCTTGGGAAGAGAGTAACAATACCTTATCTGGATTGTATCTCTCCACTATACGTTAGCCTGTCCTCAACTGCCAGTCCAGTGCTGCTCTGCAGAATCCGTAGCACTGCTGCAAACACTTTATAAGAAAGTCTCAGTTATTGGAAGATCCACAATTAGATTGGTAAAGTTTCTTTTCATAATGTTGCCGTGCTGTTATGGAGGTTGAAAGTGTGGCATCAGGAGATACAGTTCAGGGAGTGGAGAGTACGTTATACAGATAGATGAACGTTCACTGTCTGCCTGTTACTCCCTTAACTAACAAGAGCTGTTAATTGCTTGTATGCATCTTCAGAGAGTTTCTGGTGTGCACCGGGGACTGATACTGAGGACGGTTTTGCCAAAGCTCTGTCTTGGCAGATACACGCAACTTTATCAGTGACATTCAGTGAATTGTCTCTGAGACTGATAAAATATATAGCCTAACGTTTTAATTTTATATCTCTGCAGCCAGCAACCTTATGCAGAGTTATAATCAAGGAAGCTCGCACCTCTGCTCTCACGTATGGTTTGTCGGATCTGCGCTAGCGCTGGTTAAAATGTGTGTGTGATCATAAGGAATGATTACTCCAAAATGTACTAACAATTTAGAGGAACTTTGTTCAAATTATATACATACACCTCTTTTCTGGCTAATTAGGCCCCGTGCCATTAGGTTGCCGACCCCTGATATTTGTTTTCAGTGGTTTCACTTTTGAAACTAAATGTCATGTGACCTACACCGACAGCCACGTCGAAGATTTATTTGATAAACTATTAAAGGAGTAGTTGGCCAAAAACTTTGAATTGTCATAATTTACTCCTTTTATGTTGTTCCAAACGTTTGTCTGTGAGTGACATTTGTCTTTTTTTTTTCTTTGGTGGTTCACTAAAGATATTTTGAAAAATGTACTTTATCTATATTTTTTTTTCTTTCCATACAATGAAAGTCAAGAGGGCCAATGTTGTTTTGGAGAAAAACAGTCAAAACGCTCTTTAAAATATACAGAGTGAGCAAATGATAGAATTTTTATTGTTGGGTGAACTATCACTGTAACCTTGGACTTGACTGAAAATGTTACTCCTAATGACTCATCTTATACTATCACTTTGTTCTTTGCCAAACTGTACTGTGCACTTACCACACCTGTTTTGCTAGTTGGTTAAGACAGAAGATTGAGGTCTGATATCTTCAGGGAGCTGTTAAAGGAGATTTTGTGGTGAAAAGAATACGCACAACATTAATTCCCTTCTTTGCCATCTGAGCCACTGAATGGCACTTCAAAAGCGAAGTGGGGTTGTGTTAATCCCCCGTAGCCGGCCTCAGGTTTGAAGTGTGATCAAAGTCGAGGCTGCACTGATAGATGTGCCCAAATGGTCCTCTAACTATCAAGGGACCAGAAAGTTTTGTGGGTGTAACGGTGGTTCTGAGGGTCGTGCAGAAGGCCAGAGTAGCCCATCACTTGAAGGCAATCCTGGATTTTCCTGGCAGATACAAACACCCAGGTAGCTATAAATAGACTAAGACATGAAGAGTTACCAATTTTTTTCAGGCGATGACCCTTTTTGTTTCGGTGAATCCATTTCCCCTCTGGACTTCCTGCCCAAACAGACTGTCTCCTTCAATAAGGAGTTTCACAGACACTTTAGACTCTGAGTACCTGGAGGGGATAATCAATAGCTTTTAAATTGCTTCAACAATCAACCCAAAAAAGCCTAATGAATTCAGCATGTTAAGCAACACCACCGCCATTCTTTCCCCAAGAGAACAATCTAAGGACAGTGTTTTATTTGAATTTTTTTCACCTTAAGCACAAGCATGTCTCATCCTGTTTTTCAAGCTCTCATTCTGTTTTTCCTCTTGCTGCTGACACTGGGCTCCTGGTTTCCTCTCTACAGCTAGGAGGTGTGTGAGCTGACCTTCCATGACCCCATTCTCTCCACCATTTCTCTTGAGAGAAACGGCAATCTGCAGCTTGAGTGAATCTCACGATGAATGGATGGGCTGCCTCTCTCGCCCTTGAGTTAATTTTGTTGTGTCACTCCGCTCTGAAAGGGTAAAGGGGGGAGATTTTTTTTTTTTATACGGTAGCTGAAAAGTGCTCCCTGTTCCCTTAGGGACTGAGTGGCTCGCTGTGTCCTTGTTAAAGAAAGCAACCGCAGTCGCTAAGCTCCTTGAGATGGACCGGTGACGGAGCACTGGCCATTTACATTTCTCAAGCTCCCCCTCCCTCTTTCTTAGTGACATTGGGCATTCTGAAGAGAGAGCAGTGCATGCTGGGTCAGGTTGTGCTGGGTCAGCCTAGCCCTAGCTGTGGCTGTGGGCTCATGCTGTCGCTTAGTTCCTTTCAGTAGGCTGGAGTTTGCAGTCCCACTTACTGCCGCTTCATAAACCTTCAATAGCTGCAACACAATGAAAGAAGACAGGGGTCAAGGTTAAATCTCAGTTCCTTCTTGTTCCTAGAAGCTTTATCGAGAACCTGGAGAATGTTTTGGTGTGTTTTTAGTGCAAGTCTAAGGACTACTTTACCATAAAGATTACCAGACTTTACCAGGACTTTATATCCAATAAGTCTGTTGGTTACCAACCATGTTTCTGTAATCTTGTAGTACTCCACTGTTAATTGAGCATGACAGTGACTTATTGCTTCCCGTATTGGTTTTACCTGATGTTTTCATAGCCTGTTCGGATGTCTAATTTGCTTTGAATCGTCATTAAGCTGTCACTTTCACCCAGAGCAACTTGCAGTACACCTACAGGGAAAATCATCTAGAGCAACATGGGGTGGATTGTTTTGATGTCATGATGGTAATAGCTCATGGATTGCCCCTCGAAGGAATTAAGTCTACAGTGGTACTGCTCAGATCTTTCATGATTGGGCTACACCTCCAGATGTGATGATGTAATATGTCAGATTGCTTCATATTGACAAAGCCAGTACTCAACATTCAGCACATCATGAAGTACGTTTATTTGGACTTTAAAAGTTTGACTTTGACTAAAATTGAGATGGGTGGGTGGTGAATGATAAATTGCTTTCAGTTCAACTAAAAAGGTTGTCACAATTTTGAACACCTTCATAAATTTAGGTCCGTTAATACTTTAGTTCACTTGAGTTACTTTAGTATACACGTTAATGTGTTACAATTGGCCTCTGAGGTGTGTGCTTGCTATAAAAGACGTTCATGCGTAAGATGCATTTAATACTTCTAAATATTTGATTATGCTTTGTTATGCATGCTTGGACAGACAGATGAGGACTGTAGCTCACATGTCCAAACTGCTGTAGCATGTGGAAATGTACTTAAACATACATACTGTGACATGCCCATACTCTACATGTTGATTAATCAATCAGAATTAACCTTAGGCTAAATGTCATTAACTTATTTCTTTGCATTCCTTCCTATATGAGGATTGAAGCACGTTTAGACAGGATTGGGAATGTTTATCCAAGTCCAGAGGTGTTAGAAAATGCGTTGTAGTGGTATGATCTTAGTGTATATAAAAGATCAAATTAAGTTGATTACACATTCACTCAACATTTCAGTGCACACTGGGTGTTTTTAAAATGTGGCTCTTGCAACAAAAAGGAAGTTCGTCAGATTGGAAGGTTGTGGTTGAGTGACGTTGCTTTACAGGCAGTTCCTTAAAACAACAATTAGTCTTACTCTGGTTTCAGTCATAATGCCTAATGACATTCTAAGGAGGTGGTCAAACAGGATATGTTATTGCATCCCTTACTTTTATCTTTAGTACCCCTAAAGAGTTTTGTAACATGAGGTTACACTGTTTTGGTGAATGTCAAACTACTAAATGAAATTCATAAATCTATGTTACTACTGTGGGCTCCCCACGTTATGTGGTGTTAGTTAGCCAAAACATTTTCTCATCAGCGAAAGAGTGGTATAAAAATGTCAAGCTAGGCTTTTTAGGCCAATATCGTTTAATAAGTTTATAAAAGCAGCTGCTAGTTAAACTCAGTCCTGCTGTACTGGCTAACCTCCCCTCCCTGCTGTTCTTTTTTAATAGGAACTTGAGCAAGCACTACTGAAACAAGACCAAGACTTCCTCTCAGACCTCCTTTGCTCCCTGCTGAAAGGATGTTATCAACGCAGCGACATCACGTAAGTGCATCGCCATCAGTATTTCCTGTGACGGATCTTTTCTTCCATATTATGACGTACATCTGAGTAAACAGATTAAAGACGACAAATCTAGGATAGTTAAAATAAAATGTAAGCTCAATCAACAATTAGGTATATGTGTTATGGAATAATTTTGATTACCATAAAAATGTATTTCCACTTGCCACTAGTTTTCTTAAAAGAAAAAAAGGTTACAGTTGTTCCTTTCACTTATAGTGAAAGAAAATCTGTAACTGTTAATAATACTCAGTTCCAGTATTAGAGCCAGATGTAAACAATATGAGTGTTAACATAATTTTAGTATTATAAAATTGAATGTCCAATTTTACAATTTGTGCAATATTCATTATACTTTGTTCATGACAAAATAAAGTCACAATTTTTGGCAATTATTCAGCAAATGTTGTAGATGAGGCTTAGCTTGTATTGAACCGTAAATACTCATAATACTGTACTGTTTGGGGTGTTTTTGCAACCCTACTCTGTGCTCTTGAAGAATCTTATGCATGGTATGGTATTGCCCAACCCACATCCTGTGTTTGACTCAGACTCCATCTCCAATCTGCATGCAACCACTTGACTGTAGTAGTAGCGCTGTAGTCATGGAGCTAGGTTACCTGCAGCAGCAGTAGTAGGTCAAGGGGCCATGGGCCCCATCCCAGTAAAGAGTGTGAGTTATTGTGAGAGTCAGTGCTGTGATGAATGACTAGCCCCTAAAGGGAGATCCCTTCCATAGCGGTGCCTCATCAGCAGCAAAAAGGAGTCCGGTCGATGAGTGGGTAGGCAAGAATGATCCCTTTCGCATACTCAAGCAGGCCGTTAGCAGGACGCAGGGTTTTATTGGATTCGACAGCAACTGGCATCCAGGGGGAGGCCGCGGGGCACTGGCCTTTCACAGAAGTGCCCTTTTCATTCTACATGTGCTAAACGCTCCAGCAGAATGGGGGAGGGAGTGTTACGGATGAGAGAGAGAGGCAGAGAAAGATGGAATGGCAGGGGGCCTGCAGCTGTGAGAGAGATCATTCTGCTTTCTCAAGATAAGCCTATTCTTTCTGTCCTGTTTTGCTCTCTACCTTCTCTCTTGTTGTCCAAAGGCTCACCCTTGCCCTACGCATTAGTACCAGGAACTGGGTGTTGGGTTGATTGAATTGACCCCACCCGGAACTAACTTTTTTCATCACAAAAAAGGCAGTTGTAGAACTTGAATCAAATGAATAATATATCAAGTGAATTATCCTAACTTAAAATCAAGGTGGAAGACCTTCACTGCCGCAAACAAGATGGTCTAATGGTCTAAGATGGCCTTTGGTCTGATAAAACATTGGTACCTACCTAGTCAACCGTTCTCTGAGATTTGTTTTCATGATAATCCAACGTTAAGAGTTTTATCTCTAAAAACGGTTTAGCGTATAATGCTAGTAATGGGGACATTTAATGAGTAAAAAGAAATCGCTAGTTTATACCACTAACAAGGCTCAAAATAGACTCACACTATCACAGTAACATAATGAGGGTCCCTACATGCAAACCGAAGCATTGAGAACTTTGTAAGTGTACATACCGATATTTTATAAAGACAGTCCACTTCTTACAGGCAGGAGCCATCTTGGAAAACAGTCTCGACAAGTCGAACCACGAACACCGCTCACACCAAGGGGGTAATCCATCAGCTGGAAGTTGAAGCCTTGCGGGGGCCGCCATTATAGCAGAACTTCACCTGCTGTCAGCATCCAATTGACTCTCATTCATTTTGGCGTCACTTTGACAGCGAATAACTTTATATCTGAGGCATCCAAAGACTTAATTTGTCCATTATTTATTTCTAAAGAAACACGAAAATGTATAAAATGCTCCATTACTTTGCATCTTACGTTACGGCCCCATAGAGTCGTTTTTCTAAAAATAGGCTAAAGCTTGCGTCATAACCACGCGACTTTCTGTCGCACAATAGAGACATTACCGTATAGACAGGAGGAGAAGCTCACAGGCAATCTTTTACCACCTATGAGGCAATCGAGGGGACATGGAGGCACAAAGTCAAGGTAGACGCCCATGAATAGAGAGTCCTAGAGACACGAAATATTTCAACAACGTTTTTGAGGAATTAGGTGATTCAGATTTGGGTTGGCACAGCTACTAGAAGATTTGCAACTGTCAGACTGTCGTCAAGCTCAGTTTGAGCCTGCGCAGTCGCCCAGACATCAGACAGGAAGTGCAATAGTCAGGCTTCAGTCTTCTCCGTTGAAATCAATGGGGTCGCTCTGCCCATTTCTTTTATTATCTATGGTTCATACAGTTCAGAAGTTCGCTGAACTTCATACAGTTTAGCTCACTTAGTGTGTCTATTTTGAGCCTTGTTAGTGGTATAAACTAGCAATTTCTTTGTACTTATTAAATTCCCCCATTACCTGCGTTATTCACTAAACAGTTTTTAGAGATAAAACTCGATTATCATGAAAACAAATCTCAGAGAATGGACGACTAGGTACCAATGTGTTATTAGACCAAAGGTTCATTTTGCGCCGGAGTTCTCCTTTAACGGTACTTGACACCTTAGTGGACAAGTGTAAGATTTTGTGCATTAATTTTTTCTGTTGTCACAGGTCAGTTTAATAGTTTCTATATGCATATGCACATTTTGGGATAAAAAAAAAGCTGGATGGAAAGATGTAAATTTTCATAACTTAAATAATTCAGATGGAAGTGATGTATGTAAAATACGATAAACCCTTTTCGGAATATGTACCTAAACGTGCATTAAAGTCATGTGACTTTGCCTCAAGTCAAGTGAGCATTGGAACCGCTGCTTTATTTGCAAATTGTTTAGTGATATTCTGATATTTTCTTTTTAGGATTCAGTCCTTTAGCAGTTATCTGGAAGACATCATCAATTACCGTTGGGAACTGGAAGAAGGGAAGCCCAATCCACTGAAGGAGCGCCGATTTGAGGAGCTACCACCCCGTACACAGGTGGAGCTTTTGCACAGACTCTGTGACTATCGTCTTGATGCTGCTGATGTCTTCGACAGGCTCAAGGTAGCAACCTTGTATTCATGTGTCATGGCACACTTTTTTTTTTCTCCATTTAAAAAACAAAAAACAGATTTGTTTGTTTAATCCTCACCATAACAGAAGAGTCTAATAGAGATCATGGGTTTTGCAGGGCCTGGATGCCGACAGTTTGCGTGTTGAGCCTCTGGGCCAGGATGGGAACGGGGCCCTCTATTGGTACTTTTACGGTACACGGCTCTACAAAGAGGAGCCAGTCGAAGGGATGTCTCCACAATACAGGTATGGAGAGCATTTCTACATACATGTGAACATACCCGGCCTTACATGCTAGGGGTGTAACAATACATCGATATGGATCGATTCATCGATCAAACGTCTAACGATATGATCCATCTATACGTAAAATATCGATATACTGGCTGCCAGTGTGTCTTTATAACGTTCATTTTCTCTGCTGAAATAGACGCTTGACAAGATTGACTGAACCCTAAACACGATTTGTCACAAAAGCCAGTATTGTCCACTGTTAAGGCATCGCAAGTTCATGTTACAGCAGAAACCGACAACCGATTCCCTCTCTCTCCCACCTTGCTTCCCGTCCACTCTATACTTTCCTATCATATTAAAGGCAAACAATAAATCTTTTAAAAAAATGCTACAAGTTGTACTATTTTCACAGTGACATTTATGACAATGTGTCTGTGAAGAAGAGAAGAGGGAGGCCACCAAAGAAGTCTGAGGATATTGATGAATCTATGTAAGGACCTCTTTAAACATTCGTTAAATGCACTGTATGACAGACATGATGCTATTCTTACTAGTCAAAGTTTGCTGCTTTTAAGTTGAATTATTTAGAAAGATAAGGCTCTAATCTGGTTTGTTTCAGGGAGGAGGAGGACGAGGAGGATTCTGTGAAGAAAGAGGATGAAAGTGTCGGGGAGTCTAAACCTGAAATAGGTGAGAAACAAGTTTTGCTGCTTTTAGTTGGTTTTATGTGTAAAGATGTTTAGTCATTGCAGAACCATTTGTCCTTTATTTTTACTCTGCAATGTAAGTGGATTACAGTGCCCATGGCGGCTGTAATACATGTCTGCTGCAATGTTCATGAAATGCTCTTTCAGCAAAAGCATGAAATGTGGAGCTTTCATGACATAAGTTGAAATGAAATGCTTGCAACCATGCCAGCATGCCTTCCCTTTTTTTTTTTTAAGTGATCAAAGCTCAAATTGTGGTTGGTAGCTAGATTAGAAGCCTTTGACAAAATTATATTGCTGCTAAGTTTTATGAAAAAAAAAATCCTATCTAGTGCAAGTTTTTAACCGGTCTCCAAACATGAATTGTCTTTTTGATTTTGATTATTTTTCTCATCTGTTAAGTTTGTGTAATGTGTTGTCAGAGCGTCAGCGGGGTGTCTGGTCTCTGATGTGTGACTCCGAGGAACAGTGGGCCAATCTGGCTGAAAGTATTAAGGACCGAATTTCTTCTCAGGACCGCCACCTGCACCGCATCATTACTCAAAACTTCCTGCCTGAGATCAGTAACATGATTGAACACAAGGTGAGACTTGCACCGCATGTAATGTGATGAGTTATGTTATTAATCTGGGATATAGGTTATTATCTCAGTAGAAGAAAAAAACAATGGTGACATATTTTAGTTTGGCAATATTAGTAGGAAGTTTGAGAACAATGAGAATTCCCTCCTACAATGCAGAAAACATTCTTTCAAATTGAATTATTCTTAAATAATCATTTTTAAATTTCTGATTCAAAAATCGGAATTTTCTTTATCTTTGTAATGATTTTCGATACAAGTTAGGTGAGTTTACACTGGTCTTAATTTGCAATAGGTAAGATTTTTTTATATAAGTTATTTTGCATTAATATTAATAACCAGTTTTGAAGCATTGAATTTTTTTGTACTTGACAAGGCAACCTCAAGAGTTGGCAAGTATACAATCAGATAAGATCAAGATTGCACACGTATTTAGAAGATTTTTTTTTATTTTTTTATTTTTTTTATCTTAAGATATATATTATTAGTTTTAATAGTATTAATCCATTCCCTGGTACTTTTGCTGATGATTTTTAATACCAGTGCATGAGTGCAATTCATGACTATTCGTACTGGCAGGAGATTTTGATTTTCAGAAAGTCTTGCTGCGTCCATTGTCCGTAGGGACAATCATAACTGCTTCAGTTTTTTCAGAGGCACTAAAGTTAGTTTAAAAATATCATTAAAGTTATTTCATTTTCATATAACTTAGATATCTGATCGTTCTCTTACCAGTGAGAACTGCCCAAATCAGATGCATGTCGGTATGCTCAATTTGCAGTGGTGTTGACATGTCATTTCCGTGGCTAATTAAGACCTATTAGAGTGTCTCGTTGCCATAGCTACCCCACTTCCAGCAATCACCATTACATACCCTCACTGTAAAATGTATATCTTTCTATAGTGCTGCCAACGTTATTCAACCTCACATTTTTCACACCTGTACATCAATCTGCAAAGAACCAGATATTTTCTTTTGCAACCTTGATGCAACTGGTTTTAACTTGGACTACTGCCTCTTCAAATCAAACCCCGACACCCACTCTCTCTCACACATGCACACAGCCCTGTCAGAGCCAATCCATCTAGCCGTCGCCATGTGGCAGGCTCTCACCTTGAGGTGAGCTGGAGCATGGTGATTGACGGCCTGCAGCTCTGCAGTTTTTTGACCTCTTAAGTGGTGATACCACAGACACTCCATCTAGCATGGGACTAAGTGTTGTAGGGTAATGGACAAAGCAGAAGAACCTGAATATACGAGACACAGAGGGAAAGGGGGTGGTTTTGATGAGCCTTGTGACCATGGGCTGTTTGGTTTTGCAATGACACTCTTTAGCCTCCTGCTTTGGTTAAACAAAGGGTATTTTTGGGAGTGACCTACCTGACACCCACATATGTGTGCAAACACATCTGACAAGGTTATTCTTCCCCAGGAGAAAGAGATGATGCAGAAACTACTGAATCCATCTGAGGAACACAACAGCTACACTGAACCACATGGCAGTAAAGAGAATTGGGTATGTTTTTTTTTTTAAACGCGTCAGTAATTTCTTGTTTGTGTGTATTCTGTAAGCTGTAGTTTAATTTATGCATGCGCGTGTGAAGCAGACACGAGCCACAATTGAGGTGGAGAAACAGAGGGAGGAGGACCTGGAAAGGCAAGTCCTGCTCGCTGAACAACGTAAAGAAGAAGAGAGACTGCTTCAGGAAGAACGGGACAGAGAAGAACAGGAACGAGTCAAAGCTGTCGAGGGTGAGTCACACTTCAGGTAACCGGCGACCAAAGTTTCCCCTGATCAAACACACACGTATGGGAGAGTACATTCTTTGGTCTTGTCTCAACATGGCAGATTTGAAATCAGCGTGCTTTTACCCTAAGGCTGCTTTAATCATACAAAGAGCTGAGCTAGGGGAAACGATCAACCTCACTCCTCGTGAGAATCATCCAGCTCTGATATCCTCTGTCAGCGGGTTAATTAACTCTTGATTGTGCTGCTGCGGATGGGCCTATGCACATTAATGTATTATGGATGAAGATCGAGCCTGCAGTTCTCTCCAGTGGTTTCTTCCTCAAGCTCTTTTAATCCTCCCAGCAGGGTGTGTCTATCAGGGCCTTTAATGTCAGCACATAAAACACTTTTCCCCTTTATCTTGTCTGTGCCCTTTGATCAAATGTGCCTTCTAAAGCTGCCAGATTATTTGCTGTTATTACGACTTTTTCGGTTTTCGTTTGCCAACTTTTCATTACATTGGCACAGGCACAAGTGGGCAGGTAAAAAGTGCACTATTAATGGTAATAAGTGTGAAACTTGGCTTTCTCATACTGTCATTCACATGTTTTTGTGGTGTTCAGAGCGTGCACGTAGGAGGAAGCAGCGAGAGGAGAAGGCCTGGTTGCTCTCCCAAGGGAAAGAACTTCCCCCTGAGCTGCTAAATTTGGAGACCCACTCACCTATTCGTCGAGCACGCCGTACCAAAGAGTTGTAAGGACTGTTTTAACTCTCAAACTCAGTATTAGGCTTTCCATCTTGCTAATTGTCTCCAAACACATTTGATGTTAATTTTACTCTCTAATTCATATGTAAAAGAATTTTATGGGAATGTTTTATGGTGATTGTTGCTATTTCTGTATTGTAGTTATGACATGGATGACGATTACACAGCTCTCTACAAAGGTACGTTTGGACAATGGTGCTTCTATTGTGGTCAAACCACTGTGTTCATTTCCTCATTCAATACTTGCAGCAGTTCCACTGAAATAATGTAAAACTGGTTTCTCTTCAGTGTTGGAGGCCCTCAAAGCTCAAAAAGATGCCTGGCCCTTCATGGAGCCCGTTGATGAGTCATATGCCCCCAACTATCATGAAATCATACAGGTGGGTATACAAGCTCTTATAAATAGATTTATCTGATCTCAAAGAATAAATCAATAAGTTGTTAAAAATGTTTCGTCAGACTCCAATGGACCTGTCCACCATTGAGAGAAAGCTGAATGATGGGGAATACGTTGCTAAGGATGAGTTTGTGGCTGATGTAAAGCTTATGTTTGAGAACTGTCTGGAATACAACGGAGAAGAGAGTGGTAAATATGATCAAGATGAAATGTTTTGTTTCCAAGATTTGTGGCATCTAAGCAGAAGTGAAACTGTTTAACAATAATCCACTTAACAAAATGTAGGAATGTGTATCAGTGTTAAAAAATCAATAAGCAAAGCAAGTCATGATAGTTGTGGAAGCATGTCGAGAGGCTCTGACATTGATTAATAGAGAGTGATTGAGCTGTCCTCCAGTGCGCCAGGTCCTGCAGTGCCACAGAGACATTCCAGCCCCACAGCTCCCCTCCCTGGAGCCATCCATCCATCAGAATGCATTCCCCTGGGGGTAGTGGGGTCAGAGGTCAACTGTGGTTCTGTGACCTAGTTGGTGTGCTTGCTCTGCTTGGGGAGATGAGATCATATGTGTGTGTGCTAATGCTTACCTGTCTGTATCTCCTCAGAATACACAATAATGGCTGAGTCCTTAGAACGCTGCTTTAACCGAGCCCTACTGAAGCATTTCCCTTCTGAGGATGGCGACACAGACGAGGAGTTTCACGTGAACAGTGAGGACCGTGACCGCAAGGATAAGAAAAAGAGCAAAAGTCACAAACAGTCAGGTCCTGAGAGCTTGATCAGAGCAACTGAGCAAGTTCAAAAACGCAAAACGTCCTATAGTGGCAAGGGAAACAATCAGCAACAAGATAAACTCAAATCCGCTTTACAACCCCCTCCCCAACACTACCGCAATGGTTCCCCATATCCTCATAACATCTACCCAGGACAGCAACAGGCTGGCATGTTACATCCTGCTCAACAGGTTAGACCACAGTCTCGGTTGCTAAATTTGTTTATTGTTTGCAGCTGAAACAACAGTTTTTATTATTATCCTAAAGTTCTCCCTGTGCGCTTGTTGCTGTCAGTACTTCATAACAGGTGTTCTTTTTGCATATAGTTTCAGCAACCTGCAGGTCCTTCAGGACCAGGGATGTATGCTCAACGTATGATGATTGATCCCCAGTATCCATATCCTGGACAGAGACCCCTCATGTCCAGGCCACCGGGGGACCATGGAACTCAGCATATACCTCACTACAACATGCAGGTATGTTGTGTTTGATCAGCAGTATTAGTGTTGATCACTTAAAATTTGTAAAATCACCCCTTGAAGGTTCTTTATAATGTATTTATTTTTTATCAGGGTTCCCACATAAATGGTCCGCATCTTGGTCCCAGATACCCAGTTGGACCTGATGGTCGGCCAGTTCAAGCTCCACATCAACAACATTCCTATCCTGGTCCCACTCATGGTCCTTCTCTTGGCCCAAGGCCAATGGCCCTTCAGCCTGGAGGTCTCTGTGCCCCTCCATCTGAAGGCAACATGTACCCTTCCCGCCAATATCCAGAAGGGCAATCCATGCAGCCTGTGGGGAACCGATACTCCAGCCCTGGTGTCCCAATGCATAGTTCCTATCCTCCTTATGGCCCCCATGGCATAAACATGCCCAGAATGTGGCCACCCATGAACCATCAGGGGCAGCCGACACCTGGTGGACCTATGATGCAAGAACAGAGTGCAACTAGCCAGCATCCATACAATCACAACATGATCCGTCCTCCACACAGTACTGGTTATGCAATGACAAATGGTCAATATAGAATGCCCTCTGTCAACTCCCAAGGTCCTATTGGCCAAAGACCACCAGCGGCCCCTCAGGTCTCAAGGCCACATTTGGCATCCATGCTTGATAGTCCAGAGATGATTGCCCTCCAGCAGCTCTCGACCTCATCATCTCATCATGTTGGGAGCTTTCAGTCATCCCCACAAAGTGGTGGTAATACTTTAGGTTCTGCTAGACTCTCTTCACCTGAAAACCATCCACTCATGCCTTCTAGAGATTGTGTTGTAGACAACCAGCACACTCCCATATCCCCTAAAGGTAACAGTGGTGTTCCTGGCCATATTTTGCCATTACATTATTGCATTTGATGAAAATTATTTTAAGTTTAAATGGCATTTCCATGATTTTAACCACATTTACCACCATTATATATCCTGACAGGTTCAAGTCCAAAATCTGGTGATAAACAGTCAACCGAGACTGCTCTGACTAAGGCTGACAACCATTCTCTTCCCAATCCAACAGAAACATCTGAGCATCCTCCACTAGGAACAGCTTCGGCATCTGTGTCCACTCCAAGTATGGAAGGTCCCAGTCATAATGAAGATGGATATAGACTGTCAAATCCAGAGAAAATCCAAAATGGTGACCACCCAAATTCTCAAACCCAACCAGGTTCCCTAATGCAAAAATTTGTAGATGATTCTTCGATTCCCCAAAATAGTCCTCAGCCAATGACCCATGATGAAATTCCCCAGAACCCCTCTCTACAAATCCATAAACATGTTCCACCACAGTTTCTTCAGAATGGTTCTCCACGTCAGTCTCAGAATGTACCTCCACATATTCCACAGAATCTTCCACAGCAGATGCCACAAAATGCATCTAATCAGTACTTTCAGAACGGCTCACAGCAAATACCACACAATGGATCTGTTAGAGGCCCACATGCAGGACCTCTTCATGGAATGCCACAGATTCCTCCTCAGGGGGGTCAGCCAGGTGTTCATCAGCCTGCAACCCTCAGCTCTTTACCTCCTAGCCACCCTGTATCCCATCCACTTGCTCAGCCCTCTCCGGCTGATCAGGGAGACCAAAGGCCTTGTGAGCCTACCAACAGGAAAGTATCAGGAGAGAGTAAAGCTTCCCAAGACAGCAGCAATGCTAATATGATGACTGATTGTCCCAGTGGGCTTTACAAGCAACAGCCCTTCAGTCCAAAGTCACAAACCCAGCTGGGAAGGCAGGAGCCAGCACCTCAAAACCAGGCTCCTCCAGCACACTCTCAGGGTCCAGAGAGCAACACTGAGCTCCAATATGGTGTAAGCGAGCAACAGTTTGGCCCACAGATGGGTAGACCATTACATCCATCAAATCACCAGCCATACCCAAACCAGGGACCTCCATCACAGGGTAATAACCCTAATCAAAATCCTGCACACTATCCTGGATATCACCACCAAGGTGTTCCTTACCAGTATCGCATGGCCACACAGCATCCTCAGGGCCATCCCAGCATGCATCCTCAGTTCCAGCAGCATCAGCAGTTCTATCAGCACCACCGACATGGCAGACCTGGATTTTCACATGAGGAGTGGCCTAGACCTCCATACCAGTCTCAACACCCAATGATCCCCAATTCTTACCAATCACCATCCGTTGGAAGTTTTAATGGGCGACACAAGGACAGCAGCATGTCTCCACATGGCTCGGATGGATCTGGTGGGAGCTTAATGTCACCCAGTCCTATACCCGACGGGTCTCATAGCAGTGCTTTGGAGAATCGGGAGGGTAGCAGCCCTGCCAAGCAGGCAAGAACTGAAGAGCCTTCTGAACGCTCAGAGAGCCCAAAAGAGATCTTAGACTTGGACAGCCACAATGCTTCAGCCCGGCATCGTACTTCAGCTCAGCTGCACCCCAGTTTCCCATATGGGACTCGTGGCATGCATCCCAGCATGCAGCAAAGTGGTGCTCATCCACCCCATATGATGGCAAGTGGGCCATATTCTGGCCAGCATTTTCCCAGTGCACATTTTGCGCCACAGCATCCTCATCCACATTTGATGGAAGCTTTACAGAGGCCCCAGCACCTGCCTTTCTCTCCAGGTCAATCTCGAATGGTTATGTACAGGCATCCAAATGTTGCTGGGCAGTTCCAGGGAATGATGGTTTCACAAAGAGCAGTGGTTGCAGAACACTTACTTCGCACTGGGTAAGAGATCTCATTTATCTCTCAAATCTTATGACAAAATTGATCTGGATCCACTTATACATTCATCAACATTTGTCTTTATAATGACTTCACATCAAATGTCCTTAGCTTTATTAACTCTTTTTCTTGTCTGATAGGCACCAAATGTTGGGAACACCCACTCCCAATGGCCCAGGCAATAAACAAGGTGTATGAAAAAAAAAAAAAGATTTATTTGGCAACCCAAGGAAAAACACTGCTTTGTCCTGGAATATACAAGGAAATGGAGGCCACAACTAAAACTAGGAAGATTGATTGTACTTATTTGCTGAAAAAGGCAAGTTATTGTACCAATTGGAGCTGAGATCCTACCCATGTTGATAAGATGTTGGGTCAATGACCATTGACCAGTGAATCGTCAGTCCTGTTAATACTGTTTAAACTCGATTATACTGGTTGCAGCTTCTCTTCTCAACCTGGAATGTCTTTGGACTCATTCTCTACAAAGGAACAACATGTCCAAGCTCCTTTGCATGGGCTGTTTCTGTCAGTTTTTGTCCATGAGAAGAGAAAGATGCCATTAAACAGTGACAAAGTTAAACTCAGATGTAGTAAGGAACGTACTGAGACTACTTTAGTTTTTTCCAAGCTTCATGGACAAACTAGACTGTTGCCTTCATGTACTTGTTGAATGTTCTGTGAACGATTTTAGATGTAGTAATTCAACTCAATGAATAAAAGTTGGATCTTCTGCTCCACTGGGAAACACCACACCTGGAGTGTATTAATGAGGTGGTGTTCATCTCAACTAAAGCATAGTATCCACTTTATTTCTGGTGATGTACATTCTTTTAATGCCACTTCAATTTGAAGATTGTCTTTGACTGGCAGAGAACTTGGCTGCTTTATTTGTTATGCACTAGGAATAGTCTTTCATACTGGAGTGAGTGGCCTTGGACATAAATTAGATGTGTGCTTCTTAGTATGGGACTAAATTCTAACTTTTCACTTAAGTTGTCTCTATCTCGTATGTGTTGTCTTGTTCCCTATTAATGTGTCCTGCTATATTATGTATGCACAGAATGAATCAGATTTTAGAGACCTCTTAATATTTACAGTCTACTAGTAATCCATAGCTTTTGGGGTTCCTTGAAGGCTGGTTTATTGTTTGTGACCTGATATCTTTCTTCATTGGCCATCGGTCTTAAAATATTTTTCACATATTGGAATGAAAATTAAATTTGTCACAAATTACCAGCTGGAGTCACAATACTAACGATGCATTAGATGGTGAGTATATATCAGCCTTTACACTGACTCCTTTTATTGAATGGGGGAAATGCCGATGTGCTCATATTTTACATGAATGCTTCCTCTTTTAATTCAAATTACTGAATATGTCCTCAGGGTGTCGTGGTTTTAATACGGGTATTGTCGAATTAATATTTAGTGAAAAAATTACAATGAAATGTCACTGGAACTGTGATTAACTTATATTCATCTGTGATCTTCAGTACAGACGCAGGAACCAGACAAGCAGTACTTGTCTTGTGGTTAATGTGATTTGTCTCACAGTTCTTTGAATTAGTTTAATTTTTGTTTTGAATGCTTACAAGGGCTGACCGGAAAATGGAGTAGAATGGTTTTGTTTATTTTCATTGCTCTTCCTATTGTTGTCCTGCACTAAATGAATTACTTTGAATATCAGCTTGTTTTGTGTATACAGCTTGTGTCTGTATGGTCTGTCTGACTTACTGTTTTATTCAGCTCATCAACAAACCATTAAATAGTAACGGCAATTTGTGATATGGCAGCAAGAAAATCTACCTCATAATGCCAGAATGTGGCACATTATCGATTCCCTTCTTAGACCCATGAAAAGTGAAAAAAAAAATTTGTCCCTTGTTCATGTTTCTACTCAGAAGTATACTTTTTCTTGATTGACGGCTTGATCCTTAAATCAACACTATAGCCTTAATATATCCACTCACAAAACCGAATGGTTGTTATTAATTTATCAGTGCCAAGTTTGAACATGATTAAAACATCTGCATTCCACCTTTTGAATGTTGTTGTTTTTTTTTTTACAACCATCAGTGAAACGAAGGCAGCATCCTAGATTCAAATGTTTGCCCTCATTTTGTTGTTTTATGGAATCCACACTTTAAAGTGGAAAAGAGGTGCAAGGATTTGATAGTGATGTTTGTGAATACACTGAGGTCTTTTGTCCCTGAATCCTGTGATTGTCGAGCGAGTATTTTTGTAGCCACGTGAACTGTTTATATGTATTTTATGATCTAGGGATATGGAAATACTAGCAGCTGTGAGATGACATGGAACTTGTCCACCATTTTGTACCTGTCTTTGCTCATGAGTTGTATCACTTTAGCAGTCTGTCTGAAGACTGTACTACTCCACTGTTTATATGTAAAGGGATGATTTAGTAATGAATGTGTGAATTTTGCTGTGTACAGATGTTTTTTTTTTCTTTTTTTCACTTATTGATTGGGTAACAGGTCTGTATTTCTTGAAATCCACCCTTCAACGTATCTGCTGCCATCTATTCTGTCTGACTCTGTACTAGATAAGTTACTAGTTGGTTAAATGTGAATCATATTTATTTGCTCTTGTGTTTTGTAAATTTTTGTCTTTTTTAAATATAAATGTTCTTTTCATGTTTGTTTTGAAACGGTTCACTTTTACCTCATCAGCAAAGTTGGAATCCAAAACGACACCTGTAAATTTCATTATGTGAAGTTTACAAGTTCTTACCTGAATGACAAATTATTTTGGAAATGGACCGAAGTATTTTCTATACTGTACATTTCTTAGAATAAATTACGTTTCATTAGATTTTGTACTTGTTTTCAATTGTCACTTTGTGTATTTCTCTTTTGAAAAACATACATGGCACTACTAAAAGTATGTGGATTACCTCCTGTACAATGACATTTTACTTGGATAATGAAAGAATATCACGATATTTTAAATATTGGGAAAACCAACTTGATGTAGCCTACTAATTACATGTAACCACTTGTTAACTGTGACATGGTCGTCTATAAATATAACCTGCTGTGTTTGGAATATTATTTTGCTAGTGTATACTTGCTCGTGGAAAGTCTCAAATTTCAGTTGAGGGTTCAAACGTCCGAGAAACCTCACTGGACATGATAATCACCCGTATCTTTATAAAATTGTCATTTGTAAACTTTGGAAAACAAGACCGAAATGCAGCTAGATTTAGAACGCGTGTATAAATCTTTGTCCTCTCGGGTCTTTTGTCCACGCACACTGCCACACACAGCAGAACCAATGATCTTTAAGGAAAGACCTGACGTCAATTTCTGTTGTGGAAGTCAGTGTAACGAGTTCGTCGAGCTCGGTTAAAACAATAACTTACATCTCTATTTCCGGTGTCTTTGTATATATTCATTGTAAACAATCGCCAGGTAAGATATTTTCTAATTCGCTGCGTTTCGGAATGTATTTATTTTTCTATTCGTTTATTTGGGATTAATTCAGGTAACGTTAACGTCGTTCACTGTTAACTTACTGGTGCAGTTTTAAAGTATTTTGGGTGAACACCTCTTTATTTAATAAACCAATCGCTAAATCATTGAAATTCGAACGATGTTTATAAACGATATCAGAATCGAAGTATGAAGAAAACGTGTCAACAGCAAGCCAACTTAACCATGACTGATAATAGGTAGAGTGCAGCTCGACATGCTGTTGTGTGTCATGTGGATTGTTTACAAGTAACGTAATTGAGTTAAACAGATGGTCACGCTGTTTTAGGATGCACAGATTTAATTTATTTCATTGTGATAGTTTATACTTTGCTTATACCTTTACTGTTTTATACTATACTAACTATACTTGTAAGTAAACAGTTTCAAACAGCTGACAGCTGATTTTCCACCGTCATTAGGGAACAGCTGTGGTTGATGGGTGAAACTGTTCTCAAAGTAAGTTTACGGTTGAGAGACAGTTGAAAAAAGAAAGAAGTGCAAGCTGTGGTCAAAACCCCTTTATTTATTTAAATGATAGATTTTACTCCCATAATATATTAACCATGGGTGAGACAAATGCACCAGTTTCTACTCTCTTTATTTGTTTATTATATTTAAATAAATGATTGTAATATAATCATAGTTGACATGGCTACAGTAATCTGTCAGTCCAAGAACATATCATTCATTGAAGCATAACCAAAAATCATGTAATGCACTTTTAAATAATTAACAATTCACTTCATTACTTTTCAGCATTAGCACAGAGATCAGTGGTTGAATTACATCACAGCCATGCACACACTGACAGCAAGACCCCTGATGCGGATATGGATGCTGTTTCTGTGGTGTGCATCATGTAACTGTGGACCAGATCCCAGGAAGCGGGAGGCTCTGATAAGACTGGAGGCATCTAGACGGACAGGAGGCAACATAACACTGAACGAGAGAAAGAAACTGCTTGACTCGAAGCTTCAGAAACTGAAGCAGCTTGATTTCGAAGCAAGACCTTTCCCACCGTCTATGCATTTCTTCAAGGCGAAGCGCTTCATCGATCAAAGCCCTGTTTTTAGTTTGATTCAAAAGATGCCTAAAGGTGCAGTAATCTGATGATGCAGAGCTATTGTGTAGTTAGTTTGTGATTTGACTTGTTTGGGTCAGTAATGATTCATCTTTTTTCCAGGTGCGGTCCTGCATGTTCATGACTTTGCTATGGTAGATGTGGATTGGCTAGTGAAGAACGTGACCTACAGAGAGAACTGCTACGTGTGCTTCACAGATGAGCAGACCGTGCAGTTTATCTTCTCTTCTCGACAGCCTGCATCTCGTCCACGCTGCTCCTCGTGGACCCTGCTCAGATCCCTCAGGGAGAAGATTAAAAACAGCACCGAGTTGGACGACAGGTAGAGCCTGAGAAAACTGCAGTAAATCTGAGACTGTAGCTGAGGGATGATTGTCTCAAGCTGAGGATTGTTTGTTTCCACAGTTTTATTCGTAATCTCACACTTTTCACTGAGGACCCAGACAGAGACTATCCTAGCCAACACAGTGTGTGGAAGAGATTTGAAAAGGCGTTCTTGGTGGCCTACGGTCTGGTCACCTATGCACCCGTTTTTAAAGACTACCTTTATGAAGGTCTCAGACAGTTTTATGAGGACAACATCATGTTTGTGGAAATCAGGGCGCTGCTGCCAGTGGTATGGATACATTTCCCCTTAAAAAATACAAAATTCATTTAGAATTATCTGCCTTTCCCACAATTTGAGTTTACATCTCGCAATTCGGTTTTGTGGTTTCCGCCACAGAATAATAATAATAATAATAATAAAAAAAGGTCATGTCAACATTTTAGTGACTTTTTTTTTCTCAAATTATTAAGACTAAATGCAGTTTTGAGCTGAAATTAACTTGCACTTATATCCTGAAATATATCAGTTCCAATGAGTTTAACTCAAAATGAACACCAGTAATGTTTTTCCTAAAAATTACGTTTAGAAAAGCTTTTGAATGTCCTAATTGAACTAAGGCCTAATCCTTGCTTAATCTAAGCCCTGTCTGTGAAACCGTGGTTTATTCCATGGTGGAAATAAGCTTCCGTCTAAAATAGAATGTGCAATAAATGAAAATTAATACGTGCTCATTTTTATTTGAAAATGTCTAGACATACGAACTTGATGGCAGACTGCATGATAAGGACTGGAGTATGCGGGCCTGCCAGGAAGTTGTGAGCAGATTTACGGCACACTACCCAGACTTCTTAGGGGCTCGGGTCATTTTTACCATCCACAGGTGAGATAAACATTGAACTCGATCAAATATGAGTTTGATTCAAGAAGATCTGAATGAATAGAAATCATTTCCTGTTGCTCTTAGGGGAATAAATGCAACAGAGGCAGTGAAGACAGTGGAGGAAGCAATGACACTACAAAGGAACTTTCCAAAGATCATGGCAGGCTTTGACTTTGTGAGTATTTGATGGTTCGTTGATGAGCATATTTCTGAAATATCCAATACGTGAATAAACTTTATAATTTTTATAACTCCAGGTAGGACAAGAAGACCTTGGAAGACCTCTGTGGTACTTCAAGGACGCTTTGAGTCTACCTAAAGACAGGGGTGTTAATCTGCCCTACTTTTTCCACGCAGGAGAGACAGGTTTCCTTTTGACACCTTTGTTCTTTCATCTGATACAAAGCAGTGTAACTCAAAGTCGTCCTTTAGGCTCAAAATGATTGAGCGCTTGTTCTTTTTTCACAGTTGCTATGGTAACATATTTCATTCGCTTTTCCCACAGATTCACAGGGAACAGATGTCGATCAGAACCTCATGGATGCTCTTCTATTCAACACCACACGTATAGGTCATGGCTTTGCCTTGGCACGTCACCCTGTAGTTAAAGAGATGTCCAGAAAGATGGGCGTACCGATTGAAATCTGTCCCATCTCAAATCAGGTATATCATCACTCATTATGCCTTTGAAGTCCAAACTGTACTTCCTCAACTCATGCTCCTGGTCTTATTGTTTTTGAGCATGTTGTTATTCCAAATAACACATGTGAATTATTTAGGTAGCTATATTCCTATTTATTTTAATTCAAATCGAATTACGAACGTATACGAACATATTGTACAAACAAAAACTTTTATGTGAAATGCTATTAATCACGATTAATTGATTTGACAGCACCATTTGAAATAGAAAACTTTTATTACATTAAAATGTCTTTACCGTCACTTTGATGCGTCCTGCTGAGTACCGGTAAATGTATTAACTTCTTTCAAAAACAAAAACTTTTTTTTTTTAAATCTTCCCAATAAGTAGCTAACACATATTATACATTATACATATTTTCAGCTCTCCACTATGCTCCTCTTTCAGTCTTTGCTATATTTTTGTTTCATTGCAACTAATACTACAAATGCTGTGCCCCTTTTCCAGGTGTTGAAACTGGTCTCAGACTTGCGGGACCACCCGGCGACAGTGCTGATGGCTGAAGGTCATCCTCTGGTGATCAGCTCGGATGATCCAGCTCTCTTTCGGGCCACCCCCCTATCACACGATTTCTATGAAGCCTTCATGGGCTTTGGAGGAATGAGCTTTAATTTAGGCACATTGAAAGAGCTGGTCATAAACTCCCTCAGGTAACAGAACTACAAGTGTCTTATTTTTAAGATTTTTAGAATGAGTTTGTGAGATAATTTGGGCATTTTTATGACCTACAATATACTTTTCTAATTTATTTGTAACTTATTTACTTCTCGCTCTTCATTTCTAGGTACAGCTCATTGCCAAGTCAAAGAAAGAAAGAGGCTATTGAGGTTTTGCTGGTAAAATGGGACAAGTTTGTTTTGGAAAGTTTACTTTAAAACACTTTGCATAAGAACACGGCTTTAAGGGTATTGTTTACAGGAGGTTTTCCCCTTTTGTTTGCCATATTGGTGAACATACTGTGCTGTGAATACTGCAATTTATGCTGTTACTTGTGAAGAACTGAATGTGAAATCTTGAACTGGCCTGTGCTGCCATCTGGTGGAGAACCCGTGTACTGATCTTCTGTCCTTCCACTGAAACAAAATGGAGGACTCTAGCGTTTTTGGAAATACTAATTGCGATTTATGATCACCTTATTAGGACACCTGATAAACCATACAAATTCTGGTTTATAATGTCAGTTCTATTTCATGAAAAAAGTTTTAAAAAGTATATTTTTACTGACCAGAGAGTAGGGTGTTTTAAATTCTTTAAGTTCTTTATGAAAATGTAACTATTTAGTTTACAACAACATGAATGAAATAAAACTAATGTTTCAACTCCACATAATATTAATCTTTGTGACCTATTAAAAATTCCAAAACACTTCCATTGAAGTCCGATTTAAAGCTACATTGTGTAACTCTTTTAGTTTATTCTTAGCTAAAAACACTTAGTTCTTTCAAAAATATATGTGCTGATTAATGTATATTTACTTCGTTCAAGTAATAAAGTATTCTCGTGAGTGTATAATATGCGATTGAAAATACATACGGGTAAGGGGTTCTAATGTCGGTCGCCATGTTGCCCCTCCATCTTGAAAGTACATTAGCCAAAGAGGGACATACCCCTTAATTCAAGCTTCACCTTTTGCGTTTACGTTTCAGTTAACACTCATGGACGAGGTCGAACTAGAAGCCATGTTAATCTTGGACTACATTAGCCACCGTAGGAGTTAAAATGAAATCGGAATTGAGAGGAACAAAAACTAATATTCACTGGATGGTCATATACCTTTTCACCGCTAGATGGGGTCAAAAATCACACAGTGTAGCTTTAAAGCCAAGGTGTTGACTGTAAAATGATACAGTTTATTGTTCTGTTTGCTGAGTCAAGATGGTGTTTATCGTCATGTTTATCTACTGCTGGTGTTAAACTGGGAAAAGTAGCACTCGTCGGGAATGTTGGTGTACAGATCCTGGAGATGTTCCTTCCTGCAAATGGAAAAAGTGTTTGCATTTGTTACAAAAATAAATAACTCAAGTAACAGAGAATTATTTTCTTTTAATTTTAGTATTTATTAATATTTTTAGAATTCATTAGATTTTAGTTTGAGTTTTAGTAATTTTGCTGTTAGGGTTAGTTACTCAATTTTTGGACCAGGATCAACAAAATATGTTGACCCAGGAACGAGTTAAAAACTCAAAATCAGGATGTGTGGGATGTTACATGTGCCCACAGAATTTTGTACGTGAACGTGACACATACTACATGGACGCATTGTGGCGCTTTGTTGAAATTTAGAAGGTTGCGCTATCAAGCCATTTGTCCCCACTGACTTCTGAAACCCATATCAGATGTACATTTTCAGCACTTTTGACACGTGTGCACAGTCTAGTGAGTTTTCGAGTCTGTTTAGGCCCTCAAAATGCCATTTATTTCAGAGAAGACGAAGAAGAATAAATGAAGCAATTCCAATAGTGCCCTCAGTGCTCAGGCCCTAAAATTCAGTCATTTCAAATGATTAAAGTTACTGTAAGATTATTATTTCAGTAGTGTGTGCTAATTAGTCAACCAAACCCATTGTATCTCACCGAGCATCATGGGTCTGGGCCAGCTGTGCGTTGGTGTTGTCCAAACTCCTGCGCAGCTCCTTATTAATGCGCGCTTGCTGTCTTTCCAGCAGCAGTGCAGCCCGGGCTGATGTCATGTTCTCGTGATGTTCCTGAAGCTCCTTCTCACGTTGCTTCATGGCAGCCCTCTGCACATATTTATTCGCTTTTTAACAAATTCATGATATTTCATGATGTTACTTACTAATAGAGTTCAAGCTGTTTGTGCTTTACCTTCCTATCTTCTGCTTGCTGCAGCTGGTACTGCGTGTACTGCTGGAGCTCTTCAGGACTCATTCCTTTGTAACAGTCCCTGCGCAAGCGGGACAGACCCAGCACACTTACTTTCTGTTCAGGGTTTTCCATCAGCAGGTCCCCGTTTAGCTGGTTCAGGATGTCCGTCTGGTTGTTCTCCTCTTCCTCGTGACACTCTTGTAGACGGCGATGTGTGATTTCTGCAGCCTGTGGTCAAGGAACAATGGAAAATCGAGTTCTTTTTGAATTATAAAGCATTTTTGTTTCTACTTCAGTCGTCAGTGACTCACCAGTGACCGGTTAAAGTCTTTGGTGGCGATGGCTGCAGCTCTCCTGTATTGTTCCTCCATCTTCTGCAGTTCAAGAGCTCGGTTATCCAAAGACAGTCTGCTTTGATCGTACTGATGCACTATACAGTTTGTAAAAAGAGAAAGCATTGATAGTTGGGCTGGGGGAAATAATATCGATTAATAATGGCTGTTTACATTTAAGTTTATTTGTTTTTACATGTTAAAATTACACGTTAAGATTAATCTTGATTATTGCATCCAAAACAAAACTTTGTGTTAACATAATATATATGTGTGTACTGTGTATAACTATTTTGTATATATAAACACACACACGCACACGCACATGTATGTATTTAATTAAAAATGTGTAATTTATATATGAAATAAATAAATATATATATTGTATTTACATGCAGATATTTCTTAAATATACACATGATTATACACAGTACACACATATATTATGTAAACACAAACTTTTATTTTGGATGCAATTAATCAAGATTAATCGTTGCACAGCCCTTAAAAATAAACAATTATTTTTATATTTGTATTTTAATTTTTATTTCAATTTACAAATATTATTTCAAATAAACGGTCATCGTGTTGCTTGCTTCTACATTCATTTTGGGGTTTTAAAGTATTACAAAACTGTTTTTCTGTTAGGCCTATTTGCGGAAAAAACCCCCCCAAAAAAACTGTGCAACAAATCAGTTTTAATCAATTCACTGCCATAATGTACAGTTTCAGAAAGAATCAAGCAAACATTCAAGACTGGGACCAAAAGCCATTGAAAATTGGTAGGGCTCAGATATAAGGAGCTGCCATTCAGCAAGTGAACGTACTTTCTTGTTTTAGCTGTTGTTTCGCTCGCTCTAGTTCTTCTTGCTGTTGAAGGGTCCATGCTCTGAGCTGCTCCTGCTGCTTCCTCAGCCTGTCCTTCTGGCTCAGATCTTCTCCAGTCAGGCCCGGGAGAATCCGTACACCTTCCTGCTTCTTCAGCAGCTCTGGATCGTTCAGATCAAACTCACGTCTGCTGGTTGTTTGTTGGAATTGTTCCCTAAATTGCACGATGGCTTCATTCAGCAGGCGCTCATCTTTCTTCTGCCGCTGCTCCAGGACACAGGCTACACGATCACTGCACAGCAGGTCATCAGCTGAAAACACACAAGAGAAGTTGTTTCGGAGTCAGCCTCAATGTAATAGTGAGTTATGTTATTCAAGTTATCCAAAAACGTTTTTTGTGGAAGAAAAACGTCATTCCACACACACACACTCACTCATGTTGGATGAGGACTTTCCATAGACATAATGATTTTTATACTGTACAAACACTGACCCTCACCCTAAACCTACCCATCATCACACACACACACACAGTCCCAAATAGTGCCCAAAAATATCAGCATTTTAATTGGACTTTTTTCCCCCTTTGTTTTTCTTTCCCAGACGAGACAGTTAATACCATCTGTATTTTTTTTTTTATTATTTTAAAACAGAAATTAAAAATGGTAATTGTAATAAATTGCTGGTTTTGGTGTTTACTCACCATAGACTTGAAGTTCGTTTGCTTCTCGTTGGTCTCTCTCTCTTCGTTCTTTAACTTGATGGTCGAGAGCATCATAGTCAAGCTGTCCAAGATAGAAATCAACAAAACGAATTCGCAAAATGCTATTCATACTTACTCCAATCGTAAACATACAGCAAACATACTTACTCCAATCGTGCGGACTTTGTCATTAAAGATCCTCTCTCGGCGTTGCAGTTCCCTAGTTCTCTTTCTGTCAAGTTGAACAGCTGCGATTCGGTCTGACAGAAGCTCAACTTGATCCATTGAAAGTTATATCACCACTATAGATCGATATAGAGAGTAATACAATGAAATGTTGCAATCGATCAACTGGTTGTCATGAACGAGGGAAACCCACAAACAAACACGTTGCTAAGGAGTGGAAGTGCCAAGGCTCTCCGTTAGACGGGCTCTGGTACAGCCCACTTGCGGCTAAAGCTCCACCCACTTGCTGCTAACCCACCCATTTGTAGCTGGCTCAGTCCCGCCCATCCGTAAAAATCCAAGTGGACCTCAAGGTTGAGAAAAAAGCGTCAATGCAAGTGAATGAGAGAAAATAATTATTTTGTGATTCCGTTTGAATTGTGCCATGAATGTGAGCATATGCTGAATGTGAATTTTTTGCGAAGTGAAGTGCATGAAGTCAAAACCTGGTTAAAATGGTGTAAAACACTGATCGATTACTGTACCAAAAAACATTTTATTTTACACGTTCATTAAAGTTTTACCAAATGAAACATTTTATTTGTTATCCTAAAGGAATTATATAATAAAGGAATATCTATAATAATCATTTGAAAACAATCCTAAAGGATATTAGTAGGAATTTTGTTCAGGATTAAAGCATGGAACAAAAAGACTAATGTACGGTCAGACAATCTTACTGATTCCAAGAGACTAATAATAATATCTATTTGTGTGTATAGAGATAGATAGATATGAAACGTCATGCTCACTGATCTCCACTAGATGGCAGCACTATCATCAGTTCAGTTTCAAGTCTGAATAAACTTAAATTAGTTCATACTTTCATTAGTAGAAAGAGCAGAGCATTTAAACTAAATTAATTCATTTTTGATTTTTAATATTGTCTCTTTTTTTAACCAATTTTCCAGTAGCCAGAAAACAAAAAGCAGTCAAATGAAAAGTTACTTTAATAAGTTAATGTGTGCATAAAAAACAAGCAATGGATTTCCTTTATATGTTTTAAATATAATTGTTTTATTAAATTCAGCTTCTTTTTTTAACCCATTATTAGTTTATTTGCCTACATACGATATTGTTTACATAGAATCTATAGTTATTAACAGTCAATATTAATTCCTCATATAAAAAAATCTTAATTTGTCACATAAATGTTCAACTGGTAGCCTACAGCAGTTTCATTTACTAAACCTCACCCCCTAAACCTCAGGATGTAAAGATACACAATTCAAAACTTCTGCTTTGACCCTGTTACCTACTTTTTTAGTACTGCAATTCCATAAACCTTTTCTCACTATAAATTCTCCTGAATCAGTTGGCCTATTTTTTTTGAGCTGTAACCTCCGGACATTGGATTGTTGTGCTTTTTTTTCTTTTTTTCTTTGTAAAATACTGTAAAAAAAAAAGAAAAAAAAGAAAGAAAATTATATATATATATATATATATATATAACATTTAAATTTTTGTTGCACACAAACACTGGTGTTATATTGTAATAGTTTTATCAGTGTTTGAGGGAACCATTTAATTAAATTTTTTAATTGATGACAAAATGTGATTATGAAATATATATATATATATATATATATATAAATAAAGGTACACAGGTACAAAGAGACCGTTCTCTCCGAGTTCAGAAAGATCTAACAAAAGTCTGTTCTTTGTAATATAACACAGTTATTATATTGTAATAGTTTTATCAGTGTTTGAGGAAACCATTTAATGACATTTTTTATTGATCAAAACATGTCACCTATCAGGTCCAACCAGGGGTTAAACTGGCAGTTAATTTAAACTTGTTACAGGGTGTGAGACACACACACACACACACACACACACACACTTGCTTTGAAGTTTGTTCATTTATTCCTTTTACAATGTTACCTTTTAAAAGTCTTTAATGACATGTTGTATTGTCCATTTTTGTCCTGTGCATGTCTGCAAAATGAGATGATAGGAATCCTGTCCATGTCCGATCTCGAGACAACGGTTTGTGTTTCGATTTCTTATTGCACTTCCCTAAATTTAAAACCGAAAATTAAGTTAATTAAAAAAATAAAAATTAGTTAAGTTTTACTGATGATTCTTCAATTATATACATAGAAAACACAGAATAACCCCACACTTCAAAATGTTAGTTTTTTTTGCAATCACAAGGACACATTCCTCAATACTTAGGTCACATTTTCACAGCTCTTCAGTGATCAGAACAGCAGTCTATGTGGGCTAAACTGTGGATCATTTATCATTGCTTTGGCACAAAATGCATCCAAAGACAACATCTTTCAATTTACATGAATTTTTTTTTTCCTCACATACATATTAACACCACCACAACTTTATGTACTAGAACGGCCAATTTGCACGTTAACATAGACTTTAAAAGACATAAATCTGCACCATTTCTACAGTAATACGATATTGAAATATACACTCACCTAAAGGATTATTAGGAACACCATACTAATACTGAGTTTGACCCCCTAGCCTTCAGAACTGCCTTAATTCTACATGGCATTGATTGAACTCTTCGGTGCTGTAAGCATTCTTTAGAAATGTTGGCCCATATTGATAGGATAGCATCTTGCAGTTGATGGAGATTTGTGGGATGCACATCCAGGGCACGAAGCTCCCGTTCCACCACATCCCAAAGATGCTCTATTGGGTTGAGATCTGGTGACTGTGGGGCCATTTTAGTGCAGTGAACTCATCGTCATGTTCAAGAAACCAATTTGAAATGATTCGAGCTTTGTGACATGGTGCATTATCCTGCTGGACGTAGCCATCAGAGAATGGGTACATGGTGGCCATAAAGGGATGGACATGGTCAGAAACAATGCTCAGGTAGGCTGTGGTATTTAAACGATGCCCAATTGGCACTAAGGGGCCTAAAGTGTGCCAAGAAAACATCCCCCACCCCATTACACCACCACCACCAGCCTGCACAGTGGTAACAAGGCATGATGGATCCATGTTCTCATTCTGTTTATGCCAAATTCTGACTCTAACATCTGAATGTCTCAACAGAAATGGAGACTCATCAGACCAGGCAACATTTTTCCAGTCTTCAACTGTCCAATTTTGAGCAAATTGTAGACCCTTTTTCCTATTTGTAGTGGAGATGAGTGGTACCCGGCGGGGTCTTCTGCTGTTGTAGCCCATCCGCCTCAAGGTTGTGCGTGTTGTGGCTTCACAAATGCTTTGCTGCATACCTCGGTTGTAACGAGTGGTTATTTCAGTCAAAGTTGCTTTTCTATCAGCTTGAATCAGTCGGCCCATTCTCCTCTGACCTCTAGCATCAACAAGGCATTTTCGCCCACAGGACTGCCGCATAGTGGATGTTTTTCCCTTTTCACACCATTCTTTGTAAACCCTAGAAATGGTTGTTTGTGAAAATCCCAGTAACTGAGCAAATCGTGAAATACTCAGACCGGCCCGTCTGGCACCAACAACCATGCCACGCTCAAAATTGCCTAAATCCCCTTTCTTTCCCATTCTGACATTCAGTTTGGAGTTCAGGAGATTGTCTTGACCAGGACCACACCCCTAAATGCATTGAAGCAACTGCCATATGATTGGTTGATTAGATAATTGCATTAATGAGAAATTGAACAGGTGTTCCTAATAATCCTTATTAGGTGAGTGTATTCGGAATAAAAAAAAAATCAAATACTATCAATGGGGAAAAAATGTTTGTGCTGTAATGCAAACATTGGCCATCTAACATGCAGCAGTGAATTATAAGCAGTAGAGAGTGTCATTCTTGTTTTGTATGGATCATACCTGAGTGAAGTCCCAGTATATACTCAGTTCTTTCTCCTTGGCTTGTTTACAGTCATGTAACACCGGTGTTCTTCCATTACCGGGATCCGTTAGACAACGGTTGGAGTTATATGTGTGAGATTTGATTCCTCCAATGTATATCTCTCCATTACTGTTGTAGGAACAACGCTGTAAGAGATGTTGAAATGAAGAGTGCATTTTGGGCGTAGCTATTCACAGAAAAGGTTTACACTTACATACCTGAGAATCATAGTAATGACACTCATACAGAATAGGTACACTTCCAGGAACAGGTCCTTCATCAACGCAGTAGCCTTCATAAAGATCATTCTTCAACTGTCATGAAAATAAACAGCAGCAGTTTTGGAAAAAACAACTTATAAACTTAATTCATTTATTTATATCTGGAAGACTTTGAGCAACTTACCCCGCCATAACCCTTAATGTCTTTCCATCTGTCTAGTAGAGGATATACGTTTTCCAGATACCATTTAAAGGGCTTACATTTGAGTTTCTCTCGTAACTGTTTTCTTTCAGTCACATCACCAATATCAATCCCATGATCCTAGAGGAAAAACCAAATGAATAGTTGAATGTTCTAAACAAGACTGTTAATATTCAACTTATCTTGAACTGACCTTGAAACAATGTTAACTATTACTGTTACCTTTAGAGGGATATTCCAGGCAATATTCACATATGATTTATATTCATCCATCCAGATTTCAGCCACTCTCAGAGCATTTCGAATCATGGGTTTGCTGAGATCCGGTGAATAAGGCTTATGTGCTCTTTCAAGGTGAGCAATCTTTGAACATGGCACCACTTCAACACTCCCGCCACAGAGCCAGACCTGATTTATTAATTAAATATCAGATATAGATTATATTCAAGCACTTTTTTTTTACTTAATAAACTTTTTTTTACACTTAACTTCTTTATATGCATTTTTTGGTGCCACAATGTGCAGTAATAACTTACACGTATTGCCAGTTCAACATTTTCACCTCCATAAATTGTCATTCCTTCATCCAAAACTCCAATTTCTCCCAGGAATTGACGATCAGCGACAAGGATACCCATGATTGAGGGACTCCTAACAATGCAGAAAAAGTAACTGACTATTTGTTCTACTTCAATCAAAATTGGGTCACATGAATTAAATCAATTTGAATTATATTAATGAATACATTTTTAAAATAAATAAATGAATAAATACATTTCATGGGGACCTTAACTATGTTGACATGTCCTTGGATTATTGAATGGGAGTAAAAATGGTCATTTTCATCTTTTTAAAATGTAAAACTCTTTCCCTGCCAGAGTTTTTGAAAAATGTTTTCCGTTCTGAAGTTCTGCTTCTTCACATGTGTGTTGATCGGAAGATTCAGTACTCATACTAAGTTGTGTAACAGCACCTCTATAACAGTGAAAAACACGGAAAGGCGTAGATTTCTATCAATGGCGTGGAAAGAGTTAAAAACAACAGAATTTTTTCGTGCAGTCATCTGTTGCCGAAATTCCATGCGTAGTGGAGGAGGACAGTCTGTCAGACTCCGATTTTAAATGACAAAGGGCTGTGCAACGATTATTTGCGATTAATCACATCCAAAATAAAAGTTTGTGTTTACATGATATATATGTGTGTGTATACATTACACATCGTGTGTATATTTTTTTTTTTATATATACATTGGATATTATTATTTTTATTGTTTTATTATTTTTGTTATTTTGGATGCGATTAATCGTTTCACAGCCCTAAAAATAACCTTATTAAAATGCAGACACTGGTTGAGTGCATAAGTATAGTGCATCATGAAACTAAATTGTTTAAAATGGTGAAAAAGTTACACCACTTACTTCCCTGGTTCTGAGGGGTCGTTCATGTTGTGCCATTCTGGCCGGAAAGACTCGTACATGCACCAAAGGTTCCAGTCAAACCCATGAGCAGAGGGGTAATATTTAATAACCTCCAGGCTGTCAAAAGCTACTTTGTCAAACACTGGCGAAAGCACAATTGTCCTGTCTGCTTTGATTCTTGCAAGCAGTGGCTCTGCCCTAGAACAATAAGGCAGTCAAATGTTTATTTGGCAAATATAATACATCCCTCATATTATAGTAATCAGACTATGGTATTTACCATTCCTTGTGAACCTCAATATGGGCATCCAGAATGGCCACCACCTGGCCTTTAGCCACTTCCCAGCCTGAAACTCTTGCCTTGGCAAGACCCATCTGCCTTTTGTGTCTCACTTTCTTGATTAAGCCAAGTTTGTCTTTATTAATTAGATTAATATATTCATCTAGAGCCATTTGCAGATCCTCTGTAGTTAAATAAAATATGCATGTTTATTTATTAATATTTATTATAGAATAACTCCTTTGTAAATATTTTTCTTAATCAGTATTTTTGTCTTTTGGTGATTTTTCTATATTCTTCATGAATTAACTTTACTTTTCTTGATTTTTTTTTAGGAACATCTAATATCTTTAAATATTTGTTATATTTTATTTATTTCAGAAGTAAAATTAATTGAGTAAAACTAACCATTCAAGCTGTAGTCGTCCACCAGGATGATTTCTGTTAGTAGATGAGCAGGCGTTTTGTCAATGATGCTGCGGATTGCCCTTTTAATGACTGACAGAGCCTCATTTAAATAAATCAGAATTACACTAATAGATGGGAGGTCCTTTGGATAGATCTTCACAGCACATCTGTGTATATATAAGTTTATAAATGCATACACTATAGAACAAGCAAGTTTTGAGTGCTCTTCAAGCCTGAATTTATTTGATATACTGAAATATATGAAATATATATTGAAATATATTGAAATACTGTTATATTGTAAAATGTTTAAACATTTTTGTGATATAACGATTTTATTTGAATTTTACTTTTTATTTATCAAAGAATATTGAAAAAAGTATCAAAGGCTCTATTAGAATGTTTCTGAAGGATCGTGTGAAACTGAAGCCTGAACTAATGAAAATTCAGCTTTGCGTCACAGAAATGAATAATTAGCCTATATTAAAATAGAAAAAAACATTCTTTTTAATTGTAATAATATTTCATCATAGAACTGTTTTTTTTCTTAATTTTGATCAATTAAATGCAGACTTGATGAGCATAAAATACTTTTTCAAAAACATAAAAAATACTAATGTTTCCTAACTTTTGACCGGTACTGTCACTTTAAGATTCCTGCAAAAAGCATAAGGAATGTTACAGGAAACATTTTTTTTTAAGATATAAGTGTTACCTGGGATCTCGAGTATCAGGGATTGTTCTGTTCATTGGTAATCTGTCACTGAGGAACACATTGTATCCGTACTCCTGAAACTGCCTCTCCGCTTCCTTCTGTTCCTCTACTGTGAGTTCAGCTCCCCATGAACTGAACAGAGGCGATTGTGGATACAACTTCTTTACCTCAGTTTTCTGCTTCAGAACAGCCTCTTTGACTTTTTGGGTTTTGACGTCTATAAATTTGGCTGAAAATTAAAGTAGTCTATAACAATGGAGAAAGTGCCACAAGATAATGAAAACCTTGTAGAGTAAGCCTATGCGTATCTGGCGTGCTTTCCAAACTCAAAATGTGTCTCGAACTCAGAGTGCCCCTTGCCCCTTCCTTGGCTGGGATAGGAACATATAAGAGTGAGCTATGAATTGGAGTGGAGGAGGGATGCTGGAAAACTGTCGTAGGACAGAGGTGAGTCTTCTTCTTCTTTTTATTGTCGACTTGCAACCACAGAGGTGAGTCAGTATGATAAAGCTGTTCAACCTAATTAACATGGGAGAAGCTCTCCAAGGCAACTCAATTAGCATCAGCAGGAGGACGGTATATATTCAGCAGACTTACCTCTGCTCTATGACGTTTCGGACTATTACTATCCCAACCTGGGATGGGGAGTACTCTGAGTTCGAGCTGGGAGCCATCCGTTCAGACAACTCGCCAAATACGCAAAACCTTTACTCTATTGAATTATATGTACATTTAAACTCGTGTGCGTGTGTGTGTGTATGTAAACTCACCTATTTTATCAACTTTATCTTCAATTCTCTTCAGTCTTCTAAGAGCCTCCAGAACTTCTGGCCTTTGTAACCTGTTGTCATTACTCTTCTTCTCCTGTCTGATAAATGGCATGTACATAAGACTGTAAACTATGACGCCAATAACTATCAAACCAATTCTTGCAGCAACCCTCATTTTCAATATGTCCTTGCGGTTTGGAATGGCATGAGGGTGTAATTCCTATTCTCGATTCTCTGCCTGGTTCCGACACAGGTAATGGGAGTGGTTAATGTTATTGCTGATTTATTATTGCTGGTCAAAGTTCTTGCAGAAACACTGGGTTCGTGTCTGACAGATGATAAAGGGAGTTATATATGCTCACCAAGGCTGCTTTTATTTCATAAAAAATTGTTACAAGTATAAAACTGGTAATTTCTTCAGCTGTCTTTCATTAATAGAAAGTTCAAGAGAACATAGAAATATTCATTTATTTCATCTAAAATATATTTTTTAATTATTTAAAAAAAAAAAATGTAGGGGTGAGCAACAATCTTCACCTAAAAATGACGCAAGCTAAGCTAATGCTAATTTCTATTAAAGGAAATCACCGACAATAATTTAAACAAGTCACAAGTCATTTTTAAAAATATTGAATATGTAGTATAAATAGAAATTTTCATAAAACTTTTCACCTTTTTTATAATCACATCCCTCCCATCTGTAATGCGTTCAAATATACACCAAAATGCATCTCACTCCCCTCAAGAAAAAAACAAGAGCCAAAGCTATAGGTTGATTATCTTTATTTATGTACAGAGAAAAGTCAAACTAGACAATGTGACGACCAGCAGAGAGCTGACTGGACACAGGAGCGACCACCGCATGCTTAAAAGTTGACTGTTTTGGCGGGCTTGGTCTCTCCGAGCTCAGCATCCAGATAACGGTAACGGCGATGGCGACGCAAGGTTTCGATGGCCTTCTGCTCGATGGAGGAAGGTATAATGCCCAAGTCTTCCAGTCCTGGGAGGTCGGAACACTTCATGTCCGTTGTGTGGAACTACAAATGAGGGTTTTGATTACTTAAGTAAGTAACTTCTTTATAATAATCTAAATATATTATGTTGTAATGCTCTGCCTCTGACACACATACCCGGTCGACTTTATCACGGGTTGTCCAGGGCTCGAAAGGGTTCATCTCAAAGAAGCTTGCGATGAGGCTAAAACCAAAGAACACAAAGTGAATATGAGGTAAAGTAAACATCTGTAAAGGTTAAAGGGATCACTCTAAAGCACACAATTGGATTAAACCACTCGATTCATTTGAATTTCTTTTACAATCTGTTTATGAAGATTTTAAAGCATCAGAATTTTGAGTGAATAAACTTTCAATGGAGGGACATTTGTGCTCTGAAGTCTTATGAGTATGGAATGGCATGAAGGAGAGTAATTGATGCCAGAATTTTCATTTTCGGGTGAACTATCCCTTTAAGAAGAGTAATATGTAGTGATTTTTAGGAGATGCTTACTGATAGAGAGGACGAGGCAAGGGATAAGCCAAAAATGGTCTGTGTGCCAGTGCGTACACATACTCTACCAAGTCATGCAGTAGGTACCGGTTGGGCCTGTGGAGCAAGAGAAGTTTTCAGATACAATAAATCATAGAATGGAAATGCATAATTTTTTCGTAAAAATTTGAAGGCAGTCAAGGAGAAATGGGGCTGTTTCTTACCCAACTAATGCATACGTTTTCCCATTAGCGTCAAGGTCTTTAATGGCATTGACAATGGCTTTGGCCACATCCACCACCTTTAAAAAGTAAACAAGTGTAAAATATTTAATCTTTAATCTCAAATAACAAGAGAACATGCCCATGTAAATTTAAAGTGAATTTAAACTTTAAAGGTTTCTAATTTTGTTTTGAAGGTCAGGTTTACATGCACCCAAGTTCGAAAAACTGCTTTGATTAGTCAGATGGCCCAGTCTGTTTTGATTGGTTCAGACACTAGCATATCTGAATTTCGTCAGTGATATGAACAGTAATGATGCCGCCGGTTTTACCATATCAATTTGATTCCTCATACCTTGAAGTGCATGCAAACTTCCAGGCCTACAACAACAGTGTTTGAGTGCGAGTCAAAATAGACGTTGTTCAAGGGTAGCCAATAAAGCTCATAGGCTGACATCATACAAATTTGTTACAAACCTACGAAGGAAGTAAGACTCATTTCAGGCAGTTCAGAATTGATTCTTTCTTTTGGGAGACAATAACTTTGTGCACTTTGCAGACTTTTCACATTCACAAACAGCTATATTACACACTACATGAAAGATAATATCTAAAAAGGCATAAAAGGTGCTCTTTAAATAAGATTCTTGTGTTCAAATTTGATACTTACATGAACAGGCTGCTTGACGGTCTTCTTGCCCATTCCAATTAGAGGTACAGCTTTGCCAAACCAACGCATGTCTAAACAGACAATTACAGGAAATATTATGGATTCAACAGAACAAGGTTGGGTACAAATTTGCTATTTGAGTTAGTCAGAAAATTGAATGTCTGGTTGTTTCTTTGGAAGTTTCAAAATATTCAGCAAATAGCTGATGGAAATGGTAATCATCGATGCTTAGCTTTAAATGTCGCTACTTCAAATGTTTTTGTAGAGAAAAAGAGTTTTAACACAAATAAATGTGATCACATGACAGAACTACAAATGCATCTTTGTTACTTCCATTTAATCGCTTTTTCACTGTAATGTTCAAGAGTGCATTAAATCTATTCATATTTCAAATACTGTGGAATCTAAATTTTGAAAAACAATATTTATATGGTCTCATGACCTTCCCATTGTATATATACAATCAAATGAAACAAGTATTTTTTTTATTTCAGCAGGGATTAATATAATAAACTCGTCCTTATTTGTGTAATTTTGTCAATTTAAGTTGCAAATTAACATCTTTTACACATTTTGTGCTGAAGATGAAAATTTAACCTCCATTTATTGATTAAATTTGTCTCATTACTTTCTCCATCCATTCCACAAAGATGTGGTGATATCTGGGAATGCTAAAGATGCAGAATTTGCATTATAACAAAATTTATGCATGGAAATGGCTCACGTTTTTTTTGTTTGTTTTGTTTGTTTTTTTGTACACTTTTATTAGTAAAAGGCCAATTGGATGAAAACAGACTGGAGAAAGCAAATTGTGCTAACGTTTTTAAAATTTACATTCAGTTTATTGATAACAAAGCTGTGCAAAATAACTCGAATTTTTGGGTGAACTGTCTCAGATCTACCACATAAAATGAAGGCAAATATTAAATTGCTACAATCAGTAACCGTTTTCAGTGTTCAGTCAGATACCTACTAGCAAAGTGGTTTAAGAATCTATCTTCTCTTCCAAAGCACTCTGAGGGTTTCATAATGACGGCATCAGGGAACTCTTCCCGCACCGCTGCCTCTCCTACAGCCTGCAAGAGTAGAACTCATTACAACCAGTTATGACACGAGAACAGTGCAATCATCATACTTTATCATTCAATCATGCTTTAAATTTGTTGAATGCATTACTATTGACTTCAGAAAGATGGACCTATATTAGCATCATAAATAGCATTATGGTTATTGCTTGAGGTGATTTTTTGCATAGGTTTTTTTTTTTCAGTGGAGAAACGGAAAGTAATTTCATTTTCTTTAGAGTAATACAATGTAGTCAGGAATCGAGCACAGTAACTATCAAGGATATGGATTTAAGTTTATGTTGATTTTTTAAAGGGATACTTCCCTGGCAATTTGGGCTTTCAATAAAACATGGCTGCCTATGTGTGCTATCTGACTAAAGAAAACAGAAAAAAGGCTAATGTCTTCCCTTTTACCAAATAGGTAGGAAAACATCAATAACCATAATACACTGGGCACTGCTGGGTAGTAATTGATTACGTGTATTAAAATAAATATAACATAGTAGTACATATACATGTACGGTACTACCGACATTGTAACAATACAAAGCGGGTTGACTTTAACTCTATGCACACACATGGTTTTTGAATAGGGATGTTACCGTTACCTTATTCCTTAGATACTTGGAGGGGCTGCGGATATCTGCGTTAAGGTGGGACACATGGATAAACTTTTTAATTCCGGCTTCACGAGCTGCCCTTGCGATCTGCTGGGGGATGGTGACGTAGATATCTTCAAACTTGTAGTTCCTTTAACAGAGAGATAAAATATTTTACAGAAACAATCTATATAAATGTATCTGCAGAACAGTATCTAAGTTAGAATCTAGTTTAATAAAAGTGGCTGATGGACATTTGATTTTGAGATATATTTTATTATTATTATATAGACATATTGATATATAATCTAAACATTTTGGCCAAATTATACAGTACTACAAACCTTTTTAAGTCACAATATTTATTACAAAAAAAGCAAAAAATTGTGCAATTAGATTGCACCCCCCTGGTCTTTTTGTACCTGGTCTCCCACTCTCTTCCCACAAGGTTGATCACCACGTTGGAGTGAGCGATCGCTCTTTTGATTGATTCCTTATCTCTTGCATCCCATTCCTGTAAGAGCATAAGCCCACTTTCATTAGAAAGAAAACTCTTCCTCTAGAAATAACTCACATGGTTATGGGTGTACTCCACTCACCATAAAGATGATCTGGCCGAGATCACCCATAGGTCTGAGGTACATAATATCGTACTGGTCACATCGGTGAGGAATCACGATCTGGGAGCCCATACGTCCTAAAACAAACCCCAACAACTTTTCAAGCGAATAAACGGCAATGGAAGGCTTGTAAGTGAATGAGGTTCATTCTGGCTTTTACGATGAACAATACATGGACTCACCGAGTCGGTTGACAACATATCTCCCGAGAAATCCAGTGGCTCCAAACACTGTCGCAGCTACTCCACTGGAGGACGAGCGGCCTCCTTTTCCTTTCGGCACCACGGCATGGATCTTCCTGTGCTGAACAGTCACAGGCCCAGCCGCCAGCAGCACTGGAGAACAGGTACCTGACGAACAGAGGAAATAAAAATATAGACATAAAATGTTTATTGAAATAATACACAGATGAAACCCTATAACCCTATAAAGTCTACTGTATAACATATACATTATCAACATGATCAAAACATTGCTGGAAAGCCTTGTTAATTTCTCATCTGATTGATAGCTTTTACTTTTATAGCAAGTAAAACGCCTTTTAATGTAATTCTAAAAGTGTCCACCTTCAGGTCACGGTATATGTGCCTTTTTCCTGTAAAATCATTTATTGCTTTTATAAAGTAAGTTATGCAAGAATAACTTTTATAAACTACAGAGTTTTGATAATATAATTAAGCATTTATATATTATCCTACTGTTGGGAGATACAGAATGGAAATTTTTATAATATTTATATACATTTTGTGGAAGTAGTATGGGTCTCTGAATGTATTAGCTCCTGAAGTATGAACTCCACATTTATCCAATATCATACTGATGTAAATAAACATCTAACGTTAGGTAGGGAGCTCATACTCTCGGATTATACTACACTGCATGCGAAAACTGCAAGCTGAAAACGATCAAATTATAGTCCTGCAATAAAAGGACTCGTTTTTATAGTTTTAAATGACACAGTCGCGTATTTACACTGTATACTCCTGTTCTAGTGCATAAACGAGGCCTGATGTCTTCAGCCGGGGTCACAAAACAAAAGGCAAAGATTACCTTTAAACATCATCTAATCGCTATATTATTCGTCCTGTTAACAGCCTCAGCCATAAAAGTGTTATATACAGTCACACTGTCTGTATGGTAAAGTAATCTAACGGTGAGCTTACCCGAAAGCTTGGGAAGGACACCGGCAGGACGGCAAAGCAGAGTGACAGCCGCCATGATTCTGGACGTCAGCGCGAAGGACGGAAGCTGAGGAGGGTCAAACGAAAAACTCGAATTTTGGGGATAAGCACGGTAAGAACACGTAGAAAGCATTTTCTTTTCTTTTATCATTTGAAATACGTCAAATAATCAAAAAACCAAGCTATAAATATATTAAAACAGGAAAGCAGAAAGCTTCAGGCGCAAAGGATTCTTCCCACATTTGTAAACTAAAGGCATTAGCTAGGCCTACAAGTTGTTTAGGTTACATTACCGTAGAGAGGTAACGTTGAACCTACAAAGGATACATATACAAATATGTCATAGTAATTTATTCTACTTATTTTTGTTTAAATATTTTATAGCTTAATTCAGTAGAAATGCTTTGTCTATAATTGTGTGGTGACGATAAGACAAAGGCGACAACTTACCTACTTCAAATATTACCCCGTTACAACAAGTAACGTTAAAAGTTTTAAAGACCGATTTTTACTTAGGTGAAAGTACGGAAGTAGGACTGCTTGTTTTTAAAAGTGCTTAACGTTAAGTATCAAAAGTAAAAAGTAAATGCAGCATTATTGTTGTATGTACTTAGGCTACCTTATCCCTCTGAATCTATGCCTGCCTCATATCATATTTATTTCTAGAACATAGTTCTAGTAGTGTGGGATTGATGTGAGATTGAATAAGTGTACACGTCCACAATGGTTTCGGACAAACAAATGGCTGTTCCCTCAAAAGTTTTTTGGCTTTTAGTATAAATATGTTAGCCTTACTATCTATAAACTAGTGTGCTCCAAAACAATGACAGAAATTGCATTTAGATGACAAAACTCAACGCTGAAAATAAAAACAGAATTGTAGGGGAGTATTTGTCTTTCAAATGTAGTGAAGTTAAAGTAAAAAGTTTCCAGAAAAAAAAGAATACTCAAAGCACAAATACTTAAAAAATGTACTTAAGTACAGTACTCAAGTAAACTTACATTGATGTCCAATTTTGCATATGGGCAATAAATATCATTGACAAACATTTACACAAAAACACAAGTTATGCGACTTGTTATTGGTTTTATCGGTTGGGGTAACTTCAGTTTAAATAGTACATTCTTAAAAAAAAAAGTTATTTTTAGCTTTAAATAAAATATAACTTTGAAAGTATGGAAATATTACATTTATCAGAATTTATTGAGTACAAATCCCCTTGATACACATAAATGCCATTTTTGACTAAATAAATTAAACGGAATCAAATAAAGACCAGGCCATATTGTGCATTTATAAATTTCACAAATGGTATTACATATTTATTTTCATAGATATGACAGAGTATATTACAGACATTATTGAGAAGACAACTTAGATTATTTAACTCTAATACTGAAAGGCACTACCTAACACCCTTGATCCAAGACTTTCTTCTAAAATCCCTAACAAAATTGTCAAGAAACAACAAGGGAGAGAGATAGCATATGGTAGTAAAAATCTTGTTTTCAATTATTACAGATAAACAATACAAGAACAAGTAAAACCTTGTCTAATGTTTACATGACTTGGTGCCATCCACGTAGGGTGGATAGTATTTACCTTAAGAATTCTATATACAGAAAAATAAACTATTACAATCCATAAAATGTTGTATTTTCATTCTGTGTGAACATACAATGATACACTCATTTTACTTTAAACAGCAACTTTAAAACCATCATTCTTGACCTTCCCTCTGAATCTAAATAATAATAATCATAACCATCTTCATCGACAACAACATTGCCATCATTATCAGTCATCATCAATACAATCACGCAAGTATTGTGCACATTTTGATGATCTAGTGTGCTTTCCGTCAGATTTAGCCTTGCGTTTTTCTCTGCAGCAAAAATGTATATGATCAATCTCTTTGGCTCGGTAATTATTGCACAGCTTAATAACTCATAGAAACAATAAAAAAACCTGGCAAATGACAACAAAACATACAAACACTGTTAATCCATGCGGTAATATTGCACGATAAAGCAGCTTTGGTACTCAAGGTTATAGCTTGAGCTCTTTTTTTGACATTGCTAATAGCTTTGATACTTCTAAAAGAAAAATGAAAACGCACACTAGACCCAATAAACATGCACATAGCATGATGCTCTGCAAGATATGCCAGTGTTTCACACAATTTCATAGCAATAACCCTTTCAAAATACAACACAAGCACCAAAATGATACCAAGTCATTCACTTTACTTATAAATCAATAAAATATTTGAATCGACTTGCGCTCTTTAACTTCTAATCTAATTCCTCTAGACTGGAAAGTGAAGGTGAGGTTGCACTATAGACAATCTATTTTATAATTTATGATTTATTTATTATTAAAAATAGAAGCATTACAGCATCACATCATCTTGCCAACATTTATCGCAAAATAATTTTACACGCTCAAACTCTATTGTGACCGCACCTTTACAGACCACACAACACATTTTTCATTTGCTTGACATTTTACTTTTTTTTTGCCATACAACAAAGTCAAACTTAGACTAAGCCGCTTGGTAAGTCCAGACCAAGCGACTAAAGTAGAAATCGTACGCTATAAAGATGTTACTTGTGCTTTTCTTTGGGGTGTTATACAATAGGGGGGAGATACTGTGGCTCCTGTCCTTCCGAAGAATCAGAGCTTGATCCTTGTTCAGATTTGATGATAATCTGAACGGACCGCTCTCCGCTAGAGTCCGACTTGCTATCTTTGCTCACACTCTTGCCCGAATTTTCGCAGTTTTCTTCCTCAGCCGAGGCTCCTATAGGACGCAAACGCTCTTCTGTTACCGTTTTGCCTCCTTTACCTGAAGTGTCACTGACCCTCTTAAGTTTGTCGTCGGATCCAGTTTTATCGGCTATGGAAAGACAAAAGATATAAATTATATTATGCAAAAGTTAAACAAAAAATTATAATAAATTTAAAAAATCATTCATAAATATATTTAATTATACACAAAAATTATTTAATCCCAAATAATAATAAATAACAAAAAAATAATTCACATTATAATTGTATTTTATGGAGCCCCTAAAAGGACATGGTGAAGGAAAAAATATGAGATGTCAATGCTTTTGCGTTCACTCGCAAATGTTTTGCGCTCCCTTAAGAAACTTTACGTTCACTGACTCACTCGCAAAACTTTTGTGTTCGAAAAAAAAGAAGGAAAAAAATTTAAATTTCCCTTTAGGGGCTCTGCAACATTTGAATTATTTTATAAAACAGTAATAAATTCATTAAAGGGATACTCCACTTTTTTTTGGAAATAGGCTCATTTTACCACTCCCTCAGAGTTAAACAGCTGAGTTTTACCGTTTTTGAATCAGTTCAGTCGATTTTCTGATATTTAGAAGAATACTACTATGGAAGTCAATGAGACCAAAAACTGTCTGGTTACTGATATTCTTCTAAATATCAAAAAATCGGCTGAATACATTCGAAAACGGTAAGACCCAACTAGTTTAACTCTGGGGGAGTGGTAAAATGAGCCAATTTCAAAAAGGTGGAGTACCCCTTTAATTCAAGACATTCATGCATTTTTAAGCATGATTACATATTTGTTTTGAGGTCACTGTATATCATTATCAATTGTAATGATCAATCATTACTCTACAAGCACATATTTTGACCCTTGCCTGTCTTGTTGGAAGTCGCTTTGCGGTAAGTGAAGTCATAATTGTTGTCAATGTCTTTCCGCATAGGCCGAGGTTTAGGATGGAGCCTGGTGAGACGGCCCTCTGTAATCCACTCATGCTGCATCGCTTCATCGGGTGTCATCCGTTTTGTGGGATCCCACCTACAAGAATGCAATGGTACAGGTTGAAAAAGCCTATTTATGTGTGTTGTGGTGATAATAAATATGAAGTCATTTCAATACTTTACTTACACAAGGCAACATCGAATGAAGTCAAGAAATTGAGGGTCGTTGGTCTTCAGCACACTGGCAAGATCTTTTGAGTTGGGTCGACGTTTTTTCCCTTTGCTGTTGGTGATATTCCTTGGGTTTCCTTTGGAATCTGATTCCAGCATTATAAAGGTAAGATTTCAATCAAAATGAAACCTCAAATGTATAAACAAAATGCATTTGAAATTAGATGTTATTTTGGTAACACTTTACGATGCATACTTAAAATTAATTACATATGTGCAATTTATTTGTTACAGTATTTATTAATCTTTGTTAATATTTCATCAAATAATACTAACAGATGCAACTTTTTTTTAAATAATGTATTAGTCAATACTGAAATTAACATGAACTAAGATAAATAAATGCTTTAGAATTATTTTTCATTGTTAGTTCATATTATCTAATGTAGTGTGTATCATAAAGTGTTACCGTTATTTGTAAGCAATCATGTATTTAGTAATTTTACCAAAAAATAATCTTCGTCTTGATGCACTCTGAACAAAGTCATTTGGAGGAAGTCCCATGATCTACAAAATCAAAAGTAATTATTTTCAGCAACCAATGCATTTCGAAAAACTATAGAAGAATCATTAAAGAACATGAAGTTATTTAGATGACTTTCTTTTATCCATAGAGCACAAAGGAGAACATTGCAAGAGTTATTTTCTATGCTTTTTTTCATGCAATAACAATAAATCTATTTTGTATTCATTTTTGAAGTGAAATGTTTCACAGAAGAAAGCAAGTCTAACTAATTCTAAATACCAATAGAGTCTCTCACCTCCATGATACAGGCGATCTGCTCCACTTCACTCTCTCCTGGGAAGAGCGGATAGCCAGTGTACAGCTCTGCCAAAATGCAGCCCAGACTCCACATGTCTATGGCCATGCTGTACGTGTGGCCCAGAATCACCTCTGGTGAGCGGTAGAAGCGGCTCTGAATGTAAGTGTACACTGCAGATGGGAATACAAGCGGTCTATTACAGCTACGTGAATTTAACAATGTCAATTTAACAGTCTGAATTAGCTTCATGCATCAAATAGCACTAAATCATTGTTTCTCAATTAATGGGCCACAGGTCTGTTTTAATGGAGGGAAAACGCAGTGATAAAATGCAGCTATAAGTGTGCATAGTTAAAACCTTTATTAATATATTTTATAAAGAGGGCATTTAACGCGTCTAATCAAACGATTGCAGATTTTGTTACACTTTTTAAATTACAGAATCAGGATAGATCTGGTGATGTGTTTGTTACACAAGCGTTTGATAATTACCTCTTTGTTGCTCATAGCAGCTTGATCCAAAGTCGACCACCTTGATGTTCCCTTGTCCCCTCTGGGACAGGAGTATGTTCTCCTATTAAGAGATAAATATTAATGCTTTGTCATGATGATCATTTCACTGGTGAATGCATTTGTCTTTGAACTGAAACTGAAAACAGCTAAAGGAGTTATAAAGCTTTCCTATAAAGTAGTTGAATAAATAATTCAACATTTATATATAAATATGATGTTTAAATAATTCACAATATTATTATTGTGAGATGTTTATATACCATATTATATTTGATAATATATATTTGTAATATTTGATAGAATTAAATAAAAATACAAATAATATTACTATTTAAAATAACTGTTTTCTATATTAATATATTTTAAAATATAATTCATTTCTGAATTTCCAGCATCATTACTGTCTTTAGTGTCACATGATCCTTCAGAAATCATTCTAATATGCTGATTTGCTGCTCAAGGAACATTTATTATTATTATTATTGTTATCAATGCTGAAAACAGTTGTGCTGCTTAATATTTTTGTGGAAACACATAATTCTTTGATGAATAGAAAGTCCAAATTACCGTAATAGCATTTATTTGAAATAGAAATCCTTTTGCATTTTTTGCAATCCTTTTTTTAGCAGTGAAATGTGCTGAACTGTCATTATAGTAATGTTGGAGTGGTCCTTATATTTGCTTTTTGTTTTGGAGTGATTCACATTCGACAAACTCCAGTGGTGAGGTTTACCGGTTTAAGGTCACAGTGGATGATCTTCTCCTTGTGCAGCATCTGGAGGCACTTGAGCAGTGAGTGAGCAAAACGCCGAATCAACCCCAGACTGAAGCCCTGGAAGTTGTTCTTCTTAATAAGCTCATAGAGGTTTACTCTGAAAGGAGACAACATAGACAATTAACATAGACTGTGACGATGTATGTTACAGGGTGATGTTCATGGCTAATACCTTGTGACCTACTAGGATTAGAGCAAGTAGTAATAAAAAAACTATATGACATGTTTCTAAATGCCTCTAGAGGGCAGCACATTCAATTTGGCACGAGACCTCGCGCTGAACTTTCCACAAACACATTCACTCAACAACATTTACTCATCGTGTCACTCAACAACCTCCTGTCTTTCAGCACGACCATAAAAACAAAATCTCACTATTAGTCTGCGTTAACCGCGAAGCATTATGCTAAAGAGCCCTTTGAGAGGGAGGCCATGAAAGTCATTATCTTTGGCAGTAAGGAGGCCTAAAACAGCAGCTGTGAACAGCCTAATGTAATCAGAGACTTCACACCATGAGTGGGTAAGGAAAAAGATCGGGGCCTAATCAAGGCATTAACTAAAGGATTCTGTGACTGTAACCGAAGACAGGGGCGACGCATCTGATGTCCTCTAAAGGTCAGCCTGCCAGAGATGAAGCTGCTTTTCCTGCAAAGTGTCTTTTAATTGATCACTTTAGCCAGTGCCCAAAAGGTCTTGAGTGGGAAACTCTCACTTCACACCTCAACATGGACACCGTTGGAACAAACCATCACACCGGTTAATAAATCAGAACTAATATGATGATCTGCACTAGTTAATGTCAACATGAAATCAAAAAGGACTATTAAATAAATAAATATTTGTAAAATATTTGATGAATTAAAATTAATAACTTTTAAAATTACTTATTCATATATTTTTAAATTGAATGTCGTGTTTCACTCATAAAATGAAAGGGAAATGAGTTCATAATGACTTTAAAAAGGCCTCTATAATAAGCTGTAGTTACAGGGAAGTATTCTATTTAAGTTCAGTCTGTGAATCCCATGTTTAACACGAGTTACTATAAATTGAAAGCGCTCATGTGTCCATCTAAATGAATCCAGTTTTTCTCCACCCACCCCAGCAGCTCGAAGGAGATGCACAGGTGGTTGCGGAAGTAGAAGTACTCCTTCATGTGAATGACGTTGTGGCAATTATCTCTGTCTCTTCTCCGCACAGCATCCAGGATCTTTAGCTCTACAAGAGCCTGATGATGGAACCTGGAGTTCAAAAGAAAAAATAACTTATTATCAATTTTATCAAGATGCTGCTAATTTGTACTATTTATCATAGAGTGAGACGACATATTCATTTTTCAAATTATACAACTTTATAGTTTTATGTTACTTTAGTCTACAACCATCAATTTGAAAGGTTAAAATTTTGTATTATAAATATATATTTTTATAATTGTACTTATATATTGTAATAATAATAAGCAACGGCAAGGTCAAAGGTTTGATTCCCTGGGAAAGCAAAAGCTAATAAAATAATGTAATAATATTTATAATATAATTACAAATACACTCCTGAAAGCTAATTCTGTCCCTTCTCTTCTGTAGCAGCTTTACAGTATTCAGCCCTGAGCTTTGCGTTTTGAGAGGGTTTTAAGTTAAAGCATCAGTCAAAGTAGGTGCGATGGCAGTGGAAGGGCATGAGATCAGTTCTGCCCAGACAAGTAATGTGATACACAACAGACACCTTTTAACACCCTACAGTGTATCAGGTCCAGTGTAAACTATGACCTGATTGAGGGCTGATTAAAGACCTTCTGATGAGATAAATGTGAAAACTCTTAGCCTCTTAAAGAGATAGTTCAGCCCCAAACAAGAGTTTGTTCCAAACCTGAATGAATTCCTTTCTTCGGCTGAACACAAAATAAGATATTTTGAAGAATGTTTGTTACCCATATTCTTCTTCTAAAATATCTTATTTTATGTTCAGCAGAATAGATAAATTCACACAGGTTTGGAACAACATAAGGGTGAGTAAATGATGACAGAATCGTCATTTATGGGCGAACTATACTTTTAAGTTTAACTTGTACTTTTAACTTTCATTTATTTAAATGAATTTAAGTAGTGTATTATTTAAAAAATATATAAATTATATTTTAATATTTTAACATTATATATATATATATATATATATATATATATATTTATACATTTAATAAATCTAATAGTTATTTTGAAAAAATGAGCTTGAACTCAAACAATAATTGTTGACAGACTGCTTGCAGTATCACCACGGACCCCCTAGGGGTCACTAACCCCGATTGTACTAAAGATTGCATGGGAGTGAGAATAAACACATGGACTGGAGGTTCGTTTTACCTCTTCTTATTTCGAATGATCTTGATGGCCACCATCTCATTTGTCTTGTGATCCAGACATTTCAAGACTTGGCCAAACGATCCTTTCCCAATAACCTCCAGGACTTCATAGCGATAACCTATATGGTCATGCTGGACCTGCACAGAGTATTTAGAGGACAGAGTCAGCTGACAAACAGGTCAGCATAATTATTTACATCTACTTTGCAGTGGCAGACTTCCTGTTACTTATGGAAACACTGCAATGGTAATATTAAAATGCATAAACGCTCCTTATTTGTTTGTTTCTCAACAAACAAATCTGGACTGGCACCTATCTGGACTGTCAGACATGTGACATTGTTTGCATGTTTTGACTGCAACTTTCAGCCATATGACTCTTTAAATCGTCAAGCATGAAGGCATTCAGTCTAATGTCCAGTAATCCTGAGGAATGTCATTCTGAAAAGGCGCATTTAAGGAAGACGGGACAGCAGACATTAGAGTCTGGCAGCTTAAATCAGCTGAATTGGCCAGCCTCATGCTGTAATGCAATTTCATCATTTATCGAGAAGTTGAAAATGAGGTCAGTGTGTCACCCAGTAAGCTGTTTGCCAGAAGCCAAGCTATGAATGTATTTTTTTTAATTCATATATACATGTGAATAAATAAATTGACAAATATATTAATATTATTTAATATATTATTTTGTAACAAATATATTAATATTAATATATAAATATAATAATATGTTTACACACAAATATTATGTAAACAAACTCTTATGTAAGATGCGATTAATCTTGATTAATAATATATAAAAATTTGTACTATGTTGCCATATTTAAAAACAACAAAAAAGAATAAAAATATGGCAAAGAAACCCAACAAAATTACTAATACTTAAAAAAAATTAAATAAAAACATAAAATATGAAAATAGAAGCTAATTCAAAATTGAAACAAAAACTATATTAGAATCTCAGTGATACTAAAATAAAAATGGCAGGCAAAAGTAATGTAATCAGAAAGATATATGATATATCATATCTAACCTTTAAGTAGCTGCCATGCTCATCGTCATAGCCTGAATTCTGTGAGGATCCCTGGGAGCCCTCAATCTTCTTAGTGTCCAAGCCCAGATACCAGATCTCAGAGTAGTCCATGATCTCCTCCCTCTCAAATTCTGTTAGCTGGTTCTGGAAGTGCTTCAGTGCCGCTGTTTTGCAGATGAAGGAAGACATACATAAATAGTGAACATATAATCCAATTAGCCAGGGAAGTATCAGACCTTTTCAATGCTATTTTTAGTTATTATTTCCGATTCAGCTTGAAGTGCAAAAATCCATCTATTAATTTATGAATATATGAAATATAAACATAAATCCAGGGCATTCCATACTTGTTGGAGACATAGGCAGCCTCTGTCCCTCATATGTCCTGATCTTCTCAAACTTATTGATGATGCTCCTCGTTAAAGATTCGGAGAGGTTTTCCACCGACGAACCAAAGCGATTGGGAAACTGCGGCCTCGGCCTCTCCTCCTGAGTTACAAGAAATGGACGTCAGACTGAAATAAGTTTTTATGTGGCTAAAGTGCCATTATATGAATTGTTCACTCTCACCCTCATTTCATTCTAAACCCATATACTGTTGTTTTTTCTCAAAAAAAAAATATATATATATATATATGAAGAGTTCAGATGCAAAAGCCTCTAAGTGCCATTTGAAATTTTCTTCTAGAATGATGATTTTTATCAAGCTTGTATATTTAAGTTCATTGATTTCACTTAAATGGCAATGATAATTACCTATTAATTGTTATTTAAGTGAAATTACTGAACTTAAATATACAAGTTTGATAAAAATCATCATTAAAGAAGAAAATTTCAAATGGCATTTAGAGGCTTTTGCATCTGAACTCTTCATATTTTCACTATCTTCCAAGTCTTTTGAGGAAGAGACACTATCTCGGACACTATTCTAGTCTTCTGGCCTATTTTTATAGAATTTATGATGGGCTATTAGTGGTTTTTGGAGATTGACAGACATGATTGCTGTTAACTGATGATATATGAAAAAAGGATGCATCAAAAATTTCTTGTGTTCCACAGAAGAAAGAAAGTAATTTGGGATTGGATATACATGAGGGGGAGTAAACAATGAACGGATTTTCATTTTTGGCTAAACTTAAGAGTGTTATCCCACCTGATTCCCTTGAGTGCTTTGCACCAATTGTTTGACGATACTTGGCAAGGTTCCATTCGAATGAAGAAGTTTGCCATTGGTCACCAAAATTTGCTTGACTGGAGCCTCTAGCTGGGGCAAAGTACCAACTCCCGTCCCACACTTCTAGAAAAAAAAAAAAAAAATGACTATACGAGTACCGTTCGTTCAACATGAAAAACTCTACAAATCAGTAACAAGGGCCAAACGGGGGGAAAGATACGTGAGCTTCACACAAGCTGAGTGGCCAACGGCCCCATGTGAACCGGACCCCCTGCGTAGAGGATGGAATTTCAGTGCCAGTTGAGACTGAGGTGGGGACAAAAGCAGCGATAGGGCAGTCTTTCACAACCCTTTAGAGCAATGAACATGTTCACTAAATCTTACATTTGGGGGATAATAACAGTGAATGATACAGATTTTCCCAACGCGGTTCCAAGTTTTGTTAATATCTTCTCTTGAAGGAATAAAATGAAAGGTTCCCTTGCCATGAAACAAATGTAGGGCACTACACAAGGGAGGGGCTTGTTCGTAGCTTGCAGGTTTTCCCCCATCTCGCGGTTCAAAGCCAGTGCTCGACAAACTTCTGGGCTGAAAAAAGAGCAAGTGCGTCTATAGATAGATGCGATATTCAATCTCTTATGTTCTGGGGATACTGCGGCATCTGCCAACTTGATCATGACGCATAGAAACAGCAGCTAAATATAGCGTATAGGGGCACCTGAAGAGACCTGCAAGAATACAGTAGGCTGTGCATAAACAACGTCCACCCTTCAGGTACCGCAGATACATTAAAACCCCGATTGAATCTAAGGATTTTGACATTGAGAGGCACGATGCCAAGCACTTTAATAAAAGCGGATGTTAACACCTACGAATAGATTGCTTTTAGTTAATGACAACTGTTAGGGGGTCAGCTCACATTCAACATTAAAGATTTAACACAAGCGCTTTCCATAGGTGCTGGAGGGATCATGCATTGTTATCTATAGATAGTGCCGCGGACACACAATGGAAGTGCCTGCGTTTCTTGTAAATACAGGCTGTTTATTACTAAGTCAAATGTTTAATGTTAAATTGACGCTAATGTCACAGAATTTACACATTCTTCACCTTTAAGATATCTAGATTGTCAAATGTTAGATTGATATCGTTTAAAAATATTGTTTAATTTAGTTAAAAGGGAAAGGTTCCCCATAATATCTGGTGGTTACAATTCAGGTTAAGTCTACTTAGGATCCCTGGGGTAGCTGTTCCTAATGCACGATAAAAAATAAGTATAATGTGAAATTAAAAGAGCAAAACATTAGCTAACTAAAAGAAAACAAAGAATTAGAAATGTTCAATTTAACAATCTATTTGTATTTATATGCGGTTAGCCTATAGCCTAGAAATCTAGACGCACTCTAGCAGCAGCAGCAAAAATTAAATTAAAGCCGTTGGCTTTCGAAGTGGAAAAAACAAACTCTGGCCAGGCCAAACACATCGTGTATAGAGTTGGTGGGCGGGCTTAACACAATGACGGCAGAGTTGTGACGGTTATGCGGCATGATTTCCATAGGTTATGTCCCTGCTACTTGAAAACAAACCAGTTGCTGCTGGCGAACAGCGGTCTTTCGATTTGGCTTTGGCCGCGACTCTGGATGACTTGGAGAACGTCGCTTAAGTCATTCTTAAAAAAATGTGTTTTGACGACCGGATACGGAAAAAAGTTTAATATATCAACTTGCTCCGCTGTTAGGGAAAACGCATGGGATTCACTCAGCCACAGCCATTCGTTGCTCTGGTTGGTTAGCGCTATCCTATGGCGTGCAGAGGGATATTGAAAGACAACCTTTTATCCCGCCCCTCGGATTGAGGTATGCCAATTGTGAGTTCCAAGACCTAACATCTTGATGTAGGTCTTGCTGGCCAGGCTAGTTAGCCGATATTTTACAATTAAAATACATGAACAGTCTTAATAACAGTTCAATAGCATACACTTATGTATGTGTATCCTCACTAAATAAATGTATTACATTCTTTAAAAAAATTAATGAAAAAAAATCGTACTGATCCCAAAACTTTTGAACGTTAGTGTACAACACAAAGCTATTTTGTAGGATTTCCAGTCAGGCACTGAATTCATTACCCATTAAAAGATCTTTCAGCCAATGAAACTGCTTTGCGTACCGAAAGGTCCAAAACACCCTGCAACCATCTCACAGTTCTCCTCCCAGACAGAGTTGCTCTCACAGTCCCACCCTTTGAGAATCAATTCGAATGAATCATCACTGTTAAGTAACTGTTTTCTCTGTGAATATGGGCTCACCTGTGAGTAGGTGCAGTTGGGTCCTATTTTTGTGTTCTCAGCCTGAGACCTGTGGGGGTGAGGGAAAGCCTCGGGTCTGGCTGACTGTGAAAGAGAGCGGAGGAAAGACGTCATGAGCGTGAGGAGTGGGCACACTCTTGCAGCCCACATCCACAGCCATACGTGTGGGATTCTGCATATATAACTTCAGGCATCATCTCTGCTTGTGCGGTGTTATTCAACACAGCTGATGACTCATGTTCGATACCAAGGTTGCTTGTTTTTTTTATTCAAAAGCATATTAATAATATTTAGCTGATGCCCACCATGTCAGATGATGCAGTTTGGCCTCATACTAGAGAACAGTCAGTCCTGCCGACTCCTTCGCTGGTACTTTACACTCACAGCAATCATCTCCAAACTATGTTCCGCCTGTGCACGAATGCTTAAGGATATCAGGGAACCTGCGATGATCACAATCACTCATGATTGCAGACATATGAGGAAACAGGCTCTCATCCATCTTAATTAGGTGGAGCGTGCGTCAATAGTGGTGACAGACAGCATAAGGACAGATGAAAAGCTCTAGCTAAACTTAGAGCCTCTGGGGTGGGGGCGAGATACAAACCGGCGGGCAAACACGTGCAGGTAGCAGAAGTCAAACAGATTAGCCAAGAAACACACAGACAATGGGACTGTCTCACCCATATACACACCTTGGAGATTTAGGTGGCCCGCACAGCCTTAATCCACTGGCTGATTATTTGCAAAGTCTGAAACATATGGCGGTTTTTGGCCAAGTGTATCTTCCCATGGGGAGGGTTAATCTATTCAGATGTGTTGGGTCTTAACTACATTCATTCACAGTGCAATGAAGGATATACAGGCTTATAGAGGGATCAGAGAATACATGGACTTCAATGAGCCAGCAACAAAAAGATGCATTTAGAAAACAGGCAGTAAAAATTTGTTACACTTAGACTGCGGGCGGTCATCTGTGCAATGTGAGCCCAGGGCTTTAAAAGACTCATTCAAATATTAACACCTTTGAGTTTCTATGTTCAGGACTAAAGGCTTTGTGTTACAATGTGGGTCAGTGTGCAATGCAGGAGTGAGAGATACGTTCCTTAAAGTCACCATGAAAAAATGTAATCAAAATGGACAAATCTAGTTTTTTTATAATGGAATATTGCATATCATGTATTATTTATCAGTGTGTATAATCATTATTAATTTAAATGTTATTGTGCATGCCCTCGTAATATTTAATCGTTTTTAAGATGCGACGGTGGGACAAGCAGCAAATGACGACGATCCAATCAATTCCCGTCATCAAGTCCCCGACTACACTTTTTTTTTATTCAAGGAGCCGTTTCACTCAGATATACTAATCAGTCAGCTTCATTCGGCATAAAATGATTTTAACTTGTGTGATGATTTGACATTTTTCTGATCTATATTGATTGGGGATGCGCAATATATCGGTACTATATATGCTTTTTTTATTGATCTGTTTTGCTCACTTGTATCATTTAAAACAATTGATTTTAATTTATTTAGAATAGTTTAGAATTTTAATATGTCATTTTGCAAAAATGTATGAATGTGAATCTCTAATATAGGCCCTATTGTGACAACTCCGAGCTAAACAATAGGCTTTCACTCAATATCACTCAACAATATACCCAAATACAATGTGCTATTTTAACATATACATTGGTGTTTAAGCCCTAAACCAATGGTTTTTACACATTTTTGTATCACACACACAGACAGACCAAAGGAGGATTTGGGTCACCTCAATCAAGTAGAAATGGTCATGGGCAAAACCCAAACCAAAAATACATAATATGCCTTTATACTCAAGACTATGAATGCCTTTCATAGAGCTCAGTACTGAATCATTTGCTGGCAACCACTTTATAGGATGGTTCATACTTAAGACACATGGCTTGAGGATTTTTAAGCAACCTAACCATCACATGTTCAGGCAAAATATAGCTACTAATGCATAGTTATAAGGTTTAATAGGTGCTTTAACATCAATCTTTGACAGAACAGAGACAATGTGTTCTGTGATTTCTGTCCAAATGCAATTCAGCAAATCTCACTGATAGAGTGATGGGATGAATATCAGATTGGGATTTACATAATTTATTGTAACCTTGCACTAAACATTATCACCTATAATACCGAAAATACACAGAACGGAGCGCAAACAAATCTCTCATGTTACTGTGAGTTATGATTCTTAGAAGGCAAAGAGCAATAAAACCTGAGCAAATAACCAAATAAAAAAAAAAAAACGTGAGGACGTTATTTATAGCCCATTACAATTATTACCATGGTAACCAGATTATGCCTTTGAAAATTAGGCTATATAATACGTTATCTGCACATATTATATTCTAAAACATATATAGGTCTATTAGCCTATATATAGGCCTACATACAAACATTTGCTTCTAACGGTGAAAACTAATATATCACATTATCATAAACAATCACTAAAGCCTATATGATGCTAACATTAAATGTTATAATCTATTATAATTACGGGTAAGCATAGTTTGTGCAAAAATATTAATAATAGTAGTAATAGATAACCTGTGTAAAACCTTTTTCATAATATTTCTGCAAAAAAAATGATACTTAGAAAGAAAACCATCAGGCTATATTAGACAACTAACCTAGGCTATAATAAAGCCTTTGGGCATATGCGTAAATTATTTCATATATAAAATGTTTGAAACCATGATCATTGTAAACTTAAAATCAGATACCGGTAGGCTAAATGTGCTTTTTTTGTAGGCTAAAAGTTTTTAACAAGAGTATTCATACGTGCATGGAAATGACATACAGTTACTCTTCATACATTACCTTGTTATTAATTTCAGGAAACATGTCGCTTTTTGACACGTAGATATTCAACACATCCGAGTCACAAGGCATAGGGTTTAAGAAAAAAAAAGAACGGACTCGCTATTAAATCCAACAGGAAACTTCCATTTGCATCTTAAGAATCCTGTAAGACACCGAACCCGTCCTGCCAGCACTGGAAAATACCAGGGAGAACTTTGCGAAATGAAGTGTTTCCCAATGAGGAGAGAGGTTGAAAAGCTTTCGTCAGCAGGAGATTAACGGAAAGAGGCAAGCTGTCCCTCTCCACTTGACGACGTGTAGGCTATGTCCCGAGATATGCTGGCCACCTGTTCAGGTTTTCTAGCCTGACTGCACTCTATATAGATGTGTTTACGTGCGCTTACCAACTGAACCCATATTCCTTCCGTCCTAGCACAGTGCATTTGTTTGCCAAGTCATGGCGATCTTAAAGTGGAAATCCAGGACAGAATTTGACTCGATGTCCTAATGTGCAGCAGCACAAATCAGCCTCTAATAACACAATTGTTTCGTGTGTAGCCTTCTTGCAGCGCGAGACGCGACTGCCTCCGCTCGCTATTTCCTCGCTTCAACACGAGCTTTGAGTATGCAACGGCTCCGGCTTCGGCACTATCTGTTTACTGCCCTCTATTTAAGTTTCCATCTGTCAACGAACGATGGGACCTCAATAAATAACGCCTATCAGTACATCGTCATTCGCAAAACCTTATTTCAAAATGTCAGAAGAGCAGCGGGTGAGCCAAGAGCCTCACTCAACCTTATTAACTCAGTGATTAAGTGGGCTTTGATTTGAATGGGAGATTGTGTGCATTAGTAACAAAAATGTAACTTCTTACACCTAAAACGAATAGTACTGGTGACACGCGTGTTTAGATAAACTACAAAAAAGAATACTTTGTGCAAATAAAGCATGTTTCATTCTACATAAAGGACCAAAGTGGTCTCCCTTGTGGTGGCCATGTTGAGATTAAAAAGACCCCCTACTATTTGCTTGCAAAATAAATTATTCATTGGTTATAAATACATCTGTTAATAGGTCATAGGTAAATGAAACTTAAAAATAATTTTGACAAAAGAAAAAATAAGCGCAATTATAGTAAGAGTAAAATCTAGATTTAAATATTATCTATAATTGAAAAATAAATACCGAGCCATGCATTTTTTAAGAAGGAATTTTCCTACCAACAAAGCGCAGACTCCGCAGAGTACATCTTCATGTTAAGTTTTTATTAACCGAGCTGTTTTTAAGTTGACGTGGCATCTTGGTGAGACGTTAGCACATGTTATATGTTATATATTAGCACATTATAATGTCTGCATGTTTACAATTCTGCTGAAGAAAAAAACATTTCACAAAAGACAATATACTACTTGAATTATCAACAAATGGCAAAAGCCCAACACAAGTCCATTTTACTGGACTTTGTCTTGTTGTCGCTATGCAAAACATTTTAAGCCTTCATAAATGGCAAATATAGAAGGTAGCAAGTTGACACTTTTTTTCACACTTATTCCCTATAGACTGCACTGGTCACATGTAACAAACAAGCACAGCAGAGGCGGAAGCTGTGCACTGCATCTGATATAACGTGACTCACCATGTTAGGTCAAAAAATTATTAGTAATTATTATCAATCTTTCAGATTGTCATCAAAAAATGTGTCTTTACAAATTTAAGACAAATAGTGATCATTCTGAAAATGAGTGATGAGATGAGGTGAAAAGTGGAGGGCATTTTGTTTTGATCATGGGAATAATTACACAAGCATGCATAGCATCACAAAACCACATAGCCTTTGCTTTGTACATTTGTACTACTATATTGAGTATGGGTTTACTTCAGTGAAAAACTAAATGTAAATGATATTTAAAGGCATCTTCATGAAGAAATAGCATTCTCGTGATCTAATAAATCCCGTTCCTTAAAAAGAGGGTTGTCCCACCCTCACATTTAAAAAGGTTTAGGTTGAGTATGTTCATTTTTTGGGTGAAGCTTTTCAACTACTCCCTTGAGAGAACAAACTAGACTGTCTAAAGCAAAGAGAGAGATAAATAGACATAGAGACAAAGGTGTGTGAAAGAAGAGCACTCACACTGTGGTGGGAGGAGGGGAAAGAGGCTTGATTATGATTAGTGTTTATGTTACATAACTATCTAATAATCATGGTGAGCTATTTCTGACGGAGTGCTCGTTCAGCACATTGGAGCTCAGAGAGACATGCACATGACAACTCTTTCCTAACCCTATCCTCGTCATCCTGTCCATCCCATTGAAGGATTCTTTATTAAAGAAAATGAGAGCTCTGCATGACTGAAACCAGTTATGAAAACATGTGAGGTAAATACTACCACTCACACATTCACTGCTATGGATGTAGCAATGATAAAAAGGTGATAGACTGCAATGACTAAGAAGGCCTTTGCTAGATGCTACAGAGAACTGAACAGGTTTTTTTAAAGAGGTGAGTGAGGAAACCTTTGCTCAACACTTTAATCCAAAATGTTTGTCTTTGAGAGATTCACGGCACTCAGTCATCATCCATCCACTCCCCTGCATGTTGCTCAAAACATGTAGCCTTTTTTCATAAAAGTAGTTAGAAATAGTCCATAAGTATTTCAAGGCTGCTCTTTATGAAAGTGTATAGATGCAGCTGTCAAGCTCCAAAAACTACAAAATAGAGCCCATTTTGTAGTTTGCAGTCCATATGACTCCAACTCTATTTAAAGTATTCTGAAAAGATTAGAGGAACCCTGCCATAAAGGCAACATCTTTGCACACCTTTTCTCACAGTGCAGCAAACCGCCACTGTAGGCAAACAGGCATGACAGGCATTAATTTTTGTGCCTTGTGAACAAAATGTATTTTTTTCCGGTAAGCAACCGGAAATTAAACGGTTAGGGTTAACCTTTCCAAAAATCTATGTAACCCTCCTATATTGGACTTAAATTAAAGACAAGTGATCACTTTGTATTTGAAATATTTATATTCTCAGTCATACTGAAGTAAATCAGAGCACACAATTACAAAGACTGCACTAAAAATCTGTAATGTAAAAAAAAAAGTTATATTTACTGTTACAAATGCACTAAACCTGCTCAATTGCAATTTATCTAGAGTTGAAGGTAGACTTATCCATGATTCATTAACAGGGGATGGACATTTTAGGAGACAGCACTTACTGTTGGTAGAACACCGCAAATCTTTACCTCGGGTTGAACTCTCCTGTTCCTGTGACTCTGTCGGGTGCCCCAGCAGTTCTGGAGGATCTCAAAGCCACAAGAAGGTGGTGTGGTCGCTTTTCCACCCATAATGGGGTCTCCCCATGCTGCAGTAACCACAGGCCTCAGTCCCACCACATCATGCCCACCTGTCAGTAAAGAAACCCTGAATTTAACCGAAACAACTTCGGCCTTTGACGATCTTCTAGAGCTCCATGGTCCAGACTGAGCAACCCGATGGGATCCTTTCCTTTTAGATTTTTACAGACATGTGCTTGTCCAAAAGATACAAAATCTCTGGTTGTAGGAGGATGTGGTCGCACTCATTTCTCTGCACTGGATCTAAGAGTCCATTTCAATTGCCATCTCTGCTCGAGGAGATGTGCGTTGTAGGCTGGGATAAATGGGTGGTAACGTGGAGTGCACAGGGAGAGGTTGTGACGTGTGGATGAGTCTCCACAAGGGAGCCGGAGGCTGAGCAGTGGGGACTCTCAGTGCCATCTTCCTCTTCCTCAATGGAAAACATCAGGGGAGTGATCCCTGACAGTAGAGCTCCACCCAGGGGCAGCAGAAGTGGCTTCTGTTGGGACTATTGGTAACTCCTCCATCCCAGAGGCCGTCTCCTGGAGACAGTCGGATATATTTCCTCGCCTCCGCTGCTTACGTTCCCCCAGGACGCTGACAAACAACAGCGAAGTGCAGAGAGGAAATCTTATCTCTCAGCATGCACACATAAGCTTTGGTTTCTCCTGCTACAGCACGGAGAGAGTGGGAAAGCTAGCCCTGCCTTTCATAGTGATACCTCCGCCATTTGCCTCCATGGATAATATTTCTGACTGTTTCATCCATGGGGACGTGGGGTCTAATGTGTATACCCACATCTCTCAGCGCCACTTAGGAGAGGACAAATTGGATCTTGTGCACCTGCCATCAACTGAGAATGGGAATGTGTTTACCAGCTTTGTGTTTACATTGTAACTGACATTAGGAAGACCTTAGACATGTCGCTGAAATCGTGTCACTCAATGGTTATGTAACAGATGTTTCGCCTGCAATCACATGGGCGCTGGGGTTTTTAATGCGAGGTGGATGTGTTACAATCTACTATGACATTACAGGCCTTCTGGCAACAATTTGTTTTTTTAAAATAGAACAGCCGGGAACTGTCGTTATATAAATTGACCTCTTCTATCGAATTTCTCCAAAGGTAACACAGATATATTTGTATTAGGATCGGCTCTTGTAAAAGATTATATACAGGGGAGTCCAATCTTGATCCATCCTGTAAAGTTTAGCTCTAACGCACCTGCCTGAAAGTTTTAAGTGATCCTCAAGACTTTGATTAGCTGTTTCCAGTGCTGAAATGTGGCCCTTCAGGAGCAGGATTGGACACCCCTGCAATACCCACATTCACGGTACATTTATGTCAGGGGTCATCAAACTTGATCTTGGTGGCCAACCTGCAGAGTTTAGCTCCAACTTGGTCCAACACACCTGCCTGGCAGTTTCGATTGATCCTGTTGCCCTTGATTAGCTGGTTCATGTGTGTTTAATTAAGGTTGGAGATAAAGACCATGTTCACACTAATACGTTTTTGTTTGAAAACGTATATTTTTCTCTATGTTTTGGTTGAGACGGCGTTTTAAGTCAATGAAAACAGTTTTTGGAATACGCTCTCTAAAGCGGATAAATTTGAAAATTTGAAATTTTCGCATTGTAGTGTGGACTGTGAAGCCGGTGGTATTTTAAAACGATAACGTAAGTTCGTCATGTTTACCAGTAAGTTGAATTTAGAAGTTTCTCCAAACGCCTGAAAACTCTAGTGTGCTTTTAAACGAAAACGCCATTTTCAAATGTATCCGGATTAATGTGGACGTAGCCAAACTATGTAGGGAGGTGGCCATCCAGGAACAAGATTGGACACTCCTAGTTGTGAACACAGTTGGGAAATATGTTCATATTTTAAAGTAAATAGAAAATTCACCCAGACAGTATAATATTTAGTTGCAAATTCTTATTCTAGAGGAATGTTATGGGAGTAGAAGAACTGAATAATAGAAGCAATTTCTGTGAACTGAAGAAAGACTACTATAATAACAAAAGATTTTGGCTATATAGTCATGGAAGCAAAAGAGTGATTTTGACTTACTTTGGGTGAAAAAAAAGTACATCTAAGCCACTCTTACAAAATTATGAATATTGGCACATAGGATAATCAAGGATAAAAGGTTTAAAAATCCAGTAGCTTCAAGAAATGATGCTAGACCTTACACTTTTCCAGCCTTGTTATTTCTGGCTCATCAAATGCAACTTATATTGTGCAAACTGGTTGTGGTTACTAAGTCAGTATCACCAATGATATTACAAATGTTTAACAATGTAAATTCATAAATGCAGCAGACTGATGGCTAATAATGACCTAGCTGGCAGATTTAATCATAGCGATCAAGAAGTGGATATAAGACATTCAGGTGAGAAAGGAGTCATCCAATAGCAGGTGTTGTAGAATAATGGATTAACCACATGTGACACATTTAGAAGCCAAAAGATAAAGTAGAGGTAAAGTCTTCACCTTTGCTAAGACGTTATTTCTGCACATGACCATATATATGTGCGCCTTATTGAGACTACAGATGGCAGTCTATTTTAACCGGTTAAGTATGTTGATTACCAATTTAAGCCTGCACTTGCCCTAATAAAATTAAACAGTATAAGCAGTTATGTAGCTGACAAATAGTCACTGAGACACACCTTTGAATGACTATTTTTATCTATTTAAAAAAAAACACACAACACTCAGCAAGACCAAAGAACAGCACAAGCCTTGGCACAAAGTCCAAAGATGTCAGCCTGAATATAGCCGCAATAGCGCTCCAGTGAAGATGCATTTAAAGGCACAACTTTTGTGGGAGGGATTTGCCATGCAAATTTGAGTCATTCTAAATTTAAAAGGATAGCAGAGTCCACACCACAACTATAACGGAAACTGCATCGAGAAACGATATTGTTGGAATCACTTTCAAAACTATTTTTTTTCCTGCTGATGAATGATAAAAAAACATTTGACGCTTTTCCACTGCTGGTACGGCTTGGTACGGCTCAGTACGGTTCGGCTCGCTTCGCTTTTCCACTGCGTGGTACAACTTGGCTCGACATGGCTCGGTTCGCTTTAGCTCGGTTTGCTTTCCCACTGCAGTTAATACCGCTTCAAAGTGGGTGTGATTATAGTCTGACCGTTACAGTTTATCCAGTCCTCGGCAACCAACCAGATGATTCTGTATGACCAATCAGTGATCTGCTGCATGTTCAGGTCACATTTTAGTATCGGTGCGGTACGCTTGGAACCTCAACGGAGGAGGTACCATTTAAAGTGAGCCGTACCGTACCATGCAAACGCGCCAATTGACCGCCAAACAGAATACATACTGCTTTAAAGAGCAGACAGATGACCTACAATGTGCACTTATAGTAAACAGAACGTTATCGTCCATTGGTGTGGATACTAATATAGTTATCATTAGTTTTCTTTATAGTTATCATAATTGATGTGAACAGGCCTTATAGACCTTATTCAGAGCAGCGCCATGACAGGTATGAAAGTGAGGCTGTGAGGGATAGACTTACCATGTTTCCAATGGCATCCGCTGTAAAAAGCTGAATAAAGCGGCTAGATTACTTACCATTTTCCACAGCTTACATTGTCGGGAGTTTTTTGTCAACTGACATTTCTTTGAAAGATATTTTTCCAGTGTTTCATGAGCAGAACAATCCGAAAAAACATTAAATAACAGTACAGCCCATTGAAGAGATGCAAGTCTATCCCTCACAGCCTCGCTTTCATTCTCATTAAAAATCAAAGATGGCGCTGCCGTGGATAAGGCGTATTAGCTTAGGCTTTCAGCATGCTAATTAAATCATTCTGTCACTAAAAATAACTTATAACCTTTACTATTGCTACACTTTTAAGTATTCTATGTTCAAAAAAACTTGTGCTTATCAATTTCCTAGTCTGTGCAAAACTTTCCACCAAGGATGTTGTCTTGCCAGGGCATTGCTCTGTGGTTGCAAGAGTATTTTTTAGCATGTTGCTATGCATTTGCCTGGGTGTTCTTGGTGGTTGCTTATATGATATTTGAGAAATGTCTTAGATCTCTCCTTTAGTGTAAGTCTATAAGACTTTTCACCTGTTTTATCATCCACCAGGCAAAAATACTATACCCATTACCTATAAGAGTAGGTAACCTTTTGCTGTATCATTCACATCCGCTACACTAACACCCAGGACTGCATGCTAACACCTTGTCCTTAGGATTATGGGGTTTATTCTAGACCTTAGCAAGCACCATTGATGGAAATAAATGAATAAGAACAACACTCCAAACTCTCACGAATATAGTTGGTATTTTTTGATGCTAGAGATATACAGATGTCCATGTTCAACAGTCGAGTAGTGCAATGAGTGGGTAGAGAGACAGACTGACAATGCCCCACTCACTTATGCCAGCATAAGCAGCATGAGTAACATTATCTGTCAAGGTCAGCTGTCTGGGCCAGGCCTCACATGGGCTAAACCTTATCACACACACACAAATACACAAACCCATATGCACACACAGCGAATGGGACAGGATGACAATGATAACACTCAACATGTCTTGGCCCAGGATTGAGTCACAATGACCCCACTTTTGTCAGGGAAGCTACTTTTAAATTTCAAGCTACCTTTAACTACACACTTGTATTTAACTTTTTTAAGTTACTAACATTGAAGATGTTAAAGGTATAGTATATGGGTAGTATAGTAATCACACTATAACAAATTCTAAGTATAGGCCAACACAAAACTTGATTTATAGACCTTTATTATTTTTACATATTATTTGAGTCAGTCTTGTTGATTCAGTAGCCTCACAGATTTATTTAGTCCAGTAAAAGTTTCAAGAGACTGATACAAACTGGGAGCTGAGTTCGTAAGTTTTTTTAATGATTCTTTAAAAGAACTGACTTGACAAGAGTAATTTCTTTATGAATCATAGTCGCAATGCATACATTTTCGTCCCCCGCGTCCCCCGCGTAATCTACGCCCTTGACTATCCCAAACCAAACCTTAATCATAACCCTATAGTAAGTACATAGTTACTAAATTTCACTCAGTACTTCAATGTACAATTACAGTGTAACAAAGACACCTTAAAATAAAGTGTAATCACACTTTATTTATTACAGTCCTGTTTCCATGTACATACTATGTACTTGTTATAGTAACTGGGTAATAGGTAACCCTGAACCAACCCCTAACCCTAACCTTAACCTATACTTTTTATTACCAGTATTTTCTTAGAAAAGTACAGTACACTGTACATGCACTTCAAAATAAAGTGCAACCATAATTTCTACAGTCTGCATGTAAAGATGATTATCTTACAGGATTATGGGCATCAGTTACCTAAAATCAAGAGATTAAAGTTACGCCAGTGCTCTCTGGTTGCCTGGTGGGAGAAACCTCAAACCCTAGAAACACCAAGCAAGGGACTATCTTGTTGTTGCAAAAAGAATATCCCCCATGGTTTACCTGGGTTATCTTAAACTGAAATACAAACGCATGAAATGCAACCCCAAAACACAAACCCTTCTTTCTATAAATTCAATAAATGCCACTCAGTTTTATGTGGCATTAGTATCCAAATATTTTGGGGCAACATTGTCAACTGCTCAGACCTAAATTGTATAACCCATACACAAACTCTTAATTCATAATAACGTTTTTTTTTTTTTTTTTTGTCTAAGAGAGTTTAATGAATGACATATCAAGTTGAAAATTCACAGCCCTAAAGGAACTATAATCTGATACCACAGCATCACATACCTGCTCATTATATAGCATTCTTCCATATCTTTTATCATCCTGTTCAACATTCTTACCTTCTCTCCTCTGTTTTCTCCTTCCCCTCTTTCTGATTCTGCCCTCGGGCCCATTTCTACTTCAGGCAAGGTACGAGTAGAGCGTTCTGATGAATCCAAGGAGCAAATTAAGATTAATCAAGAAATCCAGTTCTAGTATGGACAGCAGCTACAGTGTGGGCTCTGATGGCGCTGTTTGGGTGCTGTTGCGCTTCAACCAGTGATCCTGCCATCTAATGCTGACATGTTTAGCCCGGACGGGGAAGCAACCTGACGATAAGGCATTGAGTGATGGAAGCAGATGCAGTCAGGCCACCACGCGCTGATCTGATGCCACCCGCCAGGTTCGGTTGTATTGCACTTGCATTCTTGTGCTCTTCAGAAACACATTGCATGTCAGTGTCACATTCAGGTAAACATTGAAGTTATTTTTCTTTTAGATGAATTGCTTTCTTGGCATGTACATCCAATAGCGGTGCTTTAATTAATATGCTGCATGGATTATGATTTTATATGTACACATTTTGTGTGATAATATGATTAATTAATGAAAGGATTTTTCAAGATTGTGTTATTAAAGACACTATACTGTGATGCATTGAGATCTGTTTACTAACCACTTTCTGTGCCACTAGACCATTGGCGACCAAAGGAGTTTTCTGTCACACAGGTAAGCTGAGAATTGTTATGTCACTGTCTGTTCATCCTTAACACAATACAGTAACACACTTGGACACACGCGTGACACGTAACAACATCAGTCAGAAAGCAAGGTGATCTTTCTTTGTAACAGACACAACACAAAATCTAAGCCTGCACACAAGTGGGCAGTTGAGTGTTGAGATGAGGGGTTAAGCAAACTAAATGATTTGAGAAATCCTGCATATTTCACCAGACAATTGATTTGTTACATCTTGATTGTACATTACAAGGTACATTTTTTTTAATAAAATAAAAAAATGCACAAGTTAATTGTTCTCAATAGATTAAAATAAAACATGCACAGGTGAATTGTTCTCAATAAGATCTATATTTATTTAGTGAATTTTCATTTCATTCCAACTTTAAGTAAAAAATATTGATATACACTTATTTATAAAATGGTTAGTTCCAGTCCTTGATTCTGATTGGTCAATAGCTGTGCTTTATTCATGATAAAACACAGCTATGACCGCTTCACCCAACGGTTCTATTTATCACTGAGCAGCACTGCAGTTCCTATGTTGCTTTTACTTGAGCTTTCATGAATATTACACATTGGGACGTTGTTGTTGTTCACGGTCAGGGACTATTTTTTTTCTAGCGGAAGGAAGGCTTTTAGTGATTTTACTTCATGAAAGTTACACTAATGCATATATTTTTTTTTTACTTTAATATTTGTATTGTGTGGTAACCATTTTATAAAAGCAATAAGGTACTCGAGTTAAGTGCTGTATCGTATCGTTTTTCATGGCAATTTGTAACTATTTTATATTTTGACAAATTGGTATCGAATTTGTCTGACCACAATCGAGCATTTTTGTACAATCTACTTAAAGAGATAGTTCAACCAAAAATGAAAATTCTGTCATCATTATTCGACTCAAAAGAAGGATTTACAGGTTCTGTTTAGCACCAAAAAACTGAATCAGGTGCTGTTTGGAACTATTTTTAAGAGATCTGTGTTAACCAAATACAATCCTTTTTTAAAACCACATCACCATTCAGTTTATGACATAACTAATCCAAACGTTCACTATTTCAGCACAGCATCTCATCAAGCAAGCTCCCCCTTTTCACTTTCAGGTGTGTGATATCCCAGTGGTATATCACATGGAAACACACACCTCTACGACGGCTTATCATAGTGATTCATGTCAAGATTTAATCAACACACTTTTAATCAGCACTGTTTGCGTGACAACGGCTCCATCAACAGTGTAGCAGAACAGGTGATCCCATTAAACCATAATCACCATCCTATGATGATGTAACTCCAATGTTTGTTTATAAACAAACATCTCTTATAAACATAATGAGATTAGATGAGGCATTTCCATGAATAAAGAACTGGTTACAGCCTATTATGTAACAACATTCCTTGTTTTATATTGTTAGACAGCCTAATTGTATTTGTTGTGTGCTTCTATAATTGTAGAGTTTGAGTGCGTCAACACAAGTGAAGTTTACTCTAACAAACATACAGCCTCATTAAGAGACTCTTCAGTCAGTAAATCCCCTACAAATCCAATTATGCCTTGTTAGGGTGAAAATGCTACCCAGTTGTCCAAAGCTTGTGTTAGCCCCCTGAAACAATGGAATAGATGAAAGACGCATGGTCACCGACAGGGCAACCTACATTGTAGAAACAAACCCATAGAATATCCTCAATAAGGTTTGTTTCAAGAGATTTCATCCCATGTGATTCAAGAAGTAATCATTCTTTCAAGCCAGTAAATGGAATCGAACTTAATTGAACTTTAGTTTTGATGATGCAAGTAGCTCGCACAGGGTCTTAGTTCAACGATCCATCTGTTTCATTCGGTGCTGCTGATCTGATGTGCGACTCTCCTTAGCCAGCCTTATGCAAAGCATTCTGGGAGCTAAAGAATCCACTGCCCAGTTTCAGTTAATGCTACAAAAATAATTTGGGGAGTCAAACTCAGTTCCTGGAGGACCAATGTATTGCCAAATTAAACACACCTAAACAAGCTAATCAAGGTCTTCAGGATTATTAGGAACTTCCAGGCAGGTGTTTTGGAACTGGTTGGAGCTAAACACTCCAGGACAGTGATTTAGATAATCCAACTAAAAAAATAAAATAATTAAACTTAACTAATTTGACATATTTAAGTACATTAAACACAATTAAATTAAGAAGAAACAAGATTTTTAGTGATTGTGTTGCTTTAGCTCATTTTAATTCAAATTAACAAGCATCAAAAATCATTTTTACAGCTTAAGCTGCAACGGTTGCAACCCTTCATATGCAAAAACATCACTGCAAACAGGTGGACAAAAGAACAGATAGGCTGTTGACATGCTGTCCACATGGCTAGGGATGATCCAGAGGGCACCGGTAGATGCCAAAGAAATTCATGCATAATCCGCCAGTCAATTATTTAGAGAGGCCGATACTAATAGAAAATGTTGGCTTGGAAAGAGAGGGGAAGCATAATTAATGGTGTCCTATTTTGTATTTATGCTGACTGTTATTAAAGACAAATATGGTTCTTACACACTTAAATATGCTAGAGTGAGTGTGTGCGGCTAGTCTTGTCATGTAAATCAGGTGTGTAGGGTGAAACCCGCTGCTCTCTGACACATCAAGGTGAATAGCCTGGTTTAATTTGGAGTATCCAGTAACATCGAGCTTTCCAAGCTCCCATAAGAAACATTATCGGGTGAGGAGTTCATCTCGATAATGGCTATATCATCAACGCACACTCGGTTGGAGGTCTAGGGCCTGCCAACACTTAGTTTATCAGACACCAAATCCACGAGTCAACATATATTTCATATGAGACTAAAATGCATTTGAGATTGATGTCTCAACTACAACCTAGCTGTTTTGAATTCACTGCTTATTTGCATAAAATGTTAGCATAGTGTATTGAAAATAAAGTCAATAGTCACTAGCACTAAATAGAATTGCAAGCTGTCTGTTTATACTGATCGGTTTTCTGGAGATATATAGCTAACTTTGAATGACTGGAGACTAAAGCTCAGGGCTGGTAACTAGAAGGTTACTGGTTTGAAGGACATAAAGCACAATTAATTAGTTATCACCTGTGTACCCTTAAGCAAGGCATTTAACCACAAAGTGCACCTGAGGGATTGTAAGGGGTTAAAGGAGTAGTTCAGTTTTAAAAAAAAATTTTCCTGATAATTTACTCACCCCCATGTCATCCACGATATCCATGTCTTTCTATCTTCAGTCGAAAAGAAATTAAGGTTTTTGATGAAAACATTCCAGGATTTTCTCCATATAATGGACTTCAATGGGAACCAAACGGTTCAAGGTCCAAATGAGAGTTTCAGTTCAGCTTCAAAGGGCTTTAAACGACACCAGACGATGAACAAGGGTCTTATCTTCCCTCCGAGTCATGACTCTAAAAAAGATTTGTTCATTTTGATGAACGAGTTTGAACAGGAGAGTTGCGAATGCTCATCACAGAACAGAGCAAGGCGAGCATTTGTGCTTATAAAACTTAAACTTTTTTATTTATTTTTGAAGTGGCCAATGGTTTTGATAGATAAGACCCTTATTCATCATCTCGTGTCGTTTAAAGCACTTTAAAGCTGCACTGAAACTCTCATTTGGACCTTGAACCGTTTGGTTCCCAATGAAGTCCATTATGTGGAGAAAACCCTGGAATGTTTTCATCAAAAACCTTAATTTCTTTTCGACTGAAGAAAGAAAGACATGGACATCTTGGATGACATGGGGGTGAGTAAATTTATCAGCAAAAGTTTTTTTTTTTTTTTTTTAAAGTGAACTACTCCTTTAAGGATAGGCTGGTTAAGCCCCTGTTGATAGACCTTAATGGCTTTTACACAGAATGTGTTTTTACATTCCAGTGCGCTTCTTTTCTTTTTTTTCTCTTTGTAAACATGCGCTAGACGGACGTGTTTGACCATTGCACTTAAGTCTTGTGACTTTTGTGGTCTCGTGCAGGACACTTGAATTCAAAAATGCAGTGCTCAAGTTCAAAGTAGGTCAACTTTTAAAAACCACATCTCTCTGTTTTTCAATTCTTCGCCCTCCATGCATCTTGTTTCTGCATTCCATTGCACTTATTTTACATAGTTTTTAGACGCTTTACATAGCGTTTTGCACATCCAGTGTTAAAAAACTCAAGTGAAAAGTACTTCAGCTTTTAAAAATCACATCTTGAGGCCTTTATCTCTTTTTCCTTCCACTGCCATATCACTCACAAAAAAAAAAAATGTATCTCAAAAACATATTCTGTGTGAATAGCCCCAGAAGCATCTTTCTCCATTGAAGGCTATGAAATTAGCCCTGCATTTGACTAAATAATGTTTTGCATGCAACATATAAATCATTAAATTATAGCAGATATTTTAGCAGTTTTATGGATGCCTTTTGAAATCATTTGCTTAAATCTTGGATAGTTGCAATTAAAAGGATTGAGGCAATATGCATTTGTGCTGACTACACTTCTGTTTAATATTCACAATGTTAACAATGCATATACAATTGCAAAAAAACTGCTTTTCACACAGTCTTTTATTAATATAGCTTGCCATAAATCTTCCCAAGCTTAAATTAGAAAATATGTAGCAGTACAGATGGACGGTATGTTCCACGCACAAACTGGAGCTAATGATAGTACAGTGCTATGTCCAGATGGGCCACATTCAGTCAATCTCTCCTGCAGTCAAATGAATGGTGGGAACGCAACACCTCCACTAAAAGAATTGAAACCAGCACCAGTCCACCGTTCTAAAGTAATACATTCAGTAGCACATTTAGTCCAACAACTGTTTCCATGGCAGTGTGACTTTTGAGCAGAAGTGTGGGCTCTTTCTCAGAGACTCGCCTCAAGGTCTTTACTGCTTCTCTTCTTATTGAAACAAGCTTCTTCAGAAAACAAATGGTCTAGTTTTTCTGCCAGGTGACGTATTAAAGGGATGTGCTGTGAAAATGCAGATTTAAAGCACAGATGCACAACTTGTAATACTGTTTTACAGACAGATTGAAAAAAAAAATCAGTCTAAATCCATGACTAAACGCAAATCCTCACGCGGGGTCTATTCTAAAAGCAAAGAAAGCAACAGTCATTGATTTCACATTTCTTCTCCAGGGCTCATGATTTCTGCAATGTATAGCTTCATTTATTGAGAGGTATGACATCACATGTGCGCCTTTTGGGTTTGTAGTCGTATACCTCAACAGTTCCATGGGCTGTTCTCTTTAGATATAAATAAAGTGAATGGTGACAAGGGGCTGTCATAAAAAAAAAAAAACTTAATTAAAGTTATATAGTAACCTGGCAACCTAGGGAGTATTTTCAAAATAGATTCACAGATGTAGTATGTCAGCAGAAACAGGCACCCATTGACCCCCCCCCCCCCCCATTTTAAATGAGGTTTGTTTATGATTGTATGCTGCACGATGTTATGAGTCATCCCTTTGAACTATGTATTAAATTCACCTACCTTTTTCACCAAATGAAGGCTAATGTTCTCCTTTATGAGGGTTTCTAGTTTCTTCATTGCAGCTTTTCTGTTCAAAGAAAAAAAATATATCTCTTTTTGGAAATGCTACACAAATGCAGTTGAATTTCTTTTCAATCAAAAATTACTGGTATATTTCACAAATAATTACAAAGAAACAGCAATTAACACATTGATTTAAAGGTCTAATTTTGAAGTAAAAAAGACTGAAATAGTATTTTCTTGTAAAACTTCAAACATCTTTGTTTTATTTGACAGTGTTGGCATACATAATATATATATATATATATATATATATATATGAATATTTGTACGATCAGCCAGCTGAACAAGAATAACTAGGCTAAAAGTTTCCGTTAAGGAAAGGTGTGCTTTGACAAGTCAAAGATGAATATTTGATGATAATTTTTACTTTTCACACCTTTTAAAAATAAAACAGTAGTATACAGTATACAGTGGCTACTCATAACTAAGAATTGTATTATAATTGTATTTCATATTAAATGAATCGACTCTTTGATCAATTCGCGAGCTACTAGTGACCCCAGCTGGGTAACAGGGTATTTCATATAACGTTATAATTTATTTTCTCTACAGATTTGTCCTCTATCTGTGTAGCATCATACGCCTTTACATATTTTTGCAGATGTCATAAATCTTTTAAAAATGTATAGACTAACTAACTTGCACAACTTTGCAACATGCAACGAAAATGGGAAGAATGCTTTAGAACAAACTATAAACGTCGTTGCCTAACGTTACTTACTTTTTGTCCGTAGTCAGATGCCCTCATTTAAAATGGTCTACGGAAATTCATACATTTCTGTCTATTTTCTTCACATCGAGTATCCTATATTTGATGGATTAGTGTACGGTAGTAAACAGCAGCGCGCAGAGTGAAAATGATGAAGGTGGCAGGCAGGTGGCGCGCCTCCCACGCGCTTGGTGGTTGTAATGGCCGCCGTAACCATGGTGACAGTTAAACGATAAGTAAAGTCACTATTGGATGTTACTTCAACTTTGGTCACTTTAGGTGAGTGTTTTTATTATTATTAAAACTAAAAAGAAAAAGATTTCTAATTTTTAAAAAATAATTTATGATATTGTTTTACCCTAAATAATAAATAATTAAATATGAATGTTTATGATTTAAACAATGAGTGCAATAAACCAATTCAATTTTGTCACGTAAAAATTATTTAAATATTTTTTTTAAGTGTCAGTGTCCCTTTCATCACAACCAACAACACTACGAAAGTTACAACAGTGTCAATGGAAAGCTTTATTTTTCAGAAACGTGTGAAGAAAACAATATTTACTGCATGCAATTTTGTCAAAATTATCAAAAAGTGTGAATTATTTGTTGTATACTTTTTCTTTCTTTCTTTTTTACTAGTATAGGCTATAAAGTCAGCCATTTTTCTCCAAAAATACTTAAAATGAAAATGCCCCAAATCAAATAAAATGCTTAGGAAATCAAATGAAATGCTTAGCCTAAGATGTGGTGACAAATGTGTATGATTTTCAGAAAAGCTGACAAAATTACAGAATCATCTTCTGTGATGCCTGCTGCCTGGTTTTACCAGTAAAATATTGATTATAATATCAACTCTACGTATCAATTTTCTTTCAGTTCAATTTAGTCGAGCAGGCTTTTTGACACTCAGGCCACATGATTATGCGATGAAGTCCTAATTTTTTCCTTGTGACTAATTGAAAAGAGACAGTGTTCGTGTGTGATTTAGGCTTCAAGAGACAAAGAGCTCAACAAATGTGTTACTCTACCTGAAACTGATACAGCATGCATCTTTAATAGAGGTTGTCTATGTAACAGAGAACAAATCCTGTATTCACACCTCATGCTTCTGTTCAATGACAACAGTGTCCCATACAGTGACACAAGACACTATTGCAGCACGAAAGGAATTTATATTATTCAGTGGACCATTTAGGTGCTTTGAGTGCCATGAGGCCCACACAAAGCCCTATATCCTATTAAATAGACTACTCTATTAATTATTATCTTAATTAAGATGGGCTATATATCTGATAAACATGTCAAAGACTTTAGGCCTACTACATGTAGAAAAACATTTTCATACTAGAATAATCAAATTTGGTGTGATTAATATGCAGCAATTAGAAAAATAATGACCATTATGTAGGCAAGATCTTTTAGATTAAATAAATCAATTATTTTTTAGATTAACTCAACAAAGTATATATATATATATATATATATATATATATATATATATATATATACTGTATATATATATATATATATACAGTTTATTTTGGTTTCAATTGGTATTGAGGGAAATGAAAAGGTGGATAAGTTAACAAAATAATCCCCGAAGGCAAAGCACATAGATATACAAAGTCCATTTGTAAATCAGAAATTATAGTTATTATCATTAAAGATACTATTATCAAAATGTATCAGGATACATGGGAACAGGAGGAGAAAGGAATACATTTATAAAGCATTCAGAAAGAAGTGATAGTCTAGAAACGTATACTGAGACAGCAGGAGGAAAATTACAAGGTTGCAAGGTTGAGAATAGGGCACACAAGATTAAATGGCTGCCAAAATATAATAGGAAAACACCAGACTGGACTATACATTGTGAAGAAGTGGAAAATGTAAACACAACGAAGAATGGATTGTGTTTAAACAACCTATGAGTTTGTATGACACACAATCTATTGTAAGGAAGTTATAATGATCTTTCTGAAAGAAACTCCGCTTGCAAATTTAATTTAGATTTGCATTTATTTTTTTCGTGTAAACTGTCAGCGCAATGAAATCACACCTCAGTCCAGAAGATGGCGGTAATGCACCTCGTTTGCAAACTTCCAAAACTACGGAAGAAGAAGAAGAAGCTAACAACTAGCAGAGTAAGTGTTTTGCAAGCAAATAATATTGAACAGTTTACTGACGAATGCATGAATAATACCCGTGTGTTTCAACCACACTTAATTTTCAAACATAATTTATTTTTGTATCTGTTTTTTGGTCTTCTGGGACGAGCTCGTTTGCGAACACTGAATTTATTCTTGTGATGTTAGCTGCTGTTGAAAAGCATTTGTTTACTCAAATAATAAAGACGCTTGCGTCTTTATGAACATATAGTTGCATCCATATTTTCTGTATTTGTCTTACGAGAATTTCTGGCTACATCTTGATGGCATAGTTTTTTTGACTTGATTATTAGCCTATTTTCCAGTCCATATCTGCAGAATCTATGGCGGTGTCTCAAAACCTAGGGAGCTGCCTACTAGACATTCATAATGTAGTTAAGTTAACTTACGTCTGTATCTGTCGTCTACGCTGTAAATACATTATTTGTTTGTCTGACTTCTGAATACAGGCTAAGATGCGGAAAACCAAAGGGAAAGCCAATACAATCGAAAAGGAGTTTGTGTTTGAGTTTGGGGCAGGAAAACATATCTGTGTCCTCAAAGTACCACTTCACTTCCCATTCAAAGACAATGTCAGTGATCTTCATGGTCGGATCATGCTGCTTCATAAAATCCCCTGTTTTGTTGAAAATGGTAATGTATTAACAATTATTTGAGAAACATTATTTTCAAGTCGTAAATATGAATTACTGTGTAAACCCCTAATGCTTCTGCATTGATTTTAGACTTGAAAAACAGACTCGTTAGTTTCATAGAGAGGGAAATGTTGGCGGATTACGACCGAGAAGCAGAGGCAGCCCTGCAGAGACTCACTACTGGAGAGGTTGACGTCAACAAACTTACAAATATATGGGCCAAGGCCTATGCTGAGGTAAGAGCGCGGTCTCAATTTAGTAATTAACTTACTTCAGTATTATTACATTCCTTCTACATCTACTGTACACCAGCACCGTTTTATGTAATGACATGGCCTATTTTTTGTGTTTTGTGACTTTTTTGGGGAAACAACATTCACTTGTCTTATAGTTTTCACTGAATATTAACATTAAGAAGGCATTTTAACATGAAAACATACATACTTCATCTTTTAATTCTTAATCAATTCCTAGTTTTTAAGTAGATCAGTCAAGTCACTTTTATGTTATTTTAAAGCAGCTTCATATTACTAAAACTGGAAAATAAATAAAATTGTCAATTTTGAATCAAATTCAAATGAATCTGTTTAACAGCTCTACAGAAGTTAAAGGAGTAGCTCACTTTAAAAAAAAAACAAAAAACTTTTGCTGGTTCCCTATGAAGTCCATTATATGGAGAAAATCCCGGAATGTTTTCATCAAAAACCTTAATTTCTTTTCGACCGAAGAAAGAAAGACGTGGACATCTTGGATGACAAGGGGGTGAGTAAATTATCAGCAAAAGTTTTTTTAAAAGTGAACTACTCCTTTAATAATTTGATTATATTTCAGCTTATTTTAGTATGATGTTTCAATTTCAAGTCATTGTTTTTGTGTTAATGTTGCAAAGTTCATTAATTAATATATTAATAATCAAGTTAGGGTAGTCAGCTCAACAGAACGCAATAGTGTCATCATTATTCAATTCAATTCTGTTCTGTTCAAATGTTGATTCAGTTAAGTTTAATAACACTGTGTATGTTGTAAAGTTAGTGTTATAGATAGAGATGCACCAAAACTAAAAGTCATGGCTGGAACGGAAAATTCAGGTTGTGCTTGATTTCAGATTTGTTCAAACATAGAATAAATAGGCTAATGAAGTATTCACTAACAGCTTAAATAAAAACTGAACACAGTCAAAACATGCAATCAGAGAAGTGATATGGAACTATAATGTGGTCAAGACCTGCCTGGAACTACTTTAGCCGCGCGTACACAACAGTACAATACATCGAACGCACTATAATTCTATCCCTTACAATCTCATTTTCATTCCTGTCAAAAATTAATTATGGTGCAGTGCTGATTAAGGTCCATTACTCAGCTCAATTATTTCATCCGGTAGCATCGATGCAGTTAAATCAATTGAATTACTCAATTTGCTAATTTGTCTATTAAACCAATAAATCACACTCTGGCTCTGCCCACACAAATAATTCCTTTGAAACAGAATATCTTCTGTCCTATCGCCACATTTTAGAAGGTCAGCCTGACCATCTGCATTAGCACTTCAAAGTATTGCAGTTTAAATTCTGCTTCCACTTGCTCCAGCAAACTTATAAAAAGAAAGCAGAATCCGCCCCCTCCCTTTTCTATGAAGCGCTGATGGCTCACTGCTATGCACAGAGGATAACCATTAGCATTTTACAGCAGCCATACACAAATACACATGGATGCTCTCCAATCTATTTCAAGCTCATCAAATGGCCTTTTAACGACCACCTGGTTGTTTACGTAAAAAGATTCTTATAGTTTTATTTATAGCTGTTAATTAAGCTTCCAGATCTTCCAGATGTAGGAAAAAGTTCATCTAATGTATAAAAATAGGTTAAATGACCTATTATTTTATTTAGAAAAAACTATAAACTAATTACAACATCAAGGTTTAAAGACCTAATCATATCAAAAACCGTTATGTGTGCGACGTTGTAGAGAGCGAAACATAAAACGCATTACCATTCTGATACATTGACACTTGTGGGTGAGCCTATATAGTTCACTCTTCTGAATCAGTTTTTTATTGAATATTATTTTCACATAAAAAACGTTTTGATAGGTCATTTTGATTTTTAATATGGGGTGACTGCAGGTTGACTTTAAAGTAACAACATACAAAAGCATTTAGGGAAATCAATTTATGTAGTTCCAGTAGGTGAGTTAGTTGGTACAGACAAGTACTCAGGAAGTCGATTACTCTTGTGCCACCCTGGTAAGTGTGTCTGTTCTGTATCGTTTCTGTGTGTAGACTACACTGGAACATGCCCGTCCTGAAGAACCTAGCTGGGACGAGGATTTTGCGAGTGTCTATCATGAACTGATCCACTCTCCAGCCTCAGAGACCCTTCTCAACCTGGAACACAATTACTTTGTCAGTGTCTCTGAGCTCATCAGCGAGAGAGATATGGAGCTCAAGAAACTTCAGGAGAGGTTTGTGTGGGAGTTTGCAGCGAGATGGAGTTCTGTTTTATGAGGCAAAAAGCCAAGGAGTGCAATTTGGATAATGAGCTCTGAACGTAAATACAGAATCTCTCCATATTCAGTCAAAAATAAGAAGTTTTGTTTAATGGAGTACTTTTAATTGTGTACTTTTTTGCATATATTATTTTAAAGATAATTATAATATGAATTGTTTGAACAGAAGCTTGTGACTGCAAGTCAACATTTGGAAAACAACTTTTTTCTTTATAATGACTTTGATTTTTCACGTTACATAAATGTGAAATTATTTATTTTTAATATATGCACGCATCATTGTGCGCAAGTTGTGGTGATATGCTCTTAATCTCTTATGCTTGCCATGGCTATATTATTTGTTATTCCTGTGACACAAAGCAGATTTTTCAGCAGCCATTATTACTCTAGGTGAGTGTATGTATATGTGTGTGTGTGTATATATATATATATATATATATGTATGTTTGCGCATATGTTTATAGACACACATATATTGTACATACTATATATATATATATGTGTGTGTGTGTATATATATATATATATATATATATGTATATAGATATTTATTTATTATTATTTATTTATTAAGTTTTTTTTTTTGCTTGTTCATAAGAAACATGTCCAAAACTCCTACTATAAAATAGATTAAGTATTTTAATTTGTCTTCACAGACAGGCTGTTGAGATGAATAAAGTCATGCAGGAGCTGGGAAAGAGCTTGTGTGACCAGGATGTGAATACCGTGGCTGCCCAACACTTTGATGCACAGCAAGTAAGACCAAACTGTCAAATTGAAACAAACTATAATAATGCAAAACATATCAATGACTCTTCTGTTTGGTGTTGGGAAGGTGCTAGAGAACAAGTGGGCCAGTGAACTGAAGCATGTCACAGACATCCAGAAACACGAGTACCAGGAATGGGTGATGAAGCTTCACCGGGACCTACAGAACCCCAACAACAGCACAATAAAGTGAGTGAAAGAGAAAGATGTAAAGATACTGATGGCATTAAGATTATGAATCTTTGCTGCGGTGATCAATGATTGTGTGAGGTGGTGAAGTGAATAGTAGTAGAAATCAGACACCGAGAAGCTGAAAGCGAGTAACGTCCTCAAAGAGATTCCTCTGGTTCTGATTTAGGGAATTCTACATTTCATTCAGTTTCATTGACTGAATGTTTTTAACACCACATTAGATGCGGTTTCAGTTCTAACTGATTTTTACTGCATCACCGCTTTGACACATTGACACCGTCTAGCACATGAGTAAGTAGTGTTACTCTAGAGCCAACAGCAAAACAACTGTATTTATCACTGTGATTGATGGACGGCGAGGAACTTTAGAAGTTGAGCTTGTTATTTGTGTTTCAGCGAGGAGATCAAGGTGCAGCCCGGTCAGCTGGGGGAGGCAGGGGAAGCGGGGGCTCGGCTCTTCGAGGAGCAGCAACAGCTGGAGGAGAGCTTCACCATCCACTTAGGTATGGCGTTTCCTTGGAAACATTGGGCGATACAAAACTGCACATAAAAATACCCACATACAACAAACCGGCACGGGGATTTATGCCCACTTCCAATGTGTTTTCAGTCTGCCTCTCAGTTAATGTTTGACCAGAAAGGATCCAAATGTATTTTGTCTTGATTTAAAACGTCCTTTTGTGATATGTTTTGCTTGAGGTATTCTTTGGCTCTGTTTGATAATTTAGTATCTAATATAATGACATTGATGCACATTCATGCATTTTTAGTTTTAGTTTTGGCTTTACCAAATATTTTTCAGGCCAGTCTTCATAAGTTAAGGATGCACTCATTTTAAAATTATGGGCAAGAGCGTAATCTGATAATTGAAATGTAAATTCATGGCATTCAAATGAAAATGATTTTAAATAAGAGTTGTAAAGTCAAATTGAGTTGTAATATAAGCTAATTTTCTCGCCATTGACTTTATATCTCACAATTCTGAGTATATAACTTGCAATTGCGAGAAAAAAGTCCTTTATAGCTCGCAATTCAAACTTTATTACTCACAATTCTGACTTGCAAAAAAAAAGTCACAACTACCTTTTTACATTTTTTATTCTGTGGTTAAATCAAGCTTCTTTAGAATTTAGATGCCACAACACAAAATTATAGTATAAAATTTCTGATAAATGCAAACTTCAAGATTGAACTTTCTATTCGTCAAAGAATCCTGAAAAAGGATGTTGAAATCATTTGAATGATTTCTGAAGGATCATGTGCCACTGACTAATGAAAATTCAGAACAAGTTGTATAAATAAGCAGTTGGAATAATTGTAATATTTCACAGCATTATGTTTTTTACTGTATTTTTCGATCTTATAAATGCAGCCTTGGTGAGCATAAGAGACTAAAAATCTTACCGACCCAAAACTTTAGAACAGTAGAGTATATCCAATATTAACCATACTTATTTTTAAATAAACAGATAGCCACCGATGTGAGGCGTATATTTCTCTCTTTCAGGGGCTCAGCTGAAGACCATGCACAATCTCCGTCTTCTGCGATCTGATGTTCTGGACTTTTGTAAGCACCGTCGGCACAGCAGCAGTGGGGTGAAGTTACGGCGACTGCAGACTGCCCTCTCGCTCTACTCCACATCACTTTGCGGCCTGGTGCTGCTGGTCGACAACAGAGTCAACTCGTACAGTGGCATCAAGAGAGGTATCATATCTCATTTCTAGCATTTCGTTTGCAAAAATAAGCAAAAGTCAAATTAAAGACAACAACAATAACATCTTCAATTGTTCCTATGGCCTCAGACTTTGCAACAGTGTCTAAAGAGTGCACAGACTTCCACTTCTCCAGAGTGGATGAGCAGCTGGACATCATCCAGCAGGTGGTGCTGTACGCACGAGCTCAGCGCAGCAGCAAGCAGAGAGAGCAGCCCGGTGAGTGACACAACAACTGTGTGTGTGTGTGTGTGTGTGTGTGTGTCCGTCCAAAACCTGCACCTCTACATTGCTCCATTGCATATCCAACTTCAGTCCCACCATGAGTTAGTGTTCAGTTTCATTCAACAGGGACTATGACAGGCTACAATGAAACTTGATACACATTTTTTTTTTTCAAGATGCACAAATGTTTTGGCAGAAAGTGAGAGAAAGAGTGCACTGGTACAGTCTTTCATTTTTCTAACTGTTTGTTAGTTGTTTAATATATCAGCGATGCCACCATACACCCATTTCTAATGGATTTGGGTGTACGGTGGCATCGCCGATGTATTATACAACTTACAAACAACAAACTGTTGCATATTTCATTAACACAGTGAAATAGCTTTGATTGAAAGAGAACTCATTATTTACCATGATAATATCTTTTTGTGAAGTCATTTGCAGTGAATTTAAACCACTGAGATTCGAAATGTATTGTTTGGTAATTGGTACAATAAGAAACTTTGTAAAAACATTAAAAAATCGACATTATTCCAAACTTTGGACCGGTAGTGTATATACATACAGGGGTCGAAAATTTCATACACATACATACATTTCACCCCTACCCAATTCACAGCAGCCTGCTTTTTCTTATTTTTAAAACAAATATAATTTTTTTTGTAGAAATTTTTCTGCCTTCTTTATTGTATGACAAGTAAGCACATTTTCTCCCAAATTCAGTTACTATAGTGCAAATAAAAGTGGCATCATCTTTATATTGTAAATTGTATTTATACATTATTTTTCTGTATTTGTTGTACTGACTGATGTGTGATGATACTAAATAATTGTGTCCAATAAATCTAATGACAATCATTGTTTAAAATGATGATATTTACAAACTCAACATATTTGGATGCATTACACTAATACACGTCTTGATTTTGTTTTATAGAGATGACAAGAAATGGGGGAAGTGAAGACAAAAATAAGATCATAGATAGGAATTCCTCCAATATCCTCCCAGGTAATTCAAACATTTCCGTATGCTTTTAGCGCTCTGTTTGATTAGTCCTAACATGCTGTGGTTTTTCATAAGGTGAATTCTACATCTCTCGCCATTCCAATCTGTCTGAGGTTCATATTGTCTTCCACCTCTGTGTGGACGATAACGTGCGTTCGGGGAACATCACAGCCCGGGACCCGGCCATCATGGGCCTGAGGAACATCTTGAAGGTCTGCTGCACCCATGACATCACCACCATCACCATCCCACTGCTGCTGGTGCATGACATGTCTGAGGTAAGAGTAGATAGATGACATTCATTTCATTAAAGATTCATAAACATTTACAAACAATGACTTATATTTACATTATTTAAGCTGTGAAGTGAGTGATTCATGTCTGAGTTCCTAAAAGTGTTCAAAACCTGAACTTTTGAGCTACTAGACATCATTTTGATTTAAATATCGTAGGGTTTTCAAAAACCCAACCGAGCCTCAACTTTTCTATTACTGGAATCTATAACAATCTACATTCTAAGTGTGTTCCAGAGGATTCTGCTGCCAACTACCATCATTAAGATGTTTTTCTGGGAATGTTGGAGGCTTTGGCCCTTTACAATGGCATCTAATTCTAGAACATGCAAACAAGCAGCCAAACAAAACAAAACATTCCAGCTCCATTTTAACCACCTGCGTGACGCTACATATATCTCATATATTTGCTCTCAAAAAGCATTTTTGCTCACTTGTGATCGGTGTTCCTATTATTCAGCATGCATTTATTTTCCTTGAAAATGTTGCTTCATTGTGCACGCTTAATTACTGTAATTTATTAACTAGCTAAAGCATGTGATCTGACTTGCATTGATGTGTGGAAAATGAAAAGGCCCATGTCCTAATATGCAAACAATTCTATTCTACACACATAAAAGAATCACTATTTTTAATCCTAGATTTTATTTAGGTAGTGATGGGAAATGCACATGCTGGTGGTGCCTGCTGGTAAAAACAGTGTTTTTTAATATTTAATAAATTGTAGGGCTTTTATGGAGAGCTTGGTTAATCAGGACAATAAGAGACTATTAACTACAACTCTTCCTTATTATACAAATGTGTCAATCACAATCAATAATAAAATTGATCAGCTCTACCAAACGTGAATGTTTTTCCACTAAGAAACGAACATTATGATGTTTTGATTGATACTGTGAAACTGCTTTGATGCAAATCATATTGTGAAAAGCGCTATAAAAATATACTTCACTTGACTAAAAATGTCTACAAATTCATAAAACTATATAGACACTGGTCTATATAATATTCAATTTAATCATGCACTGATTAAATTGAACTCTTTGGTTGCTCAACCTCAAAACTCTGTCGTCTAATTTAGAAATAGTCTGTTTTGGATCAGGCCGTCTGGACTGACCAGTGTAGTTCTGGGTAAATGAAAGCCTCAATCACAGCCTCTCTGACCACAGGCCGATGTTGAGGAATGTTCAGTGTTCAGGAAATATTTTTCATCTGAACAGGAACTGTGTGTTCTCCCTGCCAAAGGCCAAAGATGCTTATAAAGCGGAGGTCTTAAGCCTTTTTTCGGACAGGATTTGTTTTTAGGATGTATACGTCTGTAAAGGAATTGTTACTTTGTTTGGACATCTGTAATGTTTATCGTTGAATGTCTGTAGAAATCGACAAGATAAGTGCGACTAACCACTGCATTTGTATTGCTGTTACACAGAAATGTCTCATCACAAAATTATCTATAGTAAACTATTAAATGTATGACATTATTAGGAGAAAAATAAAGTTAAGTTAATTTGAGATTTGAATAGTCCTGAATGAAAAGTTGTTGTTCTTCACTTTATGGAAGTTTTTCCTCTACAAAGAGTGGTTTGGGAATTTTGCATCCTGGTTAAATATTATTATAGTCACTGATTTTATCCCTCTCTTCCTCTTCCTCCTCTTCTCTATAGGAGATGACCATTCCCTGGTGTCTGAAACGAGCTGAGCTGGTCTTCAAGTGTGTGAAAGGTGGGCATACAAAGAGCACAAATGTAGAATGTGCAGATTGATTATCGACATAATTGTGTGCATTCTGCCATAACATATTAATACAGTTCTGTCCAAATATCACTTCTGTCACAAAATATGAAACCTTGAGATTCAGACCTTTCTGACGATGTGTTTTGTCAAGATTAGAAAATATTTTGATCATAAATTATGAAACATGATGATGCGCAAAAGGGGAGGAGCCTGATAAAATAATTTAGAGTGCCGTTTCTGTAACGCAACATACAATTTTCACAGGATGAATTCTGAGTTCGGAAGCTTTCAAATGATACCTAATACTTTTTAGAGGATAATATTATTTTATAATTTTATTGACAAATACTAGATTATATATGTATTTTTGTGAATTTTTAGCATGCAAATCAAAGTTTGAATGATTAAAAGTGTGGTCGTTGACTTTTTGTTACAAAGGTGAAAACTATCTGTAATTGATGCGCACTCTTGTCATATAGGGTTCCATTACTCTTCCAACATATATTTTTCTGAAAAATCAACATATATGTATTCTTGAGTCTTAGACCTTTCCAATGATATATAGTTTGATTAGATTAGGATTTAGTACAAAAATATTGAAGGAAACTTAACTTCCCGCTAGCATGAAGGTGACAGTTGAGGAGCTAAAAACAAACTCAACACTTTGTAAAAGAGCATAAAATGGCCACTTTAATATACCATTTTTCAATTTTTTATTATATTTTGCAAGACATTACTTTTATTCGTTACATATTATTTGGGAACAAAATATTTAAGTAATATCCAAGGTCAACCCATTAGAGGATAAAGCATATAACAAAAAAATAATTTAAAATAATAATAATAATGGTTTACTTTTGAGGGTCAATAAGAGTAGTATAATCAATCAATTGAGTCGAGCAGTGTTGTTCATATTTACTTATCTTTTGTTTCAAATAAGTTATTTGCTCCATTATCTCTACTTTAAACAATATGATAATGGTAAGTACTAATTGAGTTTTCTTTACCTTTTTATTTAGGTTTTATGATGGAAATGGCCTCCTGGGATGGAGGAATCTCACGGACTGTTCAGTTCCTTGTTCCACAGGTTAGTTTTAGCCTCATTGACAGTACAACAGTGTCTCTTTTTTTTTTTTTTTGATGAATAAAAAAAAGTGACTTCAGGAAATTTACTGGTAGTAGATTAAATAAACCATAATATACTAACTGTATTCTCAAACAGTGCCCATTGGTTGACAAATGCTTACAGGCTTAGTTGACTCTTCACTTTCACAGCTGCCTGTTTTACTCTTTAACACCTTTTAAAATAACTCCTCTAAACTAAACCCTGTTGTCTACATACTGAATGCACTGTGTATATATATATGTACACTATCATTAAAAAATAAAGGGTCTGTAAGATTCTTATGTTTTTGAAATGTGATCAAAAAACAGTAAAGACTTAATATTGTGGAAAAATGTATATGCTAAAAAAATTAAATTTGAAAATATTGTAAAATGCTGTTTATTCAGCATCATTACTCCACTCCTCAGTGTCACATTATCCTTTAGAAATCATTCTAATTGGCTGATTTGTTGCTCAAAAAATCATTGTGAAAGTCTAAATTGGTCAATTTAATGCAAGTCATTTACTAACAAAGTTACGTTGTTTAGCAATTTATTAAAGAATGTGGCATCAATCTGTCTTTCTGATTGTCTTTTATCATCAGAGTATCTCAGACGAGATGTTCTACCAGCTGAGCAACATGCTTCCTCAGATCTTCAGAGTCTCCTCGACGCTTACGCTAACGTCAAAACGCTAAACACTCACAGCATATTACACCCCAGCTGGTGTCGTCTTTAGGTTCTTAATTTTCAGAGACGTACAAGCCGTAAGCTGTTTTGATATGCACACTGTCATGTGATCAACACAATCCTGTCACAGGAGGCTTAGCACCATGGCCTGATTATTTCAGTCATGAATTTTCACTGGAATTCGTAGATCTGTGCATTCCACATAAAAAACACACCTTAAATATCAGAGGGAAGTGTTCGGAAACGTAGCTGTCTTGCTGTGACTGCCGTTCACCTAATGCTGCATGGGAAACGGGTAATGCCAAGACAAGCTGTGTGTTTGTGCTGCATTGCAGTTTGGCCTCTTGTGTCATCATTCCTCTCCACAAACACAAGATGGCGCTTTATTCGGTAGCATTTCCATGTAGTTTGAGGTAACCAAAGCTGCTGGTTCCAAATGTCAAACGAAACCAACCTTTCGCGTTCTGAGTGATTTACCATGTGTTTGTGTATTAGGTGCCAGTTGTAAGCCCTGGCATGTGCAGTTATATTTGAATTGTGTAATCTTTGGAAAGTGGCATTTGAAAACAGTATCATCTGTTTTTTTTATTGTAAATCTAAATCTTAAAAATGTATACCTACATAATATTAATCAGGTAAGCAGGAAAGAGCCTTTACAAAGAAAATCTACGTATTAACTCTTTTCTGTTAAGTCTTTTGTTGGATTTCCCCTAATGAGGATATTACCATATGAAGTAGCAAAGTAGGGCTAATCTGAGGGTCAAAGCATTTGCATCCATATTAGCCTTTTGTCTGATACTACTGACGTGCTAATTATACATTCATCACTGAATGTAAATGCTTTGTAATTAAAGTACACTTCAATTAACTCTGATTTTGACTATTTGAGTTGTATTAAAATGAGTTGGTTTAATCAACTGCAGGTCTGCTTCCTCTATTGCATACTATAATTTGTAATTAAAGAGATAATTTACTCACCCTCATGTTGTTCCAAACCTGCATGAGTTTCTTTCTTCTGTTGGAGAGAAAATAATTTATTTTAAAGAACGTTGCTATGACTTTTATAGTAGGAAAAAAAGACTATAGACATCAACTGTTTGGTTACCTACATTCTTTAAAATAAATGATTTTTTCTCCAGCAGAAGAAAGAAACTCATGCAGGGTTGGAACCAATTAAATGTGAGTAAATAATGACAAATTTAAAATTTTGGGTGAATTATCCCTTAATATATATACTTTTGTATACTTTCACATAATATCTGTGTCTGTGTGTACATTAAATTGTGTGTTTTTGGGCAGCAGTGTTTCTTTCATTCTTGCCCAAAGCAGTACAAATATTTTCCTTTTAATTTGATGTCCGAATCAAACAGGTCACGGAAGGGCAACAAAAGTTCTAGAGTGTTCTGCTGTCCCTGCCAAAGTGAACTCAATCAGTCTCTAATGGCCCGGCAGTCTCTCTGTCATTGGTGCTCAACTCAGAGAGCGTGTGCTAAGGAAATGTGTCACCAAATGTCTCACATTCTGAGTATCAGTTAGTGGTGGAATCTGGTCTCTGGTTACCCCCGCTTTGGGTAGGGGACAGAGGTGCATGCTCAGCAGCGGCCCCTCCAGCACAACCACCTCCCCCCTCTTGGCTTGCTGTTTTAACGGCAAGCTCTTTAGCCATCTGAGTCCTTATCGTCCAACAACTGTGCCTGACAGAGCACTGTTTATTCAGCCAGGGTGAAACATTGAACAGCCTCTGCTGATGGACTGGCCTATCTATCCTGTTTGTGTGATGAGTGTAGAATGTTCCTTTTAATTAGAGCTCATCATCTGCACAGTGCACACTGTCTACATGTGTCGTCGATGCATAAAACATAGAAACAATAATTGAAAAGTTTCTCTCTGTGATTTAAAAAGATTTAAAAAGAAGTTGACGCTCAATTTAATAACAGTTTTCTGCAATCTATCATTTAAACACCATAAGCCAGGCCCAGACATTCCTCATCAGACTGTTCTGTTAAAGTTGTCATGACGGTTGTGATATATTTTTTTTCTTTCCTATTGTGACGTATATCCGAATGAAAGGGCTTTTCAAACAGAAAAAAAAGTATGGCTGGACTTGATTTTGTCCATCTGGAATTGATTGGATTGTGGTTTGCTCTTGCTGTGGATGACAGGTTGTTCCACCAGTAGCCTAAACATTTTGATTTTTATTACTTTGATTAAAGATTACAAGAGTATACCGGTATACATAAAAAAAAAAATCATTTAGCATATAGGCAACTGCATTATTCCATAAAAATGTGTCCATGTTGATTTATGGTGACTATATCTGGATGGATGGGTGGATAGATAATATTTTATAAATTCATTTGTAATAGAGACGTCGTTTTGTTTTTAAAAGATAACGTTAGAAATTTGTTTTTTAGACGTAAATTAAGGTACTTACATATATTAGGCCAAATAAGAATCAATTTTACTTTAAAAAACGGTCCTTACAACCTAAATAAAATCACGGACTCTAAACGAAGGAGAAAAGAAAATTCCATGCCGGTTTTTTCCCCCTTTCTTCTTTGGTGGCTGACATGAGCTCAAAAGGAGGATTTAACCCATCCTCTAAACCTCCCGGGTCCGTACATTGATTCAAGCCTTTCCCCGGATAATTTCAGCACGTCACTGAGTCCTTCCCACAAAGTTGGGAAACGCGTCCGTGAATGCAAGCGGACACACGAGAGCCGCGTCTGGAAGGTAAGACCATGTTCTGTTCTGTATATAAATGATTATATGCTATATTCAATCTTTACTTTGTGTCAGTGATGTGGTCGAGCTGAGAGAGATTTCTAAATGAGTCATAAACGCAAGAAACTTGTTCATTGAATTAAAATGACTTCCGCTTCCTGAACAAGCTCGCGCCGCATAAAATCACTAACGTTAGAGGAGAACAGCAAACATTGTACCGTTATACAAACACGTGAGACGTATGACTAGCGTTGTTTGCATGAGGTTGATATTGGCTTCATTTGTTTTTTCTCAGTAATGTCCACAACATAAACAGTGGATTTCTTCTTTAGAAGTTTAACGTTAACTTCTAAACCCTGACTCTCATTTAAACTTTCAAACTTCTCGTACTTCTCCTTTCCAATATAGTTGTATGGGGTCCCAAGTGCCATGGTGTTAAACAATTAAACGACTGTTAAACGATTAGAGTCGATTATTCCCCCCCAATGAAGCATTTGGTGAGACCCCGCTGTTTTGACACATGTCTGCGGGGGAGGCAAATAGCCTACTTAAGTATTTTGAGACTTTGTTTAGTCTACTTCATGTTTTTGCTGTGTCTCAAAACATGCGAGCTGTCTGCCTAGACAGCATTTTTGGCGTCATTTGGCATATTCGGCATCTTATGTGCTTTCGGTCGGTGTCTCGCTTCATAAACGAATCTCCTGTGGAGTCTAACTTTTTTCTGAATTATAACTTACTGACTCTTTGAACCATGAACGAACTGTCTCTTCAACCACGTTCGACTCGCAGCCATCCTCGTTTATAACTCACCGAACCGAGACAAACCGTCGATCCGACTCAAAATGACCCAACCTTTATTGTAATCAAAATAGACTTTATTGGAACTTTTTTAAGAAGCATGTAATAAACTAAACAAACATGTAATTTAAAAGTCGATTATGTTGTATTTTCAGGTTCAGTTTTTTTAATGAACTGAGGCTGCATTCACCAGCACATTTGTTATGAGTCACTGCTGACAGCTAGACAATATGGGGAGTCTAGACAAGTATTTATTTATAGCAGTCTCTCTTGACATTGTTCGCCTGAAATTTAATAAACAGAAAGTGGCACATTTAAAAGCACATCATTGCTCAGTGGGAGGGTGGAGTGTGTCTCCACTGTTTCTTATAGCAGACAGATAAACATAATACAGAAAGATTTTTTCCCCCATTAAGTTTAGCTAAGCATGAAGATGCTTTAGGGCTTGATTCAGATTCAGCACTAACAGGGCTCATCTGCTTCCTTGAGAAATGTTCCTCACCCGAAATTCCCTTGTTAAACCAGCTGTTGCCTACTACTAAGCTTGCCTAATACTATACAAGATCACGCAATCTGCAGAGCCTTTTAAGCTAGGCATGGTGTTTTCTTAATTACACATGCTCCTCTTTCAGCCCTCCAGACAAGCACCTTTACCACTAGGCATGTTATAGTAGATTTATAGTCAACACATAAAGTTTAATGGTGATCATCTGATTTATTTGAGTAATTATGGGCTAAAATAATTTAATAACTTTGCATAATAATAGCAATAATAATAATAAAGATTATTATCATTTTATGAAATTATTATTATTAATACTATTATTCATTATTATTATTTTTTATGTTTTTTTTTTGTTTTTGTTTTTTTTAGGGGATTTTTATGGTCGTAAATTAGCCTGTATGTAGTAGTTATAATCTATTTATTCATTGATCATGGACTTAAAAATGATCATTAATCTTGAATGCTTTGATGCAACAGACTGATAACTATATATATATAGATAACTATATATATATATATTTATTAGTGGTGCACAATATATTAGCCACCAATATAATATAAATATTATTAATATATATTTTTTTTAACTCATGGCTGCAAATAGACTGCTTCAGAACCATGATTAATTGTTGAGCCTTTTGCATATTTGTCTGTCCTCAGTATACTTAGCCAGTATTAGTTACCCTATTTCAGTTCCCATTATTGTCTCATTTGACAAGAAACGGGTGACATCTGGAATTTAAGTTGCTGTAACTCGCTTAGTAACTCAACTAGTTGGTGGTACTCAAATTGTCATTAATAAACGCATTCCAAAACGCCTCCCTTTGCCTCAAGGTCAGCATTTACACTAACCTATAATACTGAGCTATTGCTGGCTTAAGGTGAATGATGTCTCCATGTCTACACCAAAGGGCCAAGTTTGCAAGATTCGGATGGCTGCCTGCCAACCAGCTTTGGAAAGTCACCTTCCATCCTCTTGGCTTGGTTTATTCCTTTCAAGTTGTTCATTCCTTTAATGTTTGCTGGACTGGATTTCAGTAAATAATCGGAGCTGCCAACTAAGACCAGACTGAGCAAGAGATGTCTGCTTGAGTTGGAAAATGAAATGTATACTCCGATTGATGTGGTGTATTCTTAGGACTACAAGACAATGGTGGTGAATGCAGATTTTGTGATGAAAACACTTTGTATTGCATGCCTGAGGCAGTGTGGTTCAAATGGTTTTATCATCCTAAGATTGCAGACAAATCCATAAGACCCATCTTGTGCAAGGAATCAAGCCATTCATGCAGATTCATTTCATATTTAGCCTTTTCAGTCATGACACCCTCACACTTGTAGAATAAGATGACAAAAGTGATGAAAGCCACTGAGTATACCCACAGAGTATGTGGGAACACTGTTTTTTACTGCTGCTTTACCAGCTGTTTTTTTGTGTCGGAAGTTTTTGTCTGCGTACATGGTCTCAAAGAACTTTCATTACAAAGAACTGGGGAGCCTTGTAGATGGGATATTTTTGGCATCCTTTAAAAAGATGCTGTTTGGTGTAGTCGCAACGACTGACAAGAAAGTATGACTACTTTTTTGTATGTGCTTGAACAAACTGCCTTATACATGATAGTAATGCTTGACATTGTTTTTTTTAGCAAAAGTTCAACATAAATATTGTTATTTGTGGCTTGATTCTGGCAAAAAATCTTCATTTCTGGACCCTGCACAAGAATGGCAATGCAATTTCCATTGTTTCAACTGTTTATGTCTTCGGTTATGAAGAAAAATTAGCCGAGGTTTGCAAGCCTATCATCATGAATGCTTTCCTAGGGCTTTTAAAAGCTGCTTTTAAGGATTTGTTTGTAAGTTAGAACTGTTTAATGTGCCTCTGCCGCTCATCAGCAACGTGGCTGCTAGACATTCTGCTTCTTAAACGTCCATTTCGTGCATAATTCAATTTAGAAACCTCTCAGAGCGTTTTCACGGAGGCCTCATTACGGGTAGCAAAAAAAGCAACCACAAATTTAATGTCTGCAGTGGAGTCTCCAAAACGAAGCTTTTTTTCTAATAGCAAGAAATACTTTCTTAGTATCAGGTCAAAATCACAATGTGTAAAGAATGGGGCCCTGAGGATAGGATAAACGAGACTTGTCTTGAAGCATTTTCCCAGAGTGATAATGCCAGATGTTGGTAGAGAAAAGCCACACTGACTGAAGTGTGGGAGAACAGCCTCGTATATAAACACGGATGCTTCGGTTGAATAAACAGATTCTGAATTTGCCATGAAACCCAGAGTTATGAAAAAAGGAAGGGGATGGAATGAATGTTTATGATTTACTGTCCTTTCAAGTAAGTCAATGTCTGGGCGACAGTGAGAAATATGGGTTGGGGGAGAAGGTCTCTTTCATGTAGTGAAAAGGATAGAAGAGGACCTTTGATATTTGAGATGCACTGAACTCTTTGAAAAGATAAACTGTCATTTAAGTCAGTATGGCCATGCACTTTGATGATGAATTTCAGCTTGACTATTGTTGCGTCATAAATGTTTTTTTGGGGGGGTGAAGTGTCTCTGCGTTTTGTTGATTCAGTGATGTATGAGAGCCTTATGTGTGTCTTTTTGAATGTACACATCCACACCCAAAGTTATATTCCAGCGCCTTTTCATCTGGAAATCCTACATGAAAAGAACTTTGCACTGTAAGTTCAGCTGTTTCCAAACCAAAACAATGACCTTATCGTCTACAAGAATAGACCAGGTGAGTTTTAAGAGGTGCAGGCAGTAAAAAGTCAATCCCTGGTTATGGAGTGGCACGTAAACATAGAAAGAGCTCCTGAATGATTGTAATTTCCCTGTGTTTCCAAATTGGGTCTCCTGCATGACGGAATTTTCCACTCGGGAATGGCTGCAAGGCTGCGCCTGCTACTGTGGCACCATTTGTTCCATTCCCTGTTGAAACTTCATATAATTTGGGGATTTTCTGATTGTACAAATTCATTTTGAAATAGGACTTTCAAACTTTGGTTAGGCTACTGTCTACAGCATTTTTGAAGGGTTATGTTTTTTTCCTACTCAATAGTACCTGTTTTACTGTGAATCTTTGGTGATTACATGACTCACATGGAACTTTAAATTATAGAGGTACTGACTATTGACCATGGTTACGTGGCTCTCTGGAATATTTCATTTTGATTGGTCAATCATTCTGTTGTCAAACTGAGTGACAAACAAGCGCAACCAGTGTAATTTTTGAACAAATGATTATAGTGAGGCGGTTCAGCGCAATCATTGTATTGTATCCCAAACAAATGACTCTTATGAGTCTGTTCTTTTTATCCAGTGTAGTCTGATTCCTGAACAAACACCTCTGTTTATTGCTTACTTCTTTTACTCAATACCCAACAGATCGAATGATTCATAGTCATAAACAGTTTTCTCAGGAACTGGGAGCGCGTGTTGTCTTCCTAGAAAATTTTGTCATTCCTTCTGCTCACGTAATCACTATTTAATGAATCAAAGATAGATGTCAATAAACTTATTCATCGCAATAAGGACTGATCCATAGAGGGAGGAGTGTTGGCACTGTACCCAGTCACATGTTTGCTTTAAGGTTCACTTGATCGACAATACTGATGACATTTTACATTTGTTTCATATACCATCCCACAATAACTAGTTGTTCATACATCTTACTCATACATCTTAGCTTAAAGGCAGTCTTATGTCGTTCCAAATCAGTATGATTTTCTTCTATGTCTCTGTATATTTGTGTCTGTACAATGAATGTAAATTGGACTCAATTGACTTTCATTGTACAAAGTACAAACAAAAGCAGTTAACATTCAAAGTGCTTTAGAGTATGGATTAGCATAAGGGTACGTTTTGGTGTTGAGGTAATGTTGGGGAGGTTATAGAAGATTTTGGCCTCGGGGTTGGGAGGTAGAGGTGTGAGAAAGGTCTGTCCTTATGTGCAGGTTAACCTGATCTGGGCCATTATTGCAGGTTTTTTTTTGGCTGGGAAATGGGATGAATAAGGGGGTAGGTGGGTGGGCTGGACAAGAGGAGGGTATAGAGAGAATAAAGTCCTGAGGTGGAACTGATATGAATCTGTTCTTTGTTTCCGTGTCAGCATTGGGCTGCTGTGCTGCATGTTTAGTGTTGTTTGGGGCCTGAGATGACAGGATTTTGGTGTTTAAGAAGAGGATTTCTGCCCCATACAGGGGGGTTTTCCATCACACACAGGTCAGGACAAAGAAGGAATAGCTTTATAATGGGAGAAAAAGGGTGAGAATGAGTTTAAAGGCAGAGAGAATTGTGTACTGTTTGGTAAGGTTTCTGACTCTTTTGTTATTCATATTGCCTTCGAGCAAATTGTGCATGCTGTGAGAGAAATGTGTGTAATCTGGCTGCTTTGAATGTACAAAGGCGATGAAGTCATGCTTTAGCTATACCTATAGAAGAATTCCATTGTTTGGTATTTGCTATGGCCATGAATGTTGATTTAATACCTGCACTGCTTCAAGTTCACATACTTCTACAGTTTTCCTCTTCATTTATATTTTAAAGTAATATGCACATACTATTTATTTAATAAGTACAGTGAAGAAATAACATAGTTGTGACATTGTAGGGATATTAAATTTCTTAAGTTTTGACTGGGGGGGGGTCAACTCAATTTAGGTAGTCTGACTAGTCTTCAGCGAGCTGATTTGATGTCCTTCCTTTCCAGAACTAACTTTCCAGTAATTTCATAGCAGTCCATTAGAGAGCATTTTTGTGTCTCTCAGGTCATCGGCAGCCCACATTCCTCTCTCTTTTGACCTGATAAGTGTCTTTCTGTATCAGATAGCTGAGCGCTCCTCTCCCGGGAGCTGCATAAAGCCTGAGTGTGAACAGCCTCTACAGATTGTGTGTCTGCACCTGAATCTGATACCATTGGGTGAGAAAGTGTGGGATCTTACAGTTCAGAGAAGGCAACTTCTCGCTTTTGCAATGCATTGCTAGCTTGGCGAGGTAGCAGTAAAATTATATCTCATTATAAACCCTTTGATGATATTTGAGTATATCTATCTTGTAGGCCTATTGATTTGTTCTAAAATGAATTGATTTGACCATGAATTGACTATTTCAGTTGATTCAAAGTGTTTCATTTCAAAAGTAAAAGTACAGTAAAAATCTATTTAAATCTATTTAAAAAAATCTATTTAATTTATTATTTTTTCTTTTATATGCATACATTTAATAGTGAATAGAAATAAAAAGTAATATTGTGTTTTACTGAAACATTTTACTACATGAAAAACACTTCCTGGGCACTGAACACTTTGAACACATTGAATCAGATTTCAGAATTGATTATTTGACAGAATCACAGAAGTGAATCGTTGTGATTCATATCACCAGCAAATAGCTTTACCATCACAGTAATTTCTATAATGTCAAACAAGTAAATTTTTGAGTTAATTAAATGACTATTTTCTATTTCTATTAGGGGTCAGGGTGTAATAGTTTTCATTAAAAAATCTAACCAAACTGTTCTACACCCAAAGTTCGGCATGTACTTGCACCGCGGTTAATCTCAAATCTGACGAGGCATCTATAATGACGCGTAAAACAGTTCTGCAAATGTGTTTCTGTCGATGTCCAATCAACTGTTAATATGTAAATCTATTTCTGACATAAAGGCTCAAGTCTACTTAATTTTCGTGCAAAGTTGAGCATGCAAGCTTTTCAAATTATACTTTTTTTTTGGCCATGAGTGCTGAAAGATGTAGTTCTAGTGGACTCAAGTTACTCGCACATGGGCTATTGTATCTGTACCCTGCATATTAAAGGGATACTCCACTTTTTTTGGAAATAGGCTCATTTTACAACTCCCCCAGAGTTAAACAGTTGAGTTTTACCATTTTCGAATCCATTCAACCGATTTTCTGATATTTAGAAGAATATCAGTAACCAGACAGTTTCTGGTCTCATTGACTTCCATAGCATATTTTTTTTCCTACTATGGTAGGACATTCTTCTAAATATTCGAAAACGGTAAAACTCAACTGTTTAACTTTGGGGGTTACTTATAATTATAAATAACTACATTGCTGTAATATTTGGTGTTTAATGCAGATGTTTTTCATAAAACAACTTGAGAACAAACTGTCAAACTGCTCTGTCTTTGAGAGAAGGTTGATCATATGATCGGGCCAAGTGCCGAGGTCAGGGGTCGCGCTAACGGATGCTAGGGGAAAGATTAATGTCTTCAGGTCATGCCATTGTCGTGTGATCTCAGTTAAGACAATTACGCCAAGACCGTCCCTACAATCAAGACCAGAATTGATCAAGGTGGAGTCCCAGATTTTAAGTGGACTGCTAGCTTAGCTTGCACGTGGAATGTTAATTGTGGGATTAGAGCTCCAGCTTCGCCTCGGTCTCATCTCACTTTCAGCCAAACCACTGTTAAACATCATCTGAGGTTTTTGGTTTGACGTCCGCTGTTGCTTGTGGTTCTGATGTCACTCTGGAGAAATGTTCTCCTCGGCTTTAAGTTCAGTCACTCGTGCTGTTGTTAAGGGTGTTTCTAAGACTCTTAAGACTTGATAAAAGCTTAACTGAAAGGGCTTGATTCCTCAGTGTATCAAGTTACTAACATTTGCTCAATGATCACAAAGCCTGTTTTGTATGGTAATAATGCCCTTCAGAGCCATTAAAGCTTATCTGCGGGGACAGAGGGGGTTGCGGTATTGAATAGGTCTGGGATTGTGGTGTACTAGAGGAGCAATGGTGGTGTCAAAAGATCCTTAACCTGGTATGCAGTGCTCAAACCCATTTCAGATCAGGTGGTTAGAGGGTGTTTATTTATATAGAAACGTGCATTTCGGTGATCAGTAGACATGATGAAATGGTTTTGGGGATGTAAAAATGGGGCCATTATTCTGGCTGATTGACCCAGTGCCTTTGCTTAGCGTGATTCATGTCACGGTAAAGGCACGCCAGGTTTAAAGCAAACACATGTGGCTTTCATTTGACACATAATTTAAGGCACGTCAAACATGCTGCTAAATTCTATACGGTAGCTCCGCTTATAACATCCAGCTTCCCCTGTGTCTCTGAACCATGATACCACTGGAACGATAACTCTTTTAAAGCCCTTTGAGTGACACATCTCCTTGAATTGTCACTTTTCATCATGTCGAATTCTCCCCTTGGTAACAAGGGTCTGAAATTAACTCGAGTTACACAATCCTTCATGCGGTCCTTAGTTTGCATTGCTTCAAAGGAATGTTCCATGGCGAAGCGAAGCCTAATGTTAATAACCAAAGCAAATAAAAAGAGCAACAGGGCTTTCCTGTAGTTCAAACAGTATAGTGTTGGCGCTTGCAACGCCAAGGTCATGAGTTCGATTCCCAGGGACAGCAAGAACTGATAAGAATGTAAATGTGTACCTTCAAATGCAGTGTAAGTCGCTTTGGATAAAAGCGTCTGCCAAATACATAAATGTAATGTAAATAATTTGGACTCGTTCCATAATAATTTAAAGTACAACTGGTAAGACTTTACAATAAGGTTTTATTTGTTAAGATTGGCTAACTATAAACTGACAGTGTAAATGACATCTAAAGCATTTATTAATCTTAAATGTTAATTTCAACATTTTATTCAATGAATGGGCCTCATTTAACATGAACTAACAATGAACGCTTGTATTTTTTTATTAACTAACATTACCAAAGATTAACAGATCGTACTGTAACAAATGTATTGCCTATTGCCAGTTTATGTAACTTAAAGCTTTAATGTTAACTAATGGAACCTTATTGTCAAGTGTTACCGGAAATGTTTAAGTTAAAAGTAGAAATGTGAAGCTCATATTTATGTTTTGGCTCATGAATTAACCCTTATGTGCTGTTGTGGCTTTTTTCAGCCACTAAGGGGTATTTTTTAGTCTTAATTTGGCCGTAACTTTTTCTTTGTTTCAGCAAATGGAATGATTTTTGGTGACAAATCTTATTTTGACACATATTTTGGGAAAATGCTTTGAAATTTTTCAAAAACTCAACAGTACACTCTGGGCAAATTCACTACCCTTTCGTTATGTTCGTGGCTGAAAAAAGCCACTACTTTAAACTTATGAATTTGGCAATTAAAGAGTTAAAATCCTGAAATTTTTTTAAACATTTAGTAGTTTTGATCAGGACTGAGGTCGGTTAATAGATTTATGCAAAAAAATTTGAAAAAAATATTTATTTGATACATTTTTACAGCAGTTTAAAGTAGTGGCTTTTTTCAGCCACGAACATAACGAAAGGGTAGTGAATTTGAACAATGCACAAGGGTTAATTATTCAGTAAAAAGTTAGTTTTGGATTTATGTTTTCTAGATCATTCTTTTTGAGCTGAAAAATACTTTTAAAGTAAATGTACCTAGTTATGCATTACCGATATAATTAACCAAGCCTACTGTAAAGTATGCGTCAGTAATTTGTTGGATAGATACATCACGTGTCATATAAACGTGACTTGGTTTAACAGCTTTATGGTCGTCGAAGTAGAATAATTGGATTTAAATGTACTCATACACAGTCAGTCATAATGGTACATTAGTCTTGAACTTTTTTTTAACAATATTGAATGAGTGATTTTTTTTTTTTTTTTAGAGAGTCAGTGAGTGATTTATTCATAAACATTGATTCATTTACATGTGATGTTAAGTGAGACATTGAATCAACTCAACTGATTCATTCAAGATACCAATTCATTCAGGGAGAAAATACCAGTACTGTGCGGAACAAACAAGAACAATAGCGGCACAAACAAAATACACTATAGTGCCTAAAATTCATGTTACTTACTTTCAACTTCCTCTTTTATTGATTTATTTTCTGAAACAATCTGACGCTTTACTGTTTTTGTATCATTCCCCTTGTCTATGTTTGCATGTTCTAGACAGTATTATTTGTAGGTATTTTTTAGCGACTCTTTCTGCAGCTTACATCGAATTAAGTGTCTTTGAAGCATTTGATAAACCTATTTGTTCAAAAGCGTCATTGAATCAAACTGATTTATTCAAAACTGATTCAATTAGGAAAGAAACGCCACTAACTTTCAATGGCAAGGATAAAAAAATAACACAATTCTACACAATTCTAGCAAAAAAATTTTAGGTACTTAATATTTACTGAATTGTTGAATAAAAACAGATCCAGACTTAATTAAATAATACTTAATTAAATAATACTTATTTGATTTCACAAATGCTGTTGTGTTGACGGAGTTTAACTAGTTAAAAACTGACCATATCAGAACTATAGGAGATGGTGGGATAATTCAACACATCTACATCAGAAAAGTCAATTAACTACGACTACGGCATTAATGTGCCTCTCTTTTGTAATAAGTCGTCAATAAGGATGACCTAGAGGGCTAGAGGAGGGGGAAGTTGTAATGGGATGGGTGAAAAGCAGGGGGTTGTCTAGTCATTGGGACAGCAGGGTGGAGGTCCTACAGAGATGGACTGGGATAGACCCCTGATGGGCTCCTTTCAGGACTGAAGGAATGGTAGTGAAATGGTTGCGTCTGTGGAGCCCCATTTTGTCATATGCTTTGTGCAAGTATTGTGGTTGTTTTTTTCTTTGGCCATCCATTAATGGACCATATGATGCAATCGTTATTAGACATTTCACAAATGTACACAATCTTGAGCCATTAATGCAGAAATAGGCACTTTTTGGTGGTGCAAGCCATTTAGACTTCACTATATTTAGATTTAACATACTCCAATTTCCTTGTTTATTTGAAGGCGTAAAATAAGTCCACTATGAGGCATGATACAATAATGAAATACAGAATGCAAATTAAGTCTTTGTTATATATTTGGTTTGTTTGGGTCTCTTGACTATAGTCCTATTTAAAAACCTGTTTAATGCAAAAGGAACTTGTTGAACCATTTCAGGAAAGTTTCTTATAGATTCTTTAAATGAAGATGATTATGCTTTCTGTCTGCCAATGTTGAGCAGATGGCTCACATGGATGGAGAAATGTAACACCAAATATGAATTTAGCACCTGGTTGTTTTTCATCCTCCTGAAAGGTGGCGGCTGCTCTGAGTGTTCTCACACATGCCTCATAATCAAATGGCAGGGTGACAGTCATCTTTCAGAACCAGAGATGCAAAACTCGCCGCCGCTCATGGTTTAATATCTGAGCTCATGAAGAGCTGGATGTAATCTAGAGAGAGTCTCAGCACTGGTACCATTATCGAGAGCAATTTGGAAGAGAAAAAAAGTGACCCGAAGTGCTTAGAGAGAAGTAAGTGATAGAATATTGTTGAAATACTGTTTTTAGTCTTTTATTTCTAGTGCGCTTTGCCTCTTATTCAAGTTCTAACAACATTAATTTGCATTTGAAAAGCAAATAGCTTCTCTCTCTACAAGGTCAGAATGTGAAAAGCTTTGTTGTTGGAAGTTTCTTGTCATTTGATGAGAAGATGTCCTTCACCTGATTGACATATCGTGCCCAGTAGAGTTGTGGGAGGAAATGATATTCGGGGGAGGGAGTGCATTGGTGTTGTGTTTCGTATAGGAGATGCTTTGTTTGTACATGTATGGAGAAGAACGCTGGGTTGTGGATGAAGTAGCTGGTGTGTGGAAGCAAATATTGTAGCTAGCTAGCTGATTTGATTATATACTGTAAATGAACAGATTGGCATAAAAGAAAGGGTTGCAACTAATGATTATTTTTTTTGATAATCAATTAATCTAATTAGAACTAGAAGGATTTATTGACTATTCAGGTGATTAATGAAACAATGAATCAACAGATTTTTTTTTTCAAGATTACAAGATGAAGTATCCATCTTTTGCAAATACTTTTAATAAATCTATTAATAATTATGGCCAACCTACTATCTTTAACTTTTTCACAATTTAATTTCCTATGTATTCCTAAAATTATTAAAATTTTAAATAGCAATATATTTTTTATATAATGTATAAATAAATAAATAAATTATATATATATATATATATATACACTTATATTTTTATTTAAAATAGTGCTATCTTTATTATTGATTGTGCATCAGTGACTTTTGCATGAAAGCCCTAAACATGTTTTGGTAAATCACTAAAAGTCATATAATTATGAATTAAGTCAAAAGTATGGCATACAAAATTATAATTATGACATAAAATGTCAAATTTATGACAGTCATAACTATGAATCTGTCATTATTTTGTCATAATTATGACTTTTTATATATCATATAGTATTTCATAATTATGATTTACCATGACTGAACAGAAGTACAGTAACTTTGCAATAACGTATTGTCTATTATTCTGTATTTTCACATAAATTGCTTGTTGTATTTGACATTTAGAATGTAAATACATTTTTTACTCCTATGAGCAAATCTCAAGCTTTTTTTTTTAAGATTAGTTAGTTGCTGAGTATTTATATTTGTTTGCCGAGTAATTAGCAGGATATATATGAACCTGAATCCATGTCACGGCATGGATAGCTCTGTGAATTTGTTTTCTAATAATCAAATTTAGTTTAAATACTTGTAAACTTAAGTTCAGTCTCAAGTCAACAACCATCACAGTGTTTCTCACTGGAATGTTCCAGAATAAGCATGAGTGACCTGCTGTGGAAAACAAACCCTGATATTAGTCATAGAAAATTCATAATTGCATAATCTCCCCAGGTGAACGAAAAGCAGTCACAGAGTAACGCTCTCAAAGCTCAGTTCTCCACTGGAAGCAGTAAAAATGACTCATTCATGTTGCTTTTCATGAACAAAGGCTGCTAATTAGAGGTGGCAACTGCATTGAGGAACTGAGTGAACGAGCTAATGACAGAGAGCGTAGGGAAGGCGGGCCTCAGACAGGGTGACCTTAGTGTGGCCTGCGGGTGAAGAATGGGGAGAAAAACCTCCGCTGGAATGCGTTTCATACTGTCCATCACACAAATGGATCATGCACACCTTTTGTTTCGTTTAAAAGACGCTTAAAATTCAGTAAAATTGTCGATTTGATTGACTATATTGGATGAGAACAAAACGTGAACTGACTTTTGTAGCTGATAGCTGAAATTTAACTTGTTTCATAATTGATGACATTTGCACAGTTATTGAACTGAACTGAATCAACAATGATATGACTTGGGCTGAATAACAACTCTATTGTCTTTTGTAGAGCTGCTTATAGCAGAATTGAATTTCATAATTGAACTTTACACAGTTATTGAACTGAACTGAATCAACAATGATATGACTTGGGCTGAATAACAACTCTTTTGTTTTCTGTAGAGCTGCTTATAGCAGAATTGAATTTCATAATTGAACTTTACACAGTTATTGAACTGAACTGAATCAACAATGAACTGACTTGAGTTCAGTAATGACACTATTGTCTTTTTTTAGAGCTTCTTTACAGCGGAATTTGAATTTGTCTCATATTTGATGAAGTTTGCATCATTTATTCTGTTTATTACTGTGAAGCTGCTTTAAAACAATCTGTATTTTATAAAGAGCTATATAAATAAAGTTGACTTCACTCTTTCTTTTAGATCAAGAATGCTGAAGACACGATGGATCCCCTAGTTCATCTGAGCCCGTTGAGAGTCCGCACCTCTGCTCTCCCGCACCACGCGCGCCCACCTCGTCCCTGGGCACCCAAGCCTGTGCCGTTTTCCTTCTCCAGCAAGCTTCAGTAGACTTTTCACACTGACACACGGGAGAAAGGTAAACCCTTCCTCTGTAAATATGTCTGGATGGAGGTCTCAGTGGCGTCTGGTCCTCCTGAACTCGCTGACATGTGGACTGGAGATCTGCGTGGCAGCTGGGATCACCTATGTGCCGCCTCTGCTGCTGGAAGCTGGTGTGGAGGAACAGTATATGACGATGGTTTTGGGTAAGGCTTCATCTCAACTGTGGATTGTCAATCCAATGTTTAAACCAGGGGCTGCGCTTGTAAATAGCAAGTCAAGGTTGTTTCCCATTAAGGAGTTGATCCTATAATGGGGTCATTATCATAATTACTGGCTAAATCACTCGCTGCCTCATCCAGGTGGTAATCGGGTGCTAATTGGAAGGCACCGGGCTGCAGGAAGAGGCCCAGAGGCTCCAGGGGTCAGCGGCTGTATGGAAGCTTGTATAGTTTTATTGCATCCTGTTAAAATTCTGTTGGACTTTCCTCTGGACTTTCAGCAGATAATATAGTCAAATGAGTAATTTAAATGCGCACATTTTCCATTTCTCCAAATTTTTTTAAGAAATTGATGCTTTTATTCAGAAATGATGGCATTAAATAGATCAAATGTGACTATTCTGTGTGTACAGATTTTTTTCTCTTTTTATTATCAAGGACGCATCAATAAGTGGTCAAAAGTGAGCGTAAAAACATTTGTAATGTTATAAACTATATACATTTCAAATGAAATGCTGTTCTTTTGAACTTTCTATTCATTCAAAAAAAATCCTGAAAAAATATATTGGTTTCCAAAAATATTAAGGAACTGTTTTTAACATTGATAATTATAAGAAATGTTTCTTGAGCAGCAAATCAGCATCTTAGAATGATTTCTGAAAGGATCATGTGACACTGAAGGAGGAGGAGGAGAAAATTACATTTAAAAATAAATTAAACTAGATAACTGTTAATTAAATTAGATAACTGTTATATTAAATTTTAATATTTCACAATATTACAGTTTTTACTGTATTTTTGATCAAATAATTGCAACCTTGATGAGTCAAATTTTTTTTAACAGTATTGAACAGTATTGTTTTTGTAATATATTTTTTATCTATTTTTATTATATACAATATATATTTTTCTTTAGAATCATGTGTTTGTGTCCACTAGAGACACTGTCCAGGAGAAATTTGTTTAAATACACCGAGGTGTGTGATTGTTTTTGTTCTTTTTGTCCTAGAACAACCAGACCTACAAGTCTAAATATTTGGCTTCTGTATTTGAGATTTTTCAACGTGCCATATGCATTACAGATGCATTATTTTGTGCCCACAAATGGCTTCCACATGGCTTTTGCTGTAAATGAATCTCTCTCCAAGACTATTTGCCTTGCAACCAAAACAGAAGGAAAGCAGTTCACAAACGTGCACGCGGTCACTTCACACCAGACGGACCGACGATATTTGGTGTGTTAAAATATACTCCACACCGCTCTCTTTGTCAACAGCTTTGTCAAAAGATCCTTTGTGCTCATTTCCATTCACAAGCTTTATAAACTCATAATGTCGTTGTCATGAAGTGCTTTCAAAACCACCAAAAGGCCATTGCTGCTCATTTGGAGAAATTTCATCTGTGGTTGTATGTAATTCCAGAGGTTTTGCTGAACTGGTTCTTAACGGAGTGGGTTTTGGAGGCATTTTATTCATTTTCCTGTTATGGTGGCCTGAGAAATGCATGCCTTATAGTCTGAGCTTTATGGACCAGTTTGATGGTCATATGTTCAGTTGTTTTGAGACCTTTTTTTGAACTAACAGTGCATTAAATGTGTACATTTTTCTCTTGAAATTAAACCCATGACCTTGCTGTTGTTAAAGCCACGCTTTTCCATTTGAGCTACAGGAGCAATTAGAATGACTATAATGAATTGCACTGTGTAGTATATAAAAGAGAGTAACGTGATTAATCGTCTCAAACTGTCGCAAACAGCACAAAGGAAACCCACTCGCCCTCCACTTTGGGAAAAACAGCTTGTGTTGACTTACAGACACTGTTGACCAACATTGTTAAATTCATTTTCCTTGGCTGTTCACTTCCATGGTTTCTCTTCGCCAGTATTCCTCACATGGTTTGTCAATACCTGCTCAATGCCTTAAAAAGTGGTTACCTTAAAATAGTTTTAGGTGTAATATTCATCACCTGCTTCCACTTTCCGGTTTAAATGGAAATTTTCTCTTGCGGAAATGTGACGCGTGTGTGAGTTTTACTTATTTGCAAACGTTATAATTACTCACCATGACTCACCATAAAGTTTCACTGCCGTTCAAAAGTTTGAGGTCAGTAAGATTTAAAAAAGAATTCCGCGAGAACACATTAAATTATGAATAAATAAAAGTTCTATTCATCAGAGAATCCTGAAAAAATGTTTCCACTAAAATATTAAGCTGCACAATAAGAAATGATCACATTTTTGATCAAATAAGTGCAGTCTTGGTGAGCATAAGAGACTTTTTTCAATCTCTTGGATGCCAAACTCTTCAATCTTCAATCTCTTGGACACCAATATCTTATGGACGCCAAACTTTTGAACACTAGTGTATATAAGAATTTTAAAGTAGACTGTAAAAAAAAAGTCCAGTTGAATTTGTTTCAGGTATTTTGGTATCTGTACACTTGACACATATATTAACATGCACATCCTAAAATCAAATAAAAAACGCCATAGAGATTATAACAATAATATAATTTGTCAATTAGTTCTTAGATTTTTACATTGCTTTTTCATAAAACTAGCTAACATTTTTACAGTGTGTAGTGTGTAAATGGCCTCTTAATTGCTTTTTGAGCATGTTCAGGGCATCTTTCCACCACGCACTTGAATAAAAATAGCTCCTGAAGATCTAGACATGAATCAAAATGGTAATCTGTGCCAAACCAGTGGACTGACTGAGTCGTCATCTTTAATTAGAAAAGCTGTGACGAGGAAGCTGGGCCAGAGATTGGTCACCTTAAACTACAGGCAGCTTTAGCAGGCTTAAGACCAAGCCAAGAGATGAAGGAATGGAGGCCACAGCTGTGATTCTCTGACATAAATGTTGTCTCCAGTGACTATTTCTCTATTAGTTGAAGGCTAGAAACTACAGGCAAATCATTATTTTTTCATGCACCGGTCAATTGTGAGATTTTGGGCTATTTGCCTTTTCATGAGAGGTTTAAAAAGTTTTTTTTTAATTTATTTATTTGCTGTGATTCCATAGAAAAATCATTTTTGGTCAGGCACAAATTGACTTTACAGGTTGTTTTTTTTATTCTACTTCATCAATGTACGGCATCTGTACATTTCAATTACACTACATATCTTTAAAAGAACATATCATTTCTCAAAAATGAGTTGTTTTTCTCATGTACAGAGCCAGAAATCTCCAGTTCAGTAGCACTTCTATACCAAACTTTTACAGTTGTGTTCCTATCTATATTCTGCAGGTTGTTCATATATAATTCCGGTACTTTTTATTCCTAACAACATGGTGAAAATCAAATGTATTTGGTTTTAAACAGGATTTTATCTAACAGCTCAGATTTCTGTTCTGAAAATGTTTGCAAATGAGTGCATATTTAATTGGTTGCATATTTAAACAACATTTCATGAACTTGTTATATATTGCTATTATATATAATCAATCAACTGGGGAAGTATGGTGATATCTGTTAGTTCATGTTTTATACTATTCACCTGGGGTGTCTTGCTTTAATATTCATATGACATTTTTCTTAGGTATTGGACCTGTTCTGGGACTTCTCTTCATCCCCCTGATTGGCTCAGCCAGCGATCACTGCAACAGTAGCTACGGCCGGCGTCGACCCTTCATATGGCTGCTGTCATTGGGAGTTCTCATAGCCCTTTTGATCATACCACATGCTGACGTGTTGGCCGCCAACCTGAGCTGGGGTAGCACCCGCCGCAACCAGGCTCTCCAGGTGGGCCTGCTCATCCTAGGCGTGGGCCTTTTAGACTTCTGCGGGCAGGTGTGCTTTACACCACTGGAGGCGTTACTCTCGGACCTCTACCGCGAACAGGACGACTGCGGACAGGCTTTCGCCATGTTCTCCTTTATGGTTAGCCTTGGAGGTTGCGTGGGCTACCTGCTACCCGCCCTGGACTGGAGCGGTGGGCTCCTGTCCTTCTACCTGGGTGGTCAGGCTGAGTGCTTGTTCTCCCTCCTCATCCTCATCTTCGTGGTCAGCGTGTTAGTCACCATGAAAGTATCAGAGGAGCCCTCGTCCACCATGGAACCGGGACCGTCGGAGCCTGGGCGGTGTTTTCCGCGCTCGTGCTGCTATCTGTTTCAGTGTAAGCTGCGGACTCTAAAGTCTGGCCCGCTCATGTGCCTGCTGAGGACTTGCTGGTCCATGACACCGGTCATTTATCGCAGCTACTGCCACGTGCCACGCGTCATGCGACAGCTGTGTTTGGCGCAGCTCTGCAGCTGGATGGGTGTCATGTCCTTCATGCTCTTCTACACAGATTTCGTCGGTGAGGGACTGTACGAAGGAGTTCCCAGCGCTGCTCCGGGAACTGCTCTCCGGCAACGCTATGATGAAGGCGAGTAAGACTTAGTCAACATAAAATCAAAATCACCCCTATTTACTTTCTTAAGGCACATTTCTGGTCTTTATTGTAAGCAATTCATTACATTAATTAATCTTTTTTTCACTAATGTAATTTAGCAAGGCTATTGTTATAGTTAGAAAAAAAATCTAAAATTGATTACCACATTTTCCATAAAATAAGTCACACCTGACTTTAAATTGCACTGGGTCAAAATTGCATTGTTGAGAGAAAATGACATTAAGAAATAATGTATACCGTTAAATAAAATGAAACTTTTACAAACATTATAAACATATTTAAGATGGTAAAAAATCACTATTTGTTTTGACATAATGTTGCATTTTAAGCAGTTCATTACTTGATACCCCAAGAGATTGATAGTATTTATTTCAGATTGTTCTCCGACTCATGCGTCAGACAAGAGGTGTGTCTGTTAGTGTTAAGGGACAATAACTAATAATGCATAATAATGAACATTAACAGACCCTTCATCTCATTTTACTGTCTATGGTCAAAAGGCTTTTTTCCCTAGGGAATAATTTTCACTGTCCATGAACTTGTTTTCCGGGTATTGGTGGTCTTTAATTTCCGTCTTCTAGCCATATCATCTGTCTCAAGACTGTGAACTTGTGTTCACCTCCACATGTGGCCTCCGTCAGCTTTGTGCTTAAGTTTCCAGCTATGTCCATAAACACGAATGCATGTCCTTAGCTAGTCAACAACGGGCTTACAAAATCTACACCCATCTGGATGCCTCCCACTGAGCTTTGACACCACAAGAGCGCTCCTTTAGCAAAACATTTTGACAGATGTGGTCAAGATCAGTGTGCAAACAAATGAACAGTGCAGTCGACTGTGTAACTGCACCATGTAACGAAAAATGTTTGAGATGCTTGTTCAGTGAACATCTCGGCACTCTGCAATTGTGTTTAAATGATAAATTCCTACTGTGAGGAAAGTTCCTGGGTTGTTTGTTTGTAGTACAACGCCAAAGCCTGCTAACACATGCCTTAGTCAACTTTACTCGTAGGATTTATTCAAAGCAAGCATTCTCCATTATGCTCAAATGGTCAAAGCAAACCAAACCGTTTGAAATGACCTCATCTGTCAAATCCGCAAGGGCTGGGGAATGTTGTTTACCCGGACATGCACTTGTTGAAAATAATGGTGCACACACTGAATTTAAAGTATAATAAATGTCAGTTAATATATGTAAGGAGTAATGATATACATTAAGATTATATCTAAAGTGGACTATCAAAATATAGTATTAGCAAAACCTGTAACATTATTTTTGTATAATAGTAGTTTGGGGTCATTACATTTTTTCTTTAATGTTTTTGAAAGTAGTCTCTTAAGCTCATTTTGATAAATACAATGCATTAAGAACACAGTAATATTGTGAAATATTATTACAATTTAAAATAAAATAAATATTTCTGTGATCATTATTAATCCAGTCTTCAGTGTTACATGATCCTTTATAAATCATTCTATAATATGCTGATTCGGTGAACAAAAAGTTGAAGCATATTTAAGCGGCAATATAACAAATATTTGATTGTGCAAAGTGCTGATTCAATACTTCATAGTTTCTATTGTGAAATTCTCTAATGTCACCTCTACAGGTATCCGTATGGGCAGCCTGGGCCTGTTCTTGCAGTGCGCTACCTCAACCTTCTTCTCGCTGGCCATGAGCAGGCTGGTGCGCCTCTTCGGGTCCCGGACGGTCTATCTGAGCAGCATGGTGTGTTTCACCATCTCTGCTCTGGTCATCTGCTTGTCCAAGAGTGTGTTGTTGGTCACAGCTATGTCAGCCCTGACTGGCTTTGCCTATGCAACGCTGCAGACATTGCCTTACACGCTCACCTGCCACTACCACAAAGAGAAAGAGGTAAGCATTAAATAAATAAATACATATTCTCTCTTAGCTTGTATAAAAATGCATATTCTGTATATAGAGTCAAAATATTTTTGTAAGTAGTTTTACAATATATTTTTTATAGGTCAATTAGAATCCAACGTTCAACATTTGCCGATTTAATCTTAAAAAAGTCCATGTCAATTATAAAAATAGTATTTACGTATATATATAGAGAGAGAGAAACTATGACATATTCCTTATAATTTATTGTCATCCTTGTATGGCACCTATAAAATTACAAGAAGCCCTAAAATAAAAGCTAGATATATTTGTCATATATGTCATGTCTCACTTGCTTCTCATCGCAGGTGTACATGCAAAACAGCAAAACCAAAAAAACGCACACAAATGGATTTACCATCACAAGGGATTCTGTTTGTCTGACACTAGACAATGGCAATGGAGATCTCAACCACAAGAGTGGCGTTTCCAATGGGCATGCTCCTTACAATAGAGATAAACCAGAGTATTACCCACCTCTGCACAATCAGAATGGCCTGGAATCAGAGGATTTTGAGAAACGTGGAGTTGGACTAGACTTTGCCATTTTGGACAGCACCTTCCTTCTGTCTCAGGTCTTCCCTACCCTCTTCATGGGCATGATTGTCCAGTTCACAGAGTCCGTCACCACGTATATCGCCTCCTCTGCCATATTTGGTGCAATTGGCATGTATTTTGCCACCCAGATCATCTTTGACCAAAAGGACCTCAGAAGCTGAAGAAGCAGTAATCATGTCATTTCACAGTCGACCTTGTACCAATGGCTAATCTAGGAGCCCCTAAAGGGACAAGGTGATTGGTGGAAAGCTTGGCATTCTCTTGCAAAACATTTGCATTCTAACAAACACGCATTTGCATTTGTGTTCGCTTGCTAAACATTTTTGTATGCTTACAAAACATTTGCGTTTTCTTGCAAAAGTATTGTATTCCCCCGAGAAATTTTGCATTATCTCGCAAAAGTTTGTTTTCTCATGAAATAATTTTGTTCGCCCAAGAAGCTTTGCGTTCGCTCGCAAAACATTTGTTTTCGCTTGCTAAACATTTACTTTCACTAACAAAATATTTGTGTTTTGGCAAAAATATTGTGTTTCCTTGAGAAACTTTCTATTATCTTACAAAACATTTGTTTGCTTACAAAACATTTGTGTTGTCTCTTAGAATGACTGCATTCCCTTGAGAAACTTTGTGTTCTCTTGCAAAAGTATTGCGTTCTCCTGAGAAAGTTATCATTATCTCGCAAAACATTTGTGTTTGCTCGTAAAATATTTGCGTCCTCCACACAGAAGTGCTTTGCGTTTGCTCGCAAAACATTTGTGTTTGCTTGCTAAACATTTTCGTTCACTCACAGAAGTGTGTTTGCGCACATAATGATTTTGTTCGGCTGAGAATCTTTGTGTTCGCTCGCAAAACATTTGTTCGCTTGCTAAACATTTTCGTTCACTCGCAGAAGTGTGTTTGCGAACAAAATTATTTTGTTCGGCTAAGCTTTGTGTTCGCTCGCAAAACATTTGTGTTTGCTTGCTAAATATTTTTGTTCACTCAGAGAAGTGTGTTTGCGCACAAAATTACTTTGTTCGGCTGAGAATCTTTGTGTTCGCTCGCAAAACATTTATTCGCTTGCTAAACATTTCCGTTCACTCACAGAATTGTGTTTGCGCACATAATGATTTTGTCCGGCTGAGAATCTTTGTGTTCGCTCGCAAAACATTTGTTCGCTTGCTAAACATTTTCGTTCACTCGCAGAAGTGTGTTTGCGAACAAAATTATTTTGTTCGGCTAAGCTTTGTGTTCGCTCGCAAAACATTTGTGTTCGCTTGCTAAACATTTTCGTTCGCTCAGAGAAGTGTGCGCACAAAATTATTTTATTCGGCTGAGAAGCTTTTTTGTTCACTCGCAAAACATTTGTGTTCGCTTGCTAAACATTTTCGCTCACTCACAGAAGAGTGTTTGCGCACAAAATGATTTTGTTCTCTCGCAAAACATTTGTGTTCGCTTGCTAAACATTTTTGTTCACTCGCAGAAGTGTGTTTGCGCACATAATGATTTTGTTCGGCTGAGAATCTTTGTGTTCGCTCGCAAAACATTTGTTCGCTTGCTAAACATTTTCATTCACTCGCAGAAGTGTGTTTGCGAACAAAATTATTTTGTTCGGCTAAGCTTTGTGTTCGCTCGCAAAACATTTGTGTTCGCTTGCTAAATATTTTTGTTCACTCAGAGAAGTATGTTTGCGCACAAAATTACTTTTTTCGGCTGAGAATCTTTGTGTTCGCTCGCAAAACATTTATTCGCTTGCTAAACATTTCCGTTCACTCACAGAATTGTGTTTGCGCACATAATGATTTTGTCCGGCTGAGAATCTTTGTGTTCGCTCGCAAAACATTTGTTCGCTTGCTAAACATTTTCGTTCACTCGCAGAAGTGTGTTTGCGAACAAAATTATTTTGTTCGGCTAAGCTTTGTGTTCGCTCGCAAAACATTTGTGTTCGCTTGCTAAACATTTTCGTTCGCTCAGAGAAGTGTGCGCACAAAATTATTTTATTCGGCTGAGAAGCTTTTTTGTTCACTCGCAAAACATTTGTGTTCGCTTGCTAAACATTTTCGCTCACTCACAGAAGAGTGTTTGCGCACAAAATGATTTTGTTATCTCGCAAAACATTTGTGTTCGCTTGCTAAACATTTTTGTTCACTCGCAGAAGTGTGTTTGCGCACAATTATTTTGTTCGACTGAGAAGCTTTGTGTTCGCCCGCAAAACATTTGTGTTCGCTTGCTAAACATTTACGTTCACCAACATTTGTATTTTCTGGCAAAAATATTGTGTTCCCCTTAGAAACTTTGGGTTCACTTGCAAAAAAGATTGTCCACAAAATGGTTTTGTTCATCCGAGAATTTTTGCGTTTGCTCGCAAAACATTTGTGTTCGCTTGCTAAACTTTTTTGCTCACTCGCAGAAGAGTGTTTGCGCACAAAATGATTTTGTTCGCATGAGAAGCTTTGCGTTTGCTGGCAAAACATTTGTTTGCTTGCAAAACATTTTCGTTAATTTACAGAACATTTGCGTTTTCTTGCGAAAGTATTGTATTCCCCTTTGCATTCGCTCTCAAAAGCACCGAAATAGAAATCTATTCTCAGAGGGTTACAAGAGAAACAATGTGTCACTACATTTGTGAATGGTGGGAATTAGGGGTGTGCAAAGCAGCCGCTATTTGTATTTGTATTTGTATTTGTTCAGGGAGGAAAAGTATTTGTATTTGTATTTGTATTCGAGTAAAATTCAAAATAGGCATAAAAATCTTTAAAAATACTTTATAGTGTATGGATTCTTTAATTATATCCATTATAATAATTATGGATATGCAATATTGGTTGATTTTTTCTATAAATCCAGCAATGAACATGTAACAAGAAAAGTAATTGAAAAGAAAATAACAGTCAGCCATTACCTCATGAACCATGGTTAAACCAACAACTAATAAAATACAATTGTGAACATTATGAACCCCAACACCACGGTGGAGGACGCTGTGCAGACAGAATAAGTTATATGGATAATTTATAGTGAGGAGGTTGATTATGAGCCCGACGCGAAGCCTGGAGGGTTTTCGCTATAACTACGCCTCGCTCTACATTACCCCGCTTATTACATGGCTGCCTACCTACCAAATAAATCAATAATTTGACTCAAAATATGGATATAAAAAGGAGTTTATTGATTTAAAAAACGATTGTATCGCTCCCGCTAAAAAAGAAAAATAGTCCGTTCTGTCTCTACGTTTAGAATCCATGGCAACGCTCTGTTTTTCATAGCAACGGTGTGTTATACTTATAAGCAGGGGCCTGTTATAATAACAGACCGCATTCTACATTGGAATTCAATCAAGCCATGAAACAAATAATTACCGTTACCGAGCTAACAGAGCTACGTAAACAGAGCGAACATGAAAGCACCCGTCTGCAGACGTCAATAATGGAATATACTCCCGATCAAACTCCGCTTCCCGAAAGTTATAAACTGCCACCGGAACATAGTTAAGGTACAAACATCTATTAAACAAAAATAGTGATGCAGTTAAGTGTTTTTTTTTTTTCGCTCAGCCGAGCCCTCTCTGTTGCTGTGTGGAGCAGCCTGTCAGTCACCTCTTCCTGAACGTCACTCACTCAACTCGCGCACTGACTCAAGTCACTCAACTCGCGTCTCGTGAGGAACGCAGCTTTTTGATATAAAGTATTTCTTGTTCCCGAATACAAATATTTTTTTAAGTATTTGTTCGGAATAAGTATTCGTAAAAAACACATTATTTGTACCTTTCCGAATACCGTATTCGGATTCGGCTCCACCCCTAGTGGGAATGCAGTATTTTTGCAAGAGAACTAAAAAAAACATGTCCTCTTAGGGGCTACATACCAGACCAACCTTAGATACGTTTTTGCTTTTTCTAATGCAAGTCCTTTGTATGTACTGACTGATTGTTATTTTCTTCATTGGTCATGTTTGCTATGAGGAAAAATTGTGCTTTTTCAGATCTCTATAGGACCAATGTACACATGGACTTGATGTAATTCCTGTTGTGTTTTAAAGACTTTTTGTAAAGAAGTATTTTATTGTATATATATTTTTATATTGATAATATATATATATATATATTTATATCCCTATGGGAAATTTTATGCAACCTGTTTTGGCGAGGTCTGTATTTATGTAGTATTCTAACCTTGTTGTTCTAACCTTGAACACATGTGGCTTAATTTTTTTTTAACCTGAAATTTTGGTCAGTAACCAAGACTTACAATATATTCATGTATACAATCTCAGTCTGGTGTTCAAAATGACAATCTGTGATACCTTTCTAGAAGTGACTTTACACAGACCTAAGTTATTTTGTGTTGCAAAGCATCAACAATATTAAAATGACATTTCTATGGTGTGACTGAGTTACATAGGTTGCTTTTACAAAACTGTAACAGTTTCCTCTTCTATATAAGTTATTTATCATTGGCCAGAAAGTGTGTATGTGGAGCCTTATTTGTGTGTGTATCGGGGTTTGACTTTGTAAAAAGTGGTAAGATTCTCAGGATGGACGTGTCGTCCAGTTGAAAAATCATCTGTTCAACCACAGCACAATTAAATAATAAAAGAGGTACTGATATTTTAATTGCTGAGAATTTTTTTTATTCTGTCCCATTTCATTTTGGGTGAACCATTTCTTTGAACCCCCTCAGACCTGAATTATGTTTCAAGTTTCTGAAAAATATAAAAGTACGTTTTCCCAGCTCATGAGGTTTCTATAAAAACAAATGAATTTTTTTTTATATAATTGCTTTCATTGTGATGTTTTTTTTTTTTGTCCAATCCAATGGACATCGGGTCAAAACAGGTGTACTTCCCAAAAATGTACCAACATGAAACATTTGTTGGTCTATACTTTAAGCTTTTTCTCAAGGTCAAAAAAATTCCAGCAGTATACCATTTCAACTATAATTTTGAGGTTTTTGTTTTACAGATTGCACATTGTTTGTAACAAACTAAATATATTCGAATCAATCAATCTGTTCATATTAGAGTCATTTTCTGTGTGCATTTTTCTTTTTTTAGAACAAAAACTTGAACATTTTAACATTACAACTTTAATCGTAAGGTTTTTCCTTTATATTGCACATTTGTTTATTCATAACAAAATAAACCTAGGAATCAATCAATGCATTCATGTTAGAGTCATTTCCTGTGTGCATCCTGTGTTTTCTTGTATTTTTACAGTACTGGCAGGACGGTTGCCAGCAAGTCACTGTATTTCCAGTAACTCTAGCTAGTCCAAGGCCGAAAAAAAGGTTCATTCCGTCCTTGGGCCGTAGGCAAACGGACGTGGGTTTGGTGGACGAGCGTGCCAGCCCCCCGAAATTTTTGGGGGACCGGCCGACGGCACCCCCGGGCCTCGCCGAGAGGGGCGAGGTGGGCGGGCGGGTCGGGCTAGTGGGGATTCGGGTAGTGTTTTTGATAGACATTTTAATTAAAGTTCCTGTCGTGAAAAAAAAACTATTTTGCCGCACTCAGGAGGCCCCCAGGGTCCGAAGCACCAAGCGCCGTCCCAAAATTTCCACTGTCCGCGAACTCACTGTTTGTCCAATAACCCACTATTTTTAAAAAAAAACTTGAAACTCTGGATTCTGATAGAGGGCCATAAGACTTAGACCTGAGTGCAAAAATGGACGCTCTAGACCCTTGAGATATTGAGATCCCACATAGCATTTATGCCATTATAAATATCTCAACATCGCAGCTCTGGAAGGGTCTAGAGCCTCCATTTTTTCACTCAGGTCTAAGTCACACGGCCCTCTATCAGAATCAAGAGTTTCAAGAAGATTGGAGAAACTCAAAATTTCGACCCCAAAAGAAAAAAACAACAACGACAGTGGTACCCCTGTCGTTTTTTTTTTTTTTTTTGATGCGAAAAAATAAGTTTCTCCAATCTTCTGAAACTCTGGATCTTGATCAGAGGGCCATGTGACTTAGACCTGAGTGCAAAAATGGAGAACTCTAGACCCTCCAGAGCTGAAAAATTGAGATTATTTATAATGGCATAAATCTAAATTGGGATTTCAATATCTCAGCTCTGGAAGGGTCTAGAGCCTCCATTTTTGCACTCAGGTCAAAGTCTCACAGCCCTCTATCATAATCCAGAGTTTTGAGAAGATTGGAGAAACTTAATTTTTCGCCCGAAAAAAAAAAAAAAACGAAAGGGGTAACACTGTCGTTTTTTTTTCGGGTCGAAATTTTGAGATTTCGATATCTCAGCTCTGGAAGGGTCTAGAGCCTCCATTTTTGCACTCAGGTCAAAGTCGCACAGCCCTCTATCATAATCCAGAGTTTTGAGAAGATTGGAGAAACTTAATTTTTCGCCCGAAAAAAAAAACGAAAGGGGTACCACTGTCGTTTTTTTTTCGGGTCAAAATTTTGAGTTTCTATATCTCAGCTCTGGAAGGGTCTAGAGCCTCCATTTTTGCACTCAGGTCTAAGTCTCATTGCTCTCTATCAGAATCCAGAGATTTGAGAAGATTGGAGAAACTTAATTTTTCGCCCGAAAAAAAAAAAAAACGAAAGGGGTAACACTGTGGTTTTTTTTTCGGGTCGAAATTTTGAGTTTCGATATCTCAGCTCTGGAAGGGTCTAGAGCCTCCATTTTTGCACTCAGGTCAAAGTCTCACAGCCCTCTATCATAATCCAGAGTTTTGAGAAGATTGGAGAAACTTAATTTTTCGCCCGAAAATGAAAAAAACGTAAGGGGTAACACTGTCGTTTTTTTTTTCGGGTCGAAATTTTGAATTTTGATATCTCAGCTCTGGAAGGGTCTAGAGCCTCCATTTTTGCACTCAGGTCAAAGTCTCACAGCCCTCTATCATAATCCAGAGTTTTGAGAAGATTGGAGAAACTTAATTTTTCGCCCGAAAATGAAAAAAAACGAAAGGGGTAACACTGTCGTTTTTTTTTTCGGGTCGAAATTTTGAGTTTCGATATCTCAGCTCTGGAAGGGTCTAGAGCCTCCATTTTTGCACTCAGGTCAAAGTCTCACAGCCCTCTATCATAATCCAGAGTTTTGAGAAGATTGGAGAAACTTAATTTTTCGCCCGAAAATGAAAAAAAACGAAAGGGGTAACACTGTCGTTTTTTTTTCGGGTCGAAATTTTGAATTTGATATCTCAGCTCTGGAAGGGTCTAGAGCCTCCATTTTTGCACTCAGGTCAAAGTCTCACAGCCCTCTATCATAATCCAGAGTTTTGAGAAGATTGGAGAAACTTAATTTTTCGCCCGAAAATGAAAAAAAACGTAAGGGGTAACACTGTCGTTTTTTTTTTCGGGTCGAAATTTTGAGTTTCGATATCTCAGCTCTGGAAGGGTCTAGAGCCTCCATTTTTGCACTCAGGTCAAAGTCTCACAGCCCTCTATCATAATCCAGAGTTTTGAGAAGATTGGAGAAACTTAATTTTTCGCCCAAAAATGAAAAAAAAACGAAAGGGGTAACACTGTCGTTTTTTTTTCGGGTCGAAATTTTGAATTTTGATATCTCAGCTCTGGAAGGGTCTAGAGCCTCCATTTTTGCACTCAGGTCAAAGTCTCACAGCCCTCTATCATAATCCAGAGTTTTGAGAAGATTGGAGAAACTTAATTTTTCGCCCGAAATGAAAAAAAACGAAAGGGGTAACACTGTCGTTTTTTTTTTCGGGTCGAAATTTTGAATTTCGATATCTCAGCTCTGGAAGGGTCTAGAGCCTCCATTTTTGCACTCAGGTCAAAGTCTCACAGCCCTCTATCATAATCCAGAGTTTTGAGAAGATTGGAGAAACTTAATTTTTCGCCCAAAAATGAAAAAAAACGAAAGGGGTAACACTGTCGTTTTTTTTTTTCGGGTCGAAATTTTGAATTTTGATATCTCAGCTCTGGAAGGGTCTAGAGCCTCCATTTTTGCACTCAGGTCAAAGTCTCACAGCCCTCTATCATAATCCAGAGTTTTGAGAAGATTGGAGAAACTTAATTTTTCGCCAAAAATGAAAAAAAACGAAAGGGGTAACACTGTCGTTTTTTTTTTCGGGTCGAAATTTTGAATTTTGATATCTCAGCTCTGGAAGGGTCTAGAGCCTCCATTTTTGCACTCAGGTCAAAGTCTCACAGCCCTCTATCATAATCCAGAGTTTTGAGAAGATTGGAGAAACTTAATTTTTCGCCGAAAAATGAAAAAAAACGAAAGGGGTAACACTGTCGTTTTTTTTTTCGGGTCGAAATTTTGATTTCGATATCTCAGCTCTGGAAGGGTCTAGAGCCTCCATTTTTGCACTCAGGTCAAAGTCTCACAGCCCTCTATCATAATCCAGAGTTTTGAGAAGATTGGAGAAACTTAATTTTTCGCCCAAAAATGAAAAAAAACGAAAGGGGTAACACTGTCGTTTTTTTTTCGGGTCGAAATTTTGAAATTTGATATCTCAGCTCTGGAAGGGTCTAGAGCCTCCATTTTTGCACTCAGGTCAAAGTCTCACAGCCCTCTATCATAATCCAGAGTTTTGAGAAGATTGGAGAAACTTAATTTTTCGCCCGAAAATGAAAAAAAACGAAAGGGGTAACACTGTCGTTTTTTTTTTTCGGGTCGAAATTTTGAATTTCGATATCTCAGCTCTGGAAGGGTCTAGAGCCTCCATTTTTGCACTCAGGTCAAAGTCTCACAGCCCTCTATCATAATCCAGAGTTTTGAGAAGATTGGAGAAACTTAATTTTTCGCCCGAAAATGAAAAAAAACGAAAGGGGTAACACTGTCGTTTTTTTTTCGGGTCGAAATTTTGAATTTTGATATCTCAGCTCTGGAAGGGTCTAGAGCCTCCATTTTTGCACTCAGGTCAAAGTCTCACAGCCCTCTATCATAATCCAGAGTTTTGAGAAGATTGGAGAAACTTAATTTTTCGCCCGAAAATGAAAAAAAAACGAAAGGGGTAACACTGTCGTTTTTTTTTCGGGTCGAAATTTTGAATTTCGATATCTCAGCTCTGGAAGGGTCTAGAGCCTCCATTTTTGCACTCAGGTCAAAGTCTCACAGCCCTCTATCATAATCCAGAGTTTTGAGAAGATTGGAGAAACTTAATTTTTCGCCCAAAAATGAAAAAAAACGAAAGGGGTAACACTGTCGTTTTTTTTTCGGGTCGAAATTTTGAATTTTGATATCTCAGCTCTGGAAGGGTCTAGAGCCTCCATTTTTGCACTCAGGTCAAAGTCTCACAGCCCTCTATCATAATCCAGAGTTTTGAGAAGATTGGAGAAACTTAATTTTTCGCCAAAAATGAAAAAAAACGAAAGGGGTAACACTGTCGTTTTTTTTTTTCGGGTCGAAATTTTGAATTTGATATCTCAGCTCTGGAAGGGTCTAGAGCCTCCATTTTTGCACTCAGGTCAAAGTCTCACAGCCCTCTATCATAATCCAGAGTTTTGAGAAGATTGGAGAAACTTAATTTTTCGCCCAAAAATGAAAAAAAACGAAAGGGGTAACACTGTCGTTTTTTTTTTCGGGTCGAAATTTTGAGTTTCGATATCTCAGCTCTGGAAGGGTCTAGAGCCTCCATTTTTGCACTCAGGTCAAAGTCTCACAGCCCTCTATCATAATCCAGAGTTTTGAGAAGATTGGAGAAACTTAATTTTTCGCCGAAAATGAAAAAAAAAAACGAAAGGGGTAACACTGTCGTTTTTTTTTTCGGGTCGAATTTTTAAGTTTCGATATCTCAGCTCTGGAAGGGTCTAGAGCCTCCATTTTTGCACTCAGGTCAAAGTCTCACAGCCCTCTATCATAATCCAGAGTTTTGAGAAGATTGGAGAAACTTAATTTTTCGCCCGAAAATGAAAAAAAACGAAAGGGGTAACACTGTCGTTTTTTTTTTCGGGTCGAAATTTTGAATTTTGATATCTCAGCTCTGGAAGGGTCTAGAGCCTCCATTTTTGCACTCAGGTCAAAGTCTCACAGCCCTCTATCATAATCCAGAGTTTTGAGAAGATTGGAGAAACTTAATTTTTCGCCCGAAAAATGAAAAAAAAACGAAAGGGTAACACTGTCGTTTTTTTTTCGGGTCGAAATTTTGAATTTCGATATCTCAGCTCTGGAAGGGTCTAGAGCCTCCATTTTTGCACTCAGGTCAAAGTCTCACAGCCCTCTATCATAATCCAGAGTTTTGAGAAGATTGGAGAAACTTAATTTTTCGCCCGAAAATGAAAAAAAACGAAAGGGGTAACACTGTCGTTTTTTTTTCGGGTCGAAATTTTGAATTTTGATATCTCAGCTCTGGAAGGGTCTAGAGCCTCCATTTTTGCACTCAGGTCAAAGTCTCACAGCCCTCTATCATAATCCAGAGTTTTGAGAAGATTGGAGAAACTTAATTTTTCGCCCGAAAATGAAAAAAAACGAAAGGGGTAACACTGTCGTTTTTTTTTTCGGGTCGAAATTTTGAATTTCGATATCTCAGCTCTGGAAGGGTCTAGAGCCTCCATTTTTGCACTCAGGTCAAAGTCTCACAGCCCTCTATCATAATCCAGAGTTTTGAGAAGATTGGAGAAACTTAATTTTTCGCCCGAAAATGAAAAAAAAACGAAAGGGGTAACACTGTCGTTTTTTTTTCGGGTCGAAATTTTGAATTTCGATATCTCAGCTCTGGAAGGGTCTAGAGCCTCCATTTTTGCACTCAGGTCAAAGTCACACAGCCCTCTATCAGATTCCAGAGTTTTGAGAAGATTGGAGAAACTTAATTTTTCGCCCAAAAATGAAAAAAAAACGAAAGGGGTAACACTGTCGTTTTTTTTTTCGGGTCGAAATTTTTGAATTTCGATATCTCAGCTCTGGAAGGGTCTAGAGCCTCCATTTTTGCACTCAGGTCAAAGTCTCACAGCCCTCTATCATAATCCAGAGTTTTGAGAAGATTGGAGAAACTTGATTTTTCGCCCAAAATGAAAAAAAACGAAAGGGGTAACACTGTCGTTTTTTTTTTCGGGTCGAAATTTTGAATTTCGATATCTCAGCTCTGGAAGGGTCTAGAGCCTCCATTTTGCACTCAGGTCAAAGTCTCACAGCCCTCTATCATAATCCAGAGTTTTGAGAAGATTGGAGAAACTTAATTTTTCGCCCGAAAATGAAAAAAAACGAAAGGGTAACACTGTCGTTTTTTTTTCGGGTCGAAATTTTGAGTTTCGATATCTCAGCTCTGGAAGGGTCTAGAGCCTCCATTTTTGCACTCAGGTCAAAGTCTCACAGCCCTCTATCATAATCCAGAGTTTTGAGAAGATTGGAGAAACGTAATTTTTCGCCCGAAAATGAAAAAAAACGAAAGGGGTAACACTGTCGTTTTTTTTTCGGGTCGAAATTTTGAATTTTGATATCTCAGCTCTGGAAGGGTCTAGAGCCTCCATTTTTGCACTCAGGTCAAAGTCTCACAGCCCTCTATCATAATCCAGAGTTTTGAGAAGATTGGAGAAACTTAATTTTTCGCCGAAAATGAAAAAAAACGAAAGGGGTAACACTGTCGTTTTTTTTTCGGGTCGAAATTTTGAATTTCGATATCTCAGCTCTGGAAGGGTCTAGAGCCTCCATTTTTGCACTCAGGTCAAAGTCTCACAGCCCTCTATCATAATCCAGAGTTTTGAGAAGATTGGAGAAACTTAATTTTTCGCCCGAAAATGAAAAAAAAACGAAAGGGGTAACACTGTCGTTTTTTTTTTCGGGTCGAAATTTTTGAATTTGATATCTCAGCTCTGGAAGGGTCTAGAGCCTCCATTTTTGCACTCAGGTCAAAGTCTCACAGCCCTCTATCATAATCCAGAGTTTTGAGAAGATTGGAGAAACTTAATTTTTCGCCCGAAAATGAAAAAAAAACGAAAGGGGTAACACTGTCGTTTTTTTTTCAGGTCGAAATTTTGAATTTCGATATCTCAGCTCTGGAAGGGTCTAGAGCCACCATTTTTGCACTCAGGTCAAAGTCTCTCTGCCCTCTATCATAATCCAGAGTTTTGAGAAGATTGGAGAAACTTAATTTTTTCGCCCAAAAATGAAAAAAACGAAAGGGTAACACTGTCGTTTTTTTTTTCGGGTCGAAATTTGAATTTTGATATCTCAGCTCTGGAAGGGTCTAGAGCCTCCATTTTTGCACTCAGGTCAAAGTCTCACAGCCCTCTATCATAATCCAGAGTTTTGAGAAGATTGGAGAAACTTAATTTTTCGCCAAAAATGAAAAAAAACGAAAGGGGTAACACTGTCGTTTTTTTTTCGGGTCGAAATTTTGAATTTTGATATCTCAGCTCTGGAAGGGTCTAGAGCCTCCATTTTTGCACTCAGGTCAAAGTCTCACAGCCCTCTATCATAATCCAGAGTTTTGAGAAGATTGGAGAAACTTAATTTTTCGCCCGAAAATGAAAAAAAAACGTAAGGGGTAACACTGTCGTTTTTTTTTTGCGGTCGAAATTTTGAGTTTCGATATCTCAGCTCTGGAAGGGTCTAGAGCCTCCATTTTTGCACTCAGGTCAAAGTCTCACAGCCCTCTATCATAATCCAGAGTTTTGAGAAGATTGGAGAAACTTAATTTTTCGCCCGAAAATGAAAAAAAAAAAA